>CAKNUP010000008.1:0-535383 GCA_931305995.1 Torulaspora indica | reverse complement strand
GGCCCCGCCGGCCCCCGCTCCAGTTATCTCCGTCGAGTGTCTGCGAAAGCTGTCTGTCCTGCTTCATCTTTGCCAGGGAGGCTTCGCGTCCCAGACGCGATAGGCCGCCTTTTGTGTCCGCTTTGCGGACATCGGACCGTATTCTTTCGAGTAAAGAGAGTTTCTTGCGTTCGTATTCTATCTTGCGCATGGTGTAGTCGCGTATGGAAGAGGATAGGAAATTTTCGAACCACGAGAGCCAGACGGTTCTTTCTATGCACATGTTTGCGGTGATTCGTTGCAGTTTTGTGGTGAGTTCGTTCTCGTCACGGGTGGCGGCCTTGAGTTGGCGCAATGCTTCGTCGACTTTCAGTGGGCTTATATCCTTCTTTGCCCTTAGTTTTCTTGCCCGTTCCTGTCTCATCTTGGAGGCCTGCTGCGCTTGAAGCAGATCTCTCATGATCAAGTGTCTGTTTGTTAGTGCTTCCTTCACTACGTAGGTGTCCCGCACAATCCATTCCAGCCCGTCGTGCAACGTTCCAAGGTCCAGCGTAGCCATTATGCTGTCGATGTCGCCGTTCGCCGTCAACACTTTGCCGAAGTTCTTGTACAGCAGTTGGTCTTCGTGCAGCGCAACGAAACCTTGCCCCAGCGCGTTCTCGTCCTGCGCCAGGATTTTCCTGGCCTTGCAAACCCGGGCAAGCTTGGTCTGAATCTCCTGAGAGACCCAATGCACAGACTTCACTAACGGTCTGAACTCCGCCAGTTCCACCACTTCGTCGTAGGGCGGACTCAGCTGTTTCAAAGTCTTTCTTCTGAGCCCGGACGCGGGCAACCTTGACTCGCTGATGGGCGAATACGAACCAAAATCGCTTTCGATAAAGAAAGCCACTTCTTCGTTCCTCACAACCAGCGGATCCTCGCAGATCCTATTGAACCACTGCTGGAACCGTCCCATAGTCTGCGTGTAGTCCTCTTCGTTATTAATCCCCAAGCTCGTGTACGTCGGAGGCAACGAAGCGATGAACGACTCCTGAATCGCCCCATTCAGGTACTTGAAAAGCTGTCTAAACTCATCTGCGGTCTTCCTGACCTTCCTATGCTGACCCTTGCGAAACGTGGGCACATTCGTCGACACATCAAACACCACTACCGGGTTTTCCCGCTTGTTCGTAACACTCCCAACACGCTCCAACGCCGTAACTTTGACAAGCAACCGGTACTTGCCACTCTTGGCCCTCTCTGGCAGCAAATCGACCTGTTCAGCACCGTTTCCCGCCCTCGTTGTCTCTTCCACTCGTTCTTCCCGCCGCTCCTCCCGCTCCGGCTGCTCCGCCGGCTCAGCAAACGGATTGTTATCTACACTATCTTCCGCCACCTCGTATGGCTCCATCCTGGTCCACCACCCGCTTTCTTCCCTACTGTCCACCTACTTTGTCTACAGATTAACAACGCATTTAACTGCGCGCGCCGCGGCCTGTCTCCTAATCGCCACTGCCAACACACCATGTGCGCGCGCAACAAGCTAAAGAGTATAAAGGCTGTCATATTCGACATGGACGGCACACTGTGCCTCCCCCAGCCGTGGATGTTCCCCGCGATGCGGCAGGCCGTAGGCCTGCCAGACCCCGCGGTCGACATACTCACGTTCATCGACGCGCTCCCGACACCCGAGGAGCGTCTCGAAGCCCACCGCCGCATCCAGCAGGTCGAAGCACAGGCAATGGCCGAGATGCAACCTCAACCTGGTCTCGTGACCTTGATGCGCTTCCTCACTACCAACGGCATCAGCAAGAGTATCTGCACTCGCAACCTGCGCGAGCCAGTCGACTACCTCATCGACCGCTTCATCCCATCAGAATACAGCAACTTTGACTACATCCTCACACGTGAATTCAAACCCACCAAACCCAGCGGCGAACCGCTATTGCACATATCACGTGCGCTCGGTTTCGATCCCGAGCACTTACTTATGCTAGGCGACTCCAGGGACGATATGCTTGCCGGACGTGCCGCGGGATGCCACACTGTGCTCGTACACCACAGCGCAAACGCGTCGCTGCTCGCTTCCGACGAGGACGCGCAGATGATCGATTTTGTCGTTCGAGACCTAAGCGAGGTCGTTACCCTGCTCTCCGTCTGACCGTACTGGCCGCCGACTCTCCGATTTTTTCCTGGTGTCGCGTGAGGAGTCTCGCCGCGCCATCTGCCACGCATCAGGCAATACAGAACAGCGACCAGCCGATACAGCAAGGTCGTTGTTGGAATTTTTTCCTTCTTACATCATGTATATAGGAAACCCTCGATCAATGTAGATGACGTTCGGTGCGGGGCCAGCTCCCTGATCGTCGCGTATAAGAGAACCGACTCTTGCCCCGAATGAAAGTCCCGATGGTTAGCTTCGAGACCAAGCCAAAGATGTCAAATACTCCCTCCTCTGTATCCTCCACGCAGGAAGCACACTACAAGCCCAACGGCGAAGACCACAACCTGTCGAACCCGGCAACGCCGCGGGTCGTGAAGGAGGTCACCCACGACGGCGACTACGTGACCATAGGTGACCAGACGTTCCGGCGCCGAGACCTGGCCAATATCTTTGTGAACGACCTGGACTCCGAGACGTATCGCAGGCGACCACGTGTGCGGCAATTGGCGAACCCGGTTCCGCTGGGGCTCGCGTCGTTCTCGTTCTGCTGTCTGGTGCTGTCGCTCGTGAACGCGCGTGTGCGCGGCGTTACCGTGAACCAGCTGCTTGTGTCGTCGTTTCTTTTCTTTGGCGGGGCCATTGAGTTGTTTGCGGGGCTTCTGTGCTTCGTGACCGGCGACACGTACGCGATGACCGTGTTTAGCGCCTTTGGCGGGTTCTGGATCAGCTGGGGGTGCGTGTTTATGGACCAGTTCGGCGTTGCCGCCGCGTACGCGAACGACCCGAAGATGTTCCAGAACGTCACGGGGTTCTTCTTGGCCGGGTGGGCTGTGTTTACGTTTCTGGTGTGGCTGTGCTCGATGAAGAGCACGTGGGGGCTGTTTTTGCTGTTGGGGTTCCTGGAGTTGACGTTTCTGATGCTGTGCATCGGTTCGTTTATCGGCAGCGATAAGTGCTTGATGGCGGGCGGCTATTTCGGGATCTTGAGCTCGTGTTGCGGGTGGTACTCGCTGTACTGCGGCATCTCGAACCAGGACAACGGGTACTTGCCGTTGCGGGCATACCCGATGCCCAACGCGGCTACTGTGTAGTGGATTTAGTAATAGGATTTAGTAATAGGACTTAGCGCAATAGGATTCGGCTACTGTGTAGTGTTTGGGATTTAGCAATAGGACTTAGCAATAGGACGTTGTGTGGTAAAAATTCTCCGCGACGGGGAATTGAACCCCGATCTGGCACGCGACAAGCGCCCATTCTAACCATTAAACTATCGCGGATGAGAGATGGAGGGTGGGGGTTACGCGCAGATTATCAGGGCGGAGGACGTGCGTAGGTTATCAATGCGCCGGTGTCGGGCGGTTCATGATCAATCAACAGGAGGTTGATCCTTGAGTGCTGCGTAATATGTTTAGTTTGAGCTTGGGAGGAGCTGCCTCGTTCCCAGTTGTTTCCGCCGGATTCGCGTCCGTTTCACCAAAACATAAAACAATGGCTGAAATCCGTTTAACGAAATTAACCGATCGGCATTCCGTGGGCAACACGAGATTAATATCGTCGAAATTATTCGAATCTGTGCGATTTGGACATACATTCCCTCTCACTTGAGTTTGGATTGAAAAAAAAAATACTCCGCGACGGGGAATTGAACCCCGATCTGGCACGCGACAAGCGCCCATTCTAACCATTAAACTATCGCGGATGCTTAACTTGTTGCAAAATTCTTGTAAATAACGACCTAGATGGACAAGTAAAGCTCACCTTACATCTCTATTTTAATGCTATTAAGCTCTGTGGGGCCTTGTAGTTCTAGCAAGCCACGCAGATCGAGATCCCATCAAGGTTTCCGTGATATTACGAAATTGTCATTTTGCAGACTCCGGTGCAGCATATTGGTGATTGCAAACTTCCACTTTGTAAACAGAACTGCTATCCACTCAATCGACTCGACCTCGATGATTGGTACTTCGAGGCACATTAGCATCACATCTAGCTGTAAGTCGCTGCCATAACTTGCCCGAAGATCAGTTACAAAATGTCGATGTATCAGCAGATTGCTGATTTTATAAGGAGCGAGTTGACAAGACAATCTACCAAGGAAATTGAAGACCTCGATGGCCAGGTTCCTTTCGAAGTGTTGAGTGCGTTAAAAGCAGAATTGCACAGGAAAAACGGTGACCGATTCAAGGTAACCAAGCAGGATGCTTTATGCAAACAAGTCTATGACCTTGAGCGCGAATGGAGAAAGAATCAGATCAGAGAAGTCATTGAACTAATTGGTGAGATACCGAGATATTCCATAGGGACAGAGATCAGGGAGAAAGACCATGAAATTTCCATCGACAAGCTAATAGACGATGTTCTAAAGCTACCGAACATGGCTGTCGCTGAGGAAGGCCATGAGGCCCCAGAGACGGATTATAAGCTACTAAATGAGTATACAAATCTGCGAAACCAATTGGTCAACAAGTGCAATGCTATCAAGCTTGGAAAATCAAAACTGCAAGAGAAAGAGTATCAGGCAGAATTGATCAATTCTCTTCTTGACGCAATAAAAGAGTCTGCCACACCGGACGTCTCGAATTATTTCGAGACATACCACAAGAAGGTCTTTGCAGCCTTGCAAGACTCCAGATATTTCCTGGAGGATGCCATCAAATCCTCCGGATCAGATGCAACGAAACGAGCAAAGCTACGCGAACTCATGGATTAGCTCTAAGACGGAGCAGATTGATTCAGTACATATATAATTAAGATCTAAAACGATTAACCTTAATCGAACAAACCGAAACCCATGTCGTCATCAGACTCCTCCTTGGCCTCTTCAGCAGCCTCCTCTTCAGCAGCTTCAGCACCACCAGCAGCGGCACCAGCAGCGGCACCACCAGACACACCAGCACCACCAGCTGGAACAGTAGCGAACTTTTGTTGGCCCTCAGCGATGATCTCGTCCAAAGAACCCTTACCTTCCAAAGAGGACAGCAATTCGTTGATTCTGGATTCTTCAGCTTCAACACCAACAGCTTCAATAACAGACTTGATGTCTGCAGCAGATGGAGATGCGTTACCACCTTGAACCAATAGCAAGTAAGCAGCCAAGTACTTCATTCTTCTCGATCTTAGAGTTGTCCTGTAATGAAATAATCAGTTTAAGCGTTCTAAAAGCGCAGACTATTCCTTGAAGAGTTAAGAAAGGACCAATTGCAAGAACAGTATCAGACAACAGTGAACAATCTACAAGTATTATCTCGAAGCCCGCCATCAATTGACGAATTTTTCACTCATCGAAGTTTTTTCTGCTTGTATCACGTCGTACGTACAGTGCTGAGAATTTCTCACAGCTCAGCGTAATTTTCGGTCCGGAATCACGTGAAATCAGTGATCACGTGATAAAGACTACATGAATTTACATATTAAATGCTGTGATTTTAGAGTGGCTCGTATTGCATCAGAATGGACTCAATTTGATTCGATTCCGGCGTTATTTTAATCGGTGTAATATCACGTGACCTTTGAAATATCAAAATTTCCGAGCGATGCCGGTAGTTAACGGTCGAGATAGTGAACTAGATATAGCGAATTTGACGTGTTTACGATTGCTGACGCCATGATTTGTGTCTGAGACCTTCTCATTAACTTCCCTTTCACGAGCATTTAGTGCTAGATATACCACTCTCCGTAAAGATCATGGAAACCGATAGCGTTGTGATAGCGGAGCAAAAAGATCGAAATTTAGAGGTCAATGCTTTGAAGGATACCGTAAATGGGTCTATTGCCGGTGCCTTTGGCAAGCTGATTGAATATCCTTTTGATACAGTCAAGGTTAGAATGCAAACTCAGGATGCGAAGACTTTCCCGACGACGTGGTCATGCATTAAGTATACGTACAAGAACGAAGGGATCCTGAGAGGGTTTTTCCAAGGTATAGGGTCGCCTATATTTGGTGCCTCGTTGGAAAATGCTGTTCTGTTTGTTTCGTATAACCAATGTTCTCAATTTCTTGAGAAGCATGCAAAAGTAACATCTTTGCAGCAAACCGTCATATCAGGAGCCTTTGCTGGTGCCTGTGCCAGTTTGGTTTTAACACCTGTGGAGCTGGTCAAATGCAAACTTCAGGTCTCGAATCTTCAAAATTTACAGGCTGGCATCAATAGACCCACAAAGATCTTGCCAACGATCAAACTGGTCGTGCAAGAAAGAGGAGTAATAGGGCTATGGCAAGGACAATCGGGCACTCTTATCAGGGAGACGTTCGGCGGTGTAGCGTGGTTTACCACTTACGAACTTTTGAAGAATTATTTGAAGAGCTTGCATGATGACGGCCGCGATAGTGACACTTGGGAACTGCTTGTTAGCGGTGCGAGTGCTGGCTTGGCCTTCAACGCAAGTATATTCCCTGCCGATACTTTGAAATCGGTGATGCAAACAGAGCAGATGGGTCTTTTGCAAAGCGCGAGAAGAGTGATGGCCAAATCAGGTATTGCTGGTTTTTATCGCGGTCTCGGAATAACACTTATCAGAGCTGCACCCGCAAACGCTGCAGTGTTTTACACCTACGAGACTCTCTCAAAGTTAATCTAACGCCAATCGTAAACATTCATAACAGTCATAATTAATAAAAACATTGATAGACTTATCTTTGAGCGCTGATTTTGATTCTATGCTGATTTAAAGATCTCAATCTTAGTTGCCGGAGCACTCTCAGAGCTTTCATGGACCACAATACAAGACCTTCCTTGAAATAAAACAAAAATGCAGCGGTCAAAATGCTTTGAACAAGCTTGTAGCCAATTCCTTGGTAAATACCTGAGATTCCCTCTCGCTTGATAATCTCCAAAGCAGTGATTCGGCCTTCGCCTTGTTTCTTATCCACATTCCTATCACCGACCATGTGTAATCTGGTCTTTAACGTGATATACGGATATGTGATACCAGTAGCAACCAACTTGCCAATGGCACCCAAGAGGAAGGCCCAACTTGGAGCCAGTACAGATTGACCGCCTTGAACACTCAGTACAAAATTCTTCAGTTGCTCAAACACCGTATACTGAATTATTGGATTCGCCACTAGAATCAAGGCTGGCTTCAGTCCCTTAAATAGAGCCGTGACCCCATCATCCTTGATGATCTGCAGTATCATCGAAATCGTATTTTTCTTTGATTTACTCACTGTCATCCTAGTGTTCGCGAGCCAAATCGGGTTTGAAGCTACAGCTGTTGCAGAGCCCGCGATCGCTCCAGTAACCATAGCTTCTACAGCATTCAACTGCGTCTTTCGATGCAACCTCTTAATGCTTCTTCCAGTAGACTCGTAGAAATAATAATAAACAAAATTGGTCAGTGCCATCCCAAAGACAGCACTCTCCAAACCGGCATAAAGTCCACTCAACCCATCCTTGCCAACAATTTCATCAACAATCTGCCAAGCACTCTTCTTTTCCTTCTTATCCTTACTCTCTGCCTGAAGTCTAGTGGAAATGGTAAGCAACGGGTACGTTAAGGCAATCGAAAGGACACCGCCACCGGCCCCAGCGATTGCGTGAACAAGCTCTTCTGCCTCTTGCGGTTTCACTGACATCCTCAGCCCAGTTAAACGCTATATCTTTCTTTTAAGCTTGCTATTCAAGTAAGAGGTTTCTTACTCCAGGCCTTAATTGCATCGCTGTTATACAGACTCTACAAGAGAAACATTCAATCAACCACCAATCATGTCAGCTAATCCCTTCCAGAATCTTGGGTAAGTAGATGGATTTGCAAGCCATTGCAGAAGATCCTTTCCCAGCGAGTTTACTAACGTTTTGCTAGCAAGAACATCATCTATGTATCGATAGGAGCTATAGCATCCGTCTTAGTGGTCAAAGGAGTGGTTAGATCCAGGAGAGAAGCTCAATACTCGCCCTCTGCGGTAGCAAATCATCAAGAACAGAACAAGACCGCAGGATACTACGATAACTTGGCACAGGTAAGACCTGGTTTCCCATTGCCCAGTCAGAAACAAGCGGAAGCCATAGAAAGGAAGAGCGAGTTTGAGGGACCTGGTATGAGCGTTCTGAGCAGGAAACGAGGCGACAGACTTGGGTTCTTGGACAGGAAAAGAGATGAGTAGATACCGCAAAGCTCTACCAACTGTAAATACATTCATGTACAAGTTTCCAGACTATAGGTTGATTACAAAGGAACAAACGTTACAAATACACACTGGTAATAACATAAAACAATGTCGAATAGTGGGAACGGTTACTGCTTCTCTTCGAAGTAGTCGGCCATTTCCTTGTCAAGGTCTTCCAAACTTTTCTTTGGTTGCTTAGGCTTTTGTTGCTTCTGCTTCTTAGCCAAGGCAGCCTTCTTGGTTGGACCTTTCTTTGCGTTGCCGGCCTTCACATTTGGAGCGACCGCCCTGATTCTCTCTGATAGCGAACGTGCTGGTCTTTGTGTAGGATCAATGATTAGGTTTAATCTTAGTCTGGATCTACCACCGTCAATGGGCGCGCCGTTGAACTTGGCCACGGCTTTCTTGGCCATTTCACCGTTCTTGAAAGTAATGTTTGCCATACCAGTGGATTGACCTCTCTCGTTGTAGCTTAATAAGACTCTAGCAACACCACCGACCTGCGATGCGAAAAATTCCTAATGAGAAAGAAAAATTGTTAGTTGTTGTTCTACGTTTGGTTAGCATGATTGAATGAGACAAGTCAAAGGAGTTCAATTGCGACAGCCGAATCTAGCACCGGCTTGACTTTGTCGCAATTCCAAAGTTCCGGAACTGAACCTGAGATCGTACGGGACAAAATTCACACAATCACGGCCTTGTTCAATCGCGAAAGAGAACGGTTTTCAAGCAGAGGTTGTTTCGGACATGACAGCAATCGCGATTTTTCAAGCCGCCGACCTTTGACAACCACTGCAATTGCGACAATCCTTATCGCATTCTGGTATCGACATCAAACTTCCAAAGCCCAAAGGTTTGCTCCCTCAAAAAAGACTGCAAAATTAATTGGTCCTAATACTCAACAAAACCTTTGTGCCGGGAAATACCGTCTGTCCTCTAATTTCAACCGCGCAAGGACGTGAAATGCGTGAAAAGAAAAAGGACCGTGAATTTGGTACCGTTTTCAAAATTCTCAACCGATCGCCTCTAACCATGAAGGCTGCGAATGAATCCTTGCTTTTTCTCAAAACTATCAATCTTATACTACTCGTATCCACACGAGCAAAGTATAATCACATACTTTAACAGCATCCTGCTTTATGTCCCTGGGTAAACCTTCCACGTTCACCTTAGCCTCTCTGGAAGAATCCAGCAGTCTAGCGACTCTGGAGGCTGCCTCTGGAACTCTGACATTCTTGTTACCACCAACTGCTGAGCGGCGGAGTTGCTTGGATACCCGACTTGGACCTTGAGAACGTTTGTTGATACGAGCTCTCACGGCCTTCTTGTTGGCACCGATAATTTCATCCAGAGATTTATCCAAGTTTGCTGACATTATTGCGATTTTGTTAGAGAAAGTTGGAAACCTGAGGGAGCAAATAGAGTTGTTTCTTGTAGTCTTTCTTCCTAACTGAAATTCACAGACAGCCAAACTCTCTTAACCGTTCTAAAGAAAACTAAGGTCTTTGTTCTTCGACAGGAGTGAACGGGAACTTGATTGTTTTCCTGCCTCCTTATATAGTTTTTTTTGCCACCGCGTTACCCGGTCCAGCTCCTCGTTACCCGACCTTTCAGTTATCTCGTACGGGTAACCTGTTACGTACAATATGACCTTTAAATTTCATTCTTAATAGAAAGCTCAAGAGATGGCAATACTAAGCAGATCTTGGCCTTCTGTATCGATGTGGTCGTGATTATGATTGCATCTGTTAGTGGCATTAGGCTGTATAATGCCCTACATAATGCGGTAGCTTTGTTGCGTTCTTGATTTGTCGATTTCTGAGTGATTGACTTAGTTCTTGATCTAGACGTCCACTGGAGATTCATAGAGATCGGGTAGATTCTTGACATAGAGATTACGTTTACTTGGCAGTGCTGCCAGTAGTGTACCGTTATGGTAGTTCCAAGACAGTATGAAGGTGCATGGGGCTCAATGCTTCGCTGAGTGTAGTTACTAACGTTTGATGGCATTGAAGGATCAAGGCATGTCTTTTCGACATGGATGGATTGCTAATCAACACGGAGGATATTTATACATTGACTTTAAATGAAATTCTTGCCGATCATGGTAAGGGTCCTTTGACTTGGGACGTTAAAGTGCATTTGCAGGGTTTGCCAGGGCCAGAGGCTGCCGCAAGGGTTATTGAGACTTATGGTTTACCGTTGACAGCAGAAGAGTATGAAAAACTGAACCTCGAGGTCCAGTCGAAACGGTGGGGTGATTGCGCTTTCCTACCTGGGGCTCTTGAATTGATTAAGCATTTGAAGTCGAAGGGCGTTCCAATTGCTCTCTGTACTTCGTCAGGCAAGGTGAAGTTTGAGCAAAAGACTCAGCATTTGAGAGACGGTTTCAAGTTGTTCGATGCGATTGTTACTGGCGATGACGAGAGGATCCCCAGCGGCAGAGGTAAGCCATTTCCCGATATATGGCAGATCGGATTGAAGCAATTAAATGAAGCGGACGGCACCAGTATTCAACCAGAAGAGTGCTTGGTCTTCGAAGATGGCCTCACCGGGGTGAAAGCGGGACTGGCTTTTGGTGGTTATGTCATTTGGGTTCCGCATCCTGGCGCCTACGAACACTTAGGTGACACAGAAGGCTTGCTAAATGGGAACGGAGAAGTTCTAAAGTCGCTGGAAGATGTGGAATTGGATAAATTCGGACTGTGAATTCAACTTATCTAGTTGAGAATGTTATATAATTGCCTAACCTACCAGCTCATAGTGGGGAATGCTTGAACAAATAAGATATACTCTCACCGTTATGCAATCTACGGATACTTTCCGCTAGCACACTACTGATATCGATGACATCCAGCTTGGGACAGATTTTCATCTTCTCTTCGAACGGCACGGTGTTGGTACAGACTACTCTGTCAAGTCTGGAGTTGTTGATGTTTTCAATAGCTCTGCCAGACAAAACACCATGGGTGACGATTGCAATGACCGATTTGGCATTGTTCTGCAGCAGCACATCGGCAGCTTTTGCTAACGTACCACACGTATCAGCCATATCATCCACGATAATGCAAATTTTGTCAGTGACATCACCGACAAGAACCATACGGGACACCTCATTAGCACGAGCCCTCTCTTTGTGAATCAAGGCGAAATTCAGGTCCAGACGGTCTGCTAAAGTCGCAGCACGTTTGGCTCCTCCAGCATCAGGAGACACAATTATAGCCTCCTTAAAGTTGACATTTTCTTTGATATACCTTACCACACTTGGTTCCGCATAAAGGTTATCCACTGGAGAATCAAAAAAACCTTGTATTTGAGAAGCATGCAGGTCCATCGTGATAACATGGTCGCACCCAGCTGTCGTAAGCATGTCTGCCATGAGCTTCGCTGTGATTGGCGCACGAGACTTATCCTTTCTGTCCTGTCTCGCATATGGGAAGTTTGGGATCACGGCTGTTATTCTTCTTGCCGAAGCTGTCTTGGAAGCGTTAATCATAATCAAAAGCTCCAGCACTCTATCATTCACAACTCCGGACCCAATCTGTGTGATGATAAAGATATCCTGGTCTCTAACAGACTCTCCAATAGAGAACGACACCTCACCCGAGGGATCTCTTTTTAATATAGTATCAGTCAAAGGCAGACCCAACCTTTTGGCAACGAGCTCAGCGAGCCCCCTATGGACATCTGGTGCCAATAATTTGATAGAATTTGTTGCCATACTTAATTTGCCGACTCCGTTTCCCAACGAATGGTTTGCTTGTAATGCGCCTTAAACTTCTGCAAGCCTTTTATCTTAATAATTTTTCATAAGCAGGATAGAAGGAGCAATATCTTAAAACCTTAATGAACAATTCATCAATCATATCTTGATCATCTGTTAGCGATGACTTTGTTAAAGTTTTGAAAATTTTCCGGGCCCGCTACAATGCGCTTTCTTGATCTAACTCCGTCGGGTAACGAAAATCGTCCTACGCTTGAAAGAGCAGCTCAGAAACGGACAATGCCATGGCTAGGCATCTTTTAATTCACTTGGGCTTCCGTTTGCCCTTCGACTTTTTCTTTGGTTTTGAATTTTTGTCTGTGGAAGATTGGTTCGGGTCTTGGATAATGATTGTGCCGTCCCTGACGCTGGGGTCTGCACCTTTGAATTTTTCCTGCGATTCTAGATAGAACATGAGATCGTGAACTTGTTCTTCCAGCTCCTGCTTCTCCTTTACTAATTGTTCCCTTTCAATTGTAATTTTATCCTTTTCCCTGCTGATGTGGTCCAAATTTTCTTGCAAACCTTGTATTACAAGTTTGTCCTCTTCTCTCTGTTTTGCGTTAGCAGCGCTCTGCTGCTTGTAGGTTTGTTCACATTTTTTGAAGGAGAGCTTTAATTCATCGATTTCTTTTCGGAGGAGATCGACTTCAGCTCTCTCTGTGTTGGCGGATTGTGCCTGCTGCAGCTTCATCTCGAAGAATTCTCGCTGTGATTCTAGTTGGGATACTAGCACCTGGACGTATTCAAGGTGATATTCTTTATTTCGCATAAAACTTGCGGCTGAACTGTCCTTTTCCATCGTTTTAGATCCGCCGTGACCGCTCGACTGCGGCTGGCCGCTTGAAGTAGGTCGCTCAGCCTCGACCTCAACCTCGACGAGTTTACCGTCGACTTCGTTCTGAACCAGCCTATGCACGTAGTTATCTCCAGCATAGTCCCAGACCCTTTGAGTCTGCATGTCCATAGCAAAGCAGTGCGACGTGTCGTCGTAATGTTGTATAGCGTGCTTTGAATTGTAACGACCGCAACCTATGTTCCCACAGATCAGACATATCCACAAGTTGTCATGACACCCACATGTGCTGCAGCCGCTGTTTTCGCCATTTTGTCTCACAGCGGAGTTTCTGCTGAGCCTTATACTGGAGTATCTGCACACCGGGCACCTAGAATTTTTCCATTTTTCAAGGCACTGACAGTGGAACGTGTGCTGACACGGTATGGTGATAAGCCCTGTGGTTTCCGAGTCCATTCTCTCGAGACACACTGGGCAGGTCGGCAGTTCCACCTGCGCCGGTACTTTTAAATTATCATACCTCTGAGTAGTGAACGGATCGGTGACCAAATATGGTATTTCCGTTCTCTCTTTTTTATCGAAAACGCTCCTCTCGAACACAACTTCCTTAATCGAGACCACATGGCACGTCTCAGGGTCCATCTTGCTGAACCTCTTCCCGTTAAACTCATCCTTAAACGCCTTGGCCATGAGTGGGTCCTTGAACTTCATCAAAACCATAAAATTAAACCCCAATTCGCACTTCTTGTTCCTCAGAATCCGGAAATTCGATACCTGGTTGTTAACTATGTCATCGCCAATGTAATAATGCAATAAATCCCTTACTGTGAAATACGTAGGAACAAATAGAATTGACACCATCGTGTCATCGCCTGGAATAGTCAAAAGATCATGTTCCGTACTTGCCGCTGAGTCCTTCTCGTTCAACCTAAACAATCTTATTATCCCATGTCCAAGATACTGCGAAAGAAGCAAATCTTTATCCTCCGCATCTGCCAAATCCATTTCTCTGATACTGCTTATCGACAACTCACCGACTCGCCAGTCCTCTAACTCACACCTCCTCTTTGTAGCAGTGTTCACAGGCTGTGTTGCTTGAGACGCGCTGGTAAATGATCTGTACGCCCAAGTAGCCTGCTCCTCCTCTGGAAATTGCAAGGCAATCCGATACGTGGATTCCATAAGCCTTGAGAGCAGCCAAAATCAGCTCAAGACCGTTCCAAAAGGCGGTTAGTTCCACTTCTCCTTGTATAGCTCATCAAGAGGTTCACCGCATCATTCGTAACGAGTGGTCTTGCTTATAGCCTATATAACTGCTTATAGCTACTTACTAGACCAATTGACCCAACTCTTGGCAGGTTTGAACTCGAACTGGAAGAATTGAAGGATGTTTAGACGCTCTGTGATCGGTCAGACAAGGTTGTTTTCTACTACCCGTTCGGTTTTGGGTAAGAAAGTGTATTTTGAACCATCAATTAACGGCACCAAAGTTGGAAGAATTGAATTTGAGCTATACGATGATGTAGTTCCCAAGACTGCTGAGAACTTTAGAGCTTTGTGTACTGGCGAGAAGGGTTTTGGCTACAAAGGTGTTCCTTTCCACAGAATTATCCCACAATTTATGCTCCAAGGTGGTGACACCGATCTAGCTGACGGTTTCGGAGGGAAATCCATCTACGGGTCTAAATTTGCTGATGAGAACTTTGCCAAGAAGCACGATAAAGCTGGGTTGTTGTCAATGGCCAATGCGGGCCCTAACACCAACGGCTCGCAGTTTTTCATCACTACGGTGGAGTGTCCTTGGTTAGATGGCAAGCACGTAGTGTTTGGTGAAGTGACCAAAGGTATGGATATCGTGAAGCAGATCGAATCCTACGGTACCATGTCTGGGAAACCAAAGGCCAAGATCGTTGTTGAGGAAGCGGGCGAATTGTAGATGCTTCGGTAGATGCTTCGCGTTCATAATGTAAATAGCTGACCTTACAAATACCTAAGTAGGGCTTCAAGAGTCTGATATCTTGCAGCAATGATAGTTTTTGAACTTCTTTCAGATTCTCAACTCGGGAGAGCCAAATTAAACAGACAGACTAGAAACCAATCCAGATGGAGGCTATCACAGGCGCTACATTACTGGCTCACTGCCGTCCAAGTGGTCTTCAGAACTGTTCTGTTGTACTTTGTACTGCTGTCATCGCGAAAACCATTAACAGCGAGTTAACTCGATGACTAGTGCTGCGAGATAAGGTAACGATACCATACAAAGGGTGAATGTCTAATAACTCTTCAACATTTCATGAATTGAGACCTATTTGCATTGATATCTCTCGTCTGGCTTTCCAGCCGAAAGAGGCCTTCAACCCTGAATCGTTACCATTACGAGATGCTCTGGCGAAGCTCGAGGCTAAGTTAGCCTCATACGAAGATGCGAGTATTCAGCCAAATCTGGCCGACTATATTTTTATCCCGATCAGCAGTCTTTTGAAGCAGGAATCCCTCGGAGAGGCTCAAAGTTCATATGTGCTACTGATAATTTCGCATTTATTGCGAGTTTCTTGGAGAAGAGACGGAATTTTGGCGGAAGAGTTGGCTCAGCAATTGTTGCCACTGCTTCCTTTTCTAATCACTCGAGATCCTGCGAATGATAAACTGGACAAGATTTCTCAGGACTGCAAAAGAGCTGGTTGTTGTGCTCATTATGAATTTAGCAAGTCCCTGGCTCAACAGTCATATAGTCCGGAGTTCTTTGCGTCCAAAAACTCCAAGAATTTAACGGCATTAGCACATAGCGTTAGTGTTCTTCTGACGATCCTGGAGCAGAGCTCTAAGGACTGGGAAACACAATTGATGATTCTGGACACGCTCCAAATCCTGTACTGCGACATAGTAAGAGATGGGGAAGTGCTATCTTTTATTCTCCCCGGAAACATATCGTCGTTTGCTAAGGTTCTTATGTTGCCAGGTTTGACCACAAATTACAAAGTCGTTATAAAGACTCTCCAGGTCATGAAGCAATTGATTTTACTGGTCTACGATGATCTATCTTTGAATGTTCATGATAACAGACTGAGAGATATTAAGGAATTGGAATCTTTAGATGGTCTGCAGGAAGAAGCTTTGAGTATAGAGGCTGTTTCGATTGAGAAGCCCGATGACGATGCACAGAAAACTCATCGCTCAACAGCTTGGCTGAGGGCCACTTCTTCTCAACTGCGACTTGTTCTCGAGAGAATAATACCGAAATTGCTGAAGAGGACCAATATGGAGATCTCCAATGCATTGGTAGATTTCGCATCCGATCTACTGAGTAGGTGTGCAAAATCTTTGCATAACTGCGAGCGCAACTTGGTCGAAGTCCTACTTCATTGCAGAATGGATCCCAAGCTTCAACTGCTCCCGCATATAGCCTGTCTCCGTGAGCTTTTGAGAGACGAGCTTTCAAACATAAACACTAAAATTCGATTCCAGGATGATGATGCAATAAAGTCGTTAAATTATGGCCTGAAATGTTTCACCGACATGTCTTCAACGGATGATGCTATGTTGGTCTGCGACCTATATAAATCGGCGCTTAGCTCAATTGAGTCAGGCGTCGAAACTGAAAGTTTTAATAAGCTTGGTCGTGCTGTTCTTGAACAGAGCAGCAATGTCGTAATAGCTGGTTTCAGCGGTGAGCTGATAAATTCGAAAAATCTGCCAGCAATATTTCCATCGATTTCCAAAGAGCTGGAGGAAACGCTAAGTCAGCTCTTTATGACCGCAGGAGGATTAGCCGCAAAGAACGGGCAGCTTAGAAGTGTCATTCAATCATTCCTTTCTGACCAGGTCGGCCAGACCACGATTACCAAAGCAATAGCCCTTTGGCTATCATCGCAAACTATTTTAGCTGTTCACGAAGACCGCTCCACCGCAGAGTATGCTCTTTTGAATTTGGATAGCGCTGAGCTTGATAAGGAGCCATGTTACGACATTTTAGAGTTTGGCAACGATTTGGCACAAGAAATAGTGACCTCCACAGAAGGCAAGAAACTTTCGAGGCAGTCAGAGATCTCGCTGGTGGTGATTCTTAACTCAATTGAGACTGTCTGCCGAGTTTTAGGCAGCGACTTTTCTTCTGAACTAGTTGATTATCTATACGTCATTGTGGAGAACTTGGCATCTCCATCTCCCATTGTCCGTCAATTTGCCCAAAGCTGTTCGTTAACAGTGGCTCACGTCCTGTACAATAATTCGGTCCATGACATGATCCTACAGAATGTGGACTATCTGGCAGACTCAATAGCATCAAGGCTAAACTGCGGTCTAACAGAGCGCGTCAGTACGGTTTTCACGGTTATCTCCAAGCTGGCGGGCTATGAGACGATTGAATGCTTTAAAGATATCATAGAGACCTTTTTCAAATTTTTGGATTATTACCATGGCTACGACAGCATGTGTCTCGAATTCTTTCAGCTATTCGAGGTAATCGCATTAGAGATACAAAAAAGATATTTTACCGCTGATGCAAGCAAGCATCACATCGCGTACCACAGCGACAGACATTGCATTGGGTCGCCATGGGGCATGACGAACCTTCAACAAGTCCTGGCCATCATGGACAAGAACCCCCCGGCACAGGACGATGATAGCATGTTGACTTTTGAAAAAGATCCCAAGAATTTCCAAGAGTATTTCGACTCCAAACTGCGAGTAGCCGACAGCGACGATGAGGACGATGATGAAGAATTAAACACAAATCCACTTTCGAGCAAACAAAGCTCAGAAGACGAGAACCAGTGGGTATCACCCATTCCGCGCGAATCTTACAGGATCCTGCTTCAGATTCTCGGGTACGGCGACAGGCTCCTGACCCACAGATCAAAGCCGCTCAAGATCCAGATACTAAAGGTTACAAAGCTGCTAATATCAATGCTTGCATCCCAATACAACTCCCTCCTGCCACAGGTTGCTCAAATATGGGAAACCCTAGTGCTCTGCTCTTTAAGTGACGATCTATCGATCGTGAAAGCGGCCTGCGATTGTCTACAACAAGTCATCCAAAGCGCAGGCGATTTCATCACTACCCGTTTCCTTGAGCTCTGGAAAACCTGGCAGGCCAAATCACCACTCCTGCAAGAGCTCACAGTTCCCAATGAAAACCCCAAGATTACCACCAAATCGATGACACTAAGAAAATTTCCCACAATAACCCAAATCGCTCTTACGTCACTCACCCAAGTACTAATCGAGGGCATCATGGTAGCAGGTCTCGCGATCCCTGATCTAATTTCAAGAGAGATGATCTACTGTTGCATACAGGTACAACCATACAAGTCGGTCGCAGCAAGATCGCTGGCAATTGCGGATACAGTCTACGCCATTCTACAGGAGACTCAGTGATCCATTCCCTACTCAATTACACGACACCCAGGGCTATTCATAGTGGTTGCTCATCGCATATTCGATGTCCAAGGCATATTTTACCAGATCTTGAAATTTCATGGCCGGGTATTTCCCCAAACGGAAGATGCCGATCATTTGCACCTACTAGCAAGCAAGCAGGCTAATCGATAGAAGGCAGACAGTTTGACTGGCGATAGTCGAGGTGGTTCTGACAAGGAATCTGTTGTAGCTGGTCGTCTGGTCGTCGGGCTGATCCATATTAGTCATATCAATTCCAGTTTAAAGAGTTACGACCAGTGTTCTTGAGAACTCTGTCGAATGGTGTTCTTATATCCTCTCTGAGGCTACAAGAAAAGATAGAGAGGGTAAAGGTTGAAGCCGAGAGTGATCTAGAGTGTTTGTAATGGTTGCTGACGATGCTTACTACTTGACGCCGCACGAAGCGGCGTTGGCAGTAGTTGCAACTGCTATGAAAAAAGCCAGATTACAGATTGGCACTTTGATTTTGAATTCACTGCTTGGTGGTATACTGTTTAGTGCTGGATCGGTGATGGCAGTTGCAGCACACGCGGAGAATCCTACTCTTATGCGAGATAATCCTGGGTTAGCAGATTCGTTTTCCGGGATGTTGTTTGGAATTGGGCTGTTCTACGTGGTTATTATGGGAGCTGATCTTTACAATTCGAATATTTTGTTCTTTTCCGTGGGAGTCTTGCGAAGAGCTGTTTCCGTGTACGATTTGGTCGTGTCATGGTTTGTGAGTCTGCTGGGTAACCTGGCAGGCTCGTTATTTGTGTCGTATCTGTTCTGTCATGTCTCGAAAGTTACCTCTTCTGAGCTGTGGAAGACTGGATCGCGAAGTTTGACCGAGAGCAAGGCTGAATTTTCCTTTATGGGCACTTTTCTAAAAGGTATCGCAGGGAATTTCTTCGTTTGTCTGGCGATTTATCTTCAATTGATGGCCAAACCGATCCATGTGAGGCTAATTCTCATTATTTTGCCGGTTTTCACATTTGTTTCTTGTGGATTTACACATGTCGTTGCCGACATGGCGTTGTCTTTTATCGGGATGCTGAACGGGGCCGATGTCTCTGTTGGCGAGTACATATGGAAACTGCTTATCCCTGCAGCAGTCGGTAATGCCATCGGCGGGTCTTTTTTTGGTCTGGTTATACCATTCTACTTGCATCTCGTTGTGGTCGAGAGTGATAGGAAAAAACTGTCGTTACCGGAGTATGACGCTAGAGATGAACAGCCTGAATTAAACACGGATTC
Organism: Torulaspora indica; assembly: GCA_931305995.1. Taxonomy (NCBI): domain Eukaryota; kingdom Fungi; phylum Ascomycota; class Saccharomycetes; order Saccharomycetales; family Saccharomycetaceae; genus Torulaspora; species Torulaspora indica. The sequence continues at coordinate 515,939 of CAKNUP010000008.1, read as the reverse complement.
TAGAGTGGTGAGGGTTTCACCATTGGAGGAGAAGGAAGAAGAGTTGGAGAATGAAGAGGCAGAAGAATCTGAAAGCCTTGGGAAGCGAGAAACTGATGAGGCAGATGGATCAGCAGGGGATTCCTATGGCATAAGCACATCCTTATTCCCCCAGAGATCGATTAACTCGGATGAATCTTCTTTGCGCGAGTACTCTCCCTCATACGCGGTTCCAGTATCGAGGTGCGCCAGCATGAAGTCAGTCAACAGCAGGCGTTCGTCTCTCTCGCTACGTTCGTTCGGTGCTCGATCACCGCCTGGCGTTTTCCCCGTGAGAGGAATGAAAGAGCCTCTAAGAAGAGAGAGAACTATTGAAAATCCATATTTTGACGCCCAGGAAGAGCCTTCACACGAGCACAAACGGAAGGGGAAGAAGCTAGAAGGCTCTACAAAGGGCTTAGATAAAAGATCTTCGAGCACTTACAGTGTATTGGAGGACAAGCCTGGGGCAAAGCTGGAGAAAGCAATAACGAGGCTGGTAGAAAACTCGCACAAGACCAGGACACCCAATCGGTTGCCGAGAACTACTCAAGAAACTTTCCCACACAATAGGCCCGGTCTGAGCCCGTCATACACTGCAGCTGTGGCTGAAATACCGAATCGACATAGAATAAGCAAACGCGAGGGGTTCTCTAGGCCGACGAGAAGCGGTGCAACCACAACAGACGCGTCTTCAATCGAGAGATCACTGAGGCGAGCCGATATTTCTCATCGTGCTGCTGCGGCAGCAAACTCAGTCGCTGGTGTTGCCGACTTTGACGTCCTAGATTTTCCTGACTCCCATTCACGGAGCGCATCCCATGGAACCCATCTGAGGCCTAGCGAAGACCAATCCGAAAGTCTGATGAAAGATGACGTTTCCATGAAAGCGAATTCCGTCTCGATAGGTGTACTGCAGAATGACAGCAACAATAGTGAACACTAGAACCGGCACACAGCATGAAGAAACTACACTTCTAACTACTCGTTATATAAGACTATAATCCATTGACATTCCTCAGAAGATGTCCTCTTTCTTGGCTGATTGGTCATTAACCTTGTATAGCTGTAGTACTGTAAGACGCGTCAACAGAGTTTACGCGCGACCTATAACTAGTTGTCAAGACTGAAACATACAGTTTATACAAGTCAAAGAGCGTCTGTCGAGGCTATCAGATATGGTGAGCGGTCCCAAATCCAAGCTGGGATTCAATAAAGCCATTATTTCCACGGTTGACAATTTGATCCAAACAGATGAACTTTTGAACCGTCTGATAGCTCTTCATCAAGAGCTCTCGACTTTAGAACAAGGCCAAGTTGATTTGTCCACCTTGGATAGATATCGCAATGATTTAAATAATCGGAAGCTTTTGAAGCATAAGGACAACGGGGTGAGAGCCTTTGTCGCGTGCTGTTTAAGCGATATATTGCGGCTTTACGCGCCTGATGCACCTTATACAGAATCGCAACTCACTGAGATCTTCAGGCTAATACTTTCTCAGCTCGAACTGTTGGGAAGCCCGGATAACGGGTACTACATTCAGCAGACGTATCTGATAACGAGGATGTTAGAGTATAGATCGATCGTTCTATTGACAGATCTGCCTAATTCTGATAAACTGCTCGAGGATCTATTCAAGATTTTCTACGACGACAGTAGAGGTTTCCAACCGAAACTTTTCAAAGTGATTGCAGGGATACTAGGCGAAGTGATCTCTGAGTTCGATACAGTGCCTACGCCGGTTTTGAAATTGATATTCAACAAATTTTTAACGTACAATCCTGATGATGTCCCGGATGGCTTGGAAGTTGCACCAAATTGCGGTTATAATGTCAGTCTCATTCTATGCGACGCCTACTCCAGTAGGATGAGCAGACATTTGACAAAATACTATTCTGAAGTGCTGTATCACATCACTAATGAAGAAAATAATAACGCGTACGAGCTCAGATGGAGCGCGAGCCGAACCATCGAGAAGTTACATAAACTGGTCTTCAGATTATGGCAGACGTCGCCGGATCTTACGTCTGCTGTCATCGGTTTTGTTTACCATGAGCTCTCAGCTGACAATGAAATGATGAGGAAGCAGGCGACAAAGCTTGTAGGGCAATTACTTACGGTGAGCTCATCTTTGAATTTCGCAGTGGCACATCGTGAATCATACAATGCATGGCTTTCCAAGATCGCTGACGTGAGCCCCGATGTCAGACTTCAATGGACGTGCTCGCTGTCAGCAATACTGGCGACACGGGACGATATCGCACCAGATTTAAACAAAGGGCTAACTAAGACACTCATCGATTCTGAATATAGCGTTCGCAAAGCTTCGGTGGCTGTACTAAATGAGCTTTCTGTAGCAGACGTTTGGAAAACCATTACGGACCCAACCGTTTACGAATGTCTGTTACCACTGACAAGAGAAAAAAACAGAGAAGTAAGAGAATTGTGCATTTCTACCGTGGCCGAGTTATATTCGGATTCGCTTGAGACAATCGAAAGAACTGCCGAAAATGGTAAGATATGGGAAATAGTTGATACAATCCCCTCTGTCCTGTTCAACTTATACTATATCAATGATCGGCATATAAGTGAGCAGGTTGATCGAGTTCTTTTCAAATCCGTCCTTCCTCTGGAGGCCGATGACCGAAAAAGAGTTCAGCGGCTGCTCAGGGTGGTCTCACATCTGGACGAAAAGGCACTTACGTCTTTCTTTGCTTACAATAAGAGACAAATGCAAATAGCTTTGGCTCTCTCCAAGTTTATTGACTTCTGTGCGATACCGAATGATAATGATGCCAAATTACCGAAGACTATTGCATGGTTGGCCGCAGGATTTTCAGATCAGCTAAAGGCTTCGGCAGCGTTGGAAGCTCTCAAGGAAATTAATGACAAGAGGATATTTTATCTGATCAAATCATGCATAACCAATGACGTATCCTTTCTGACGCTCAAAAACAGCATGGATGAACTTTTAGTAAAGTTGCGCGATCCAGGGCTCTTCAGAAAGAATAATGTTCATTCCATATGCACGATAATGCCGAAAGACATCGCCACACAAGTTGAAACTCTTCTTTACAGGTCCGCGCCAATTATCTACAATTTCTCGAGTATTCCAATTCTTTTGGACACGGGGGCGTCTACTGGACAAGATGATATCATCTGGAAACGGAAACTACTTGATGACATATCTAAGGTAAACCCTGCTTTATTCAAGGATCATGTTAAGACCTTGAAGAATATTGTCGAAAACGAGCATTACGTCGCATCTGGACAGGAATCGCTTACATTGTGCGAAGCTTTGAAGACTGTCTACAAAATTTCCAAAACGCTTTCGGATCAAGTGAACCTCGAGGATACTAATTTCTTCTCCAGATTGAAGACATTTGCTTTAGAAGGTGATCCGGCCACATCTAAGTACGCTGTCAAACTGATAGCCCTCTCCCCATTCGCTCAAGAGAAATTCAAGGAGATCAAATCTGATATTTTGCCATTAGATAAGAAACATAACAGGTTTGCATCGCACATTTTGGTCCTAGCTGAAATTTACAAATTCTGTCCTCAGGTGCTTGATAAAGACTCAACTGAAATTGTGAGCTTTTTGATCCAAGAAGTCCTGCTAGCTAACCAGGTGGTAGATTCAAACGAAGAGGACAAGTGGATTGAGGATTCAGAGTTAAACACAAGCAAATACTCGTGCTTGAGCGCCAAGTTATACACACTAAAATTATTCACAAACAAGCTGAAGTCAATCTCATCTGAAGGTTTTACCGATGAACTGACAACAGCTTTTACGGAGAAGACTGTAAGGCTGTTTTTCTATTTGATTGCCAGTGGTGGAGAGCTAATCCCTGAATCGGACGAAGAAAACTATCCAACTCCAAGTAACTACCAAACGAGATTACGAAGTTATGCAGGTCTCCAAGCACTCAAATTATCGTGCATTCCCTTTTTCAATGATTTCATCAAACCAGCGAATATAATAACCCTCATAAACTTAGTTGAGGATGAGTCTTTGCCAGTAAGAAAAGAGTTCTTGGATTCCTTGAAAAATTGCATCTCAAGACAAGCAATTTCCATTAAATTTCTTCCTTTGGTTTTCTTCACAGCCTATGAACCCAACGAGGACCTGAAGACCAGTACCAAAACATGGATAAATTATACCTTTGGCAAAGAGTCATTCAGAAAAAACACAACATTTGAAAGAGCTCTGCCTAGACTGATAAGCGCCATTGCGCATCATCCTGACATTATTGAGGGTTTGGACTCTGGAGATGAATCTTATTTGGAAGGCCTGACTATAGTCATTGATTATCTTGTGTTTTACTTCGACTCCGTTGCAATTCAAGAGAACTTCAGTTTGTTATATTACCTAGCAGAAAGAGTGAAGAATTATAAGGATATGATTGTCGAGGACAATGATAGTGAGGCTGCAAGACAAACTGAAAAATCTATCACTTCCTCAACCAGAATCTACGTGATAGGTGAAATAGCACAAATGATTTTACTCGCTATCAAAGATAGAAGAGGATGGCAGCATTCTGCATATCCCGGGAAGCTTAACTTACCTGCCGATCTATTCGCACCTTTTGCAACAATCGAAGAAGCACAAGCCTCATTTAAAACCTACCTTCCCGATAAGTATACCGAGCGGCTGCAAAATAATATAAAGGCTAAGGTGGCACGTCTCCTGCATACCTCTCAGACTCAAAAACAGAAACTGCAGAAGAGGTTGTTGAATAATGAATATCAAGAGGTTCCAAAAAAGAAGAAGAAACAAAAAAGGCCTGCTGTGAAAAGTAATCGTGCAATTGACGAAGATAGTGATTCGGAGACCAACGAGGCTTTTAATGCCGGAACCGATAATAAAAATAATACCGTTTCTTCCCTCCCGAAGAAGAGCCTGAGAACTAGGAAAAAGGTCGACTACAGGGATGATGACGATAGCGAATCTGAAAATGAACTTGATTGATCTTTTTGCTAATAATGCACCGTCTGGTTGCTTAAGTAGTCATGAATATTTACATATAACTTCTCTAATATGCTGACGAAATCACTCATTCAAATTCAGAATCTTTAAAATATCTTCTTTAGGTTTCGATTCTAATAATTTCTTTAGTATTACAAGCTGCTTTAGCTCTTCATTTGTCATTCTATCTTCTTTGAGGTCCTGCTCAATTGACTGCTGTTCTGCAACTTTACAGAGTTCTTTGAAGTCCCACAGTTTCTTCAAATTGGGAGTGCCACTTACCGTGAAATAAAGAAATGAAAGAATTTCGTCAAGGGTACTATTCTCGTTTTTCTTGCTTCGTTCATGAGATGTTACAAGTTTGTCTATCAGCCGCTCTTGAGATTTGAAGTCATTTTCTCTTTGCACCTTCTTGGCCTGGAAAACTTTGTCCAGGAAGTCCAATTTGATTGACTTCTCTCGAAGGATTGAAATAGGTGGAAAATCTCCATCTTTCTTAATGCTCTCCATCATTCCCCTAGAGGCAGGAGCGCTAATTTCATCGAGAATGATATCAATCTCACCGTCATTTTTGAAGCCACAACTTTGTTGAGGTTCCACGTACTTCTGAGCTCGGGCCAATCTCCTTTGTTTGTGAAAACTTCCCTTGGTGGGTGCGTGTAATGGACACTTCCAGTTTGTACCTAAGTTTTTAAGTGAAGCACGAGGTACATGCGGTACGCAATCCAAATGCCATGGCGTTTTACAATAATCACATCTCATAATCAGTCGTGATTTTTCTGGATTGTCCCATGTCCCCATTTTAGAAGTACCACATCTGTAGCACACCAGCAGCTTACCAGTGTCTTGATCGATGTGAATGTCAGGATTATATGTATCTTGCTTAGTGATACATTGTCCGTACGGCGAGCCGAAAAGTTGCTTCTCTGAAAGATGTTCTTTTTCTCTTTCATCACAATATTGCGCTCTAGAGCCACTTCTTACGTGCTGAAACGTGTCTTTGATGGACTGTGGGAGCTTGAACTGTCGAGGATTGGTGGCCTCCAATTGAAATAACAATTTCCCAAAGAGTCTAGTGTTGTTAGGCAGTTTCGTTGCGATGAACTCTTTCTCGAATTTCTTCACTTGAGGTAGATTGGGGTGCTTCTGTTTGAAAGTACATTGCGTACAGGACCAATCACCTTCAGGCAAATTATCAGGATCTAAAGGTGGATTCAGACACAGAAAATGGAATGACTTGGGACACGTATCACAACATAAGAAGGACCCTGATTGCAGACATGATGAACAAAAATCATCGTTCTCGACTTCCTGAGTGGGCGTTGAACCCCTAGAACTACCCTCCCCGGTGGTAGCAGCCAAATGGGCTACGGAATTCTGTCCAAAGAGTTTCGTTTTCGAGTCCTTTGAAACAGTAGCCTTTATCTTGATATGTGCCGGTGGATGATAGTCAGGATCCTTTTTCGACATGTTTTCATATTCCGGCTTGATGTACTTGTCCCTCTTATCTTTGTAGATATCTTTGGGACGTATTCTCTGTCTCAGGCTGCTTAATCTTGTGATAGTCTCGGATTTTTCAGTCTTCAACTTGGGCCTATAAATCTTTAATTCCAAGCCACTTTTGTCCTCAGACGACGAAAGAGAAACAAAAGAGTTCGGAGAAGATAAAGCCCTCTTATAATTCCACAAAGACTCCTTCTTAACCTTTTCTGGAGGTCCCTGACTAAGTGGTAAACCAGTTGCGCCGTTAATTGCGTCCCTAATCTTCTCAGGCTCGTTCATCTGTATAACGTTCCCTTCTTCGTCACATTCTATAACGCTCTTAAAACTCTCTTCCTCTTCCCCATCCAATCCATCTCCCTCGCTATCATCCCTATTCTTCTCCAACGATTGATTTCTGCTCCTATGTTTCACAGAATAGTCATCCGAAGGAATAATCCTCCTCTTTTTCAAATCGTAGTCCACTTTCTGTGATGCAGATCTTCTAGGCCTTCTTAAAGTAGTTCCACCAGGTGAGTTGGATCGGCTAGTTGCGCCAGTACTCTCATAATTAGACACTCGCACGTTATTAGGGGTCTTGAACACGCTCAACGAATCTTTTTGGTTTATTTCATCACCAGCATTCTCACTCCGTTTCGCGGTTTCCAGGTTACTTTTCATCAGCGGGAAAAGACGAACAACTGTGATGGATATATCACTAAAACAGGACCAACAGCAAGGGGAGTTATGGCCAGGGAGATCTCGAATCAGAGCCGTGGAATCGAATCCTGAGTGCTTTAACGAAGATGCTTTCAGCTTCTAGCTGTTAAGAACTTTTTTAAATTTCGTCCGGGTAATACCGCTGTCCGAAACTTCCCCTGTAACACCGGACACTCTTGATCATGTGACCTAAATTGGTCATGTGATCTCTTGGTCATGTGACTTTCAGGTCATGTGACCTTATGGCACTCTTGATCACATGACCTGTTTGTGTTCACGTGACTCTTTAGTCACATGATCTCTTGTCGTCATGTGATCTCTTGGTCATGTGACTTTGGAATTTGAAAAATTATTAAAGCTACAAGACTTGGAGGGCTCTGCGATGAGTTGAAGTGGAAGAGGTTATTTGACCTGCTCTGTGGCTTAGTCTGTCGACTTTGTGTATGGATGGATTCTGAACTGCAAGCTCTGAGAGCCGCCAGGTTGGCTGAATTGAAAAAAGGGTCGCCCGGCCCCAGCAAGGGTTCCGAGAATGGTGGTGCGAACGGCGGTGTTGGACAGGTCATTGCGGGTTATCTGCAACCGCAGGCTCTTGAGAGACTTTCTCGGGTTTCGCTGGTGAGACCAGATCGTGCACAGGCGGTGGAACAATACCTCGCGAGAATGGTGAGCCAGGGTGCTCTAACGCATAAGGTGACCGAGGATGAGATCGTGCAGATTTTGCACGGTGTGGCCAGAGAACAGAACAAGAAGAACGATACCAAGATCATCTTTGACAGACGGGAAGCGGCCATTGACGAGCACGAAGTGACAAAGAACGACGATGACGAGGATGATTTTTTTGACTAGACATTGAGCAGCACCTGCCTGCTGGTATCATGAGCTCCAGGAGGTTCAGAGGGCGCCTCGCATCCGCGATGTTCCCTCATACATGGCGAGCGGCGGATAAAAGAACATTCGGTCGGCTCATGAGCCCTTAATTTACAGTCTATAATACCCACAGCCATTCAGGCTCTAATTTGAGTTTTTGCAGCATATACATAGTCCTAGATGCATCTTTAAATGCGGAAAATGTCAACTGCATGAGCAGCTGTCGACATCAAGCAGTCTCAGAATCCAACCTGGGGATGGACGAGCCATCGAATCCTATAGCCAGACGAGTTGCAGGTGCAAAAGAGGCTCTCCGAAGACCAACTGCTCCCCGAGTTCAGAGAATGCTGGCTGTACCATCCGGATCAAATCTAACGCCAGAACTCAACGAAACAGAAAGATCAGACCTCGCAATTCAGGCAGGATGTAGTACATTAGGTGCAGGTGGATACAGGAGCAAAGTTAGGCTGAAGCCGGGCCACAGCGCATTGGACTGGCACGAGCTGGTGTCTGGAAAGGGCAAGAAGCAGGGATTAGTGGTTGGGATTGAGAAGCTTCTCAATGAAGACTTTGAAAGACTACAGCAGATCAATCATCCTCAATCTCTTATGCAATTGCAAAGAGGCGTTCCTACATATATGATCAGGCCACCTCTGCGAATCGACAAGGAAATGTTGAAAAAGCATTCGTCTCTCGAGGACTGCTGGTGCGTGATTCGGGGTAATGTCTACTGTCTAACGTACTATTTCGACTTCCATCCCGGTGGTGTTGATATTCTGCTCAAGAACTGCGCTGGCAAGGATGGGACGAAGGCATTTGAAAAATACCATAGATGGGTAAGCTTTGATAAATTACTGGAGACCTGTCAGGTCGGCGTTTACGTTACTTAGGTGACCATGTTCCCCTGCTGTGATTAAATAAGCAATGGTATTGAAAGGTAAGAAGTCAGTAAGAAAATTATTGTATTTAACGGCTTCCAATTCAGCCTCGAAACTGGCTAGTCAGTGGCAGATGGAATAGAAGATCGAAAAAGGGCGAAAACCATGAAAAAGTATTACAATTACCGCTAATACGTAGCGTTCCCGTCGAACAATCATTTCTTAAACTCTTTCTCTTCTGCTTCCTCGGGATAACAGCTTTCCCATTCTTTTAATCTTCTTTTGTAATTCTCAGTGTATTCGGCCTTTGTAGCTGGATCAAGATTGCGCCATCTCTCACCAATCATTTTGGTTACTTCAATTAAATTCTTGTCCGGATTCTCCTTGACCACAACGGGTCTAATTTCCTGAGTGAACTGAATGAAAGGTCCAGAAGGCCTCTTGGGGGGTAGAGTTTTTTCATACTCGTCTCTTAAAACTCTGTATTTTTCCCAATTGGTTCTGAACTCTTCATAAAATGGTTTCTTTTCGTCATCAGACAATTCCTTCCATTTGGCTGACGCTAGCTTGGATAGTTCGGGTACTTTAGCCTCGGGGTATTGTTGAAGAAGTTCATTTCTGATAGACATGGAAAATAGGAAATAGGCAGATGAGGGCCTTTTTGGACCTTGCTTCTTTAACTGTTTTCTCTTCTCGATTCTGCTCTGTGTAGAAGACATTTTTTTAGCGACAGGCTGAACATTTTGTAATTGGATTTGCTGAGATGGTTGCATCATAGCCGGATGTGCAGCTTCCATCATAGTAGGTGAAGCATTCATGTTGTTATGAAAGTATCTCTGTACTGGTTGAGTGAGGAACGACGAACCAGCCGCCACTGCCGTAGCAGGATTAATGTGAGAGGCGGTACCTAGAGCACTGCCTAGAGCGCTTGACACTTGTTTTTGAGCCAAGTGGGAGAGGAATGAGTTGTACATGAGTTCTGATAACTGTTGTTGGTTGAATGCTTGAAGACCAGAGTTCCCTTGTGCGTAGTTGAATTCTTGCGGGACCGATCCTGAACTGGGCTGCTGTTGAATCTGTTGTAAGTGCTGATTAGAATACTGCGGTTGCCTTTGCTGAGCGGTCTGCAGATGTTGATTTGGGTTTGTGTACTGTGTGTATGGCTGCTGATAATAAGCCTGATGTTGTTGTTGTTGTTGTTGTTGTTGTTGTTGTTGTTGTTGTTGTTGGTGTTGTTGTTGTTGTTGGTGTTGTTGTTGGTGTTGTTGTTGTAGCTGCTGCTGTAATTGTTGCTGCTGCTCTAGCTGTTGTTGTTGTTGTTGTTGTTGTTGTTGTTGTTGTTGTTGTTGTTGTTGCAGCTGCTGTTGTTGTGGCTGCTGCTGTTGTTGTGGCTGCTGCTGTTGTTGTTGCTGATTCGGAGGCGGCGCGTGGTATTGAGGTAGAAAAGCCTGAGTCGGATAATGATTTAAGCTCTGTGCCTGACGCGTCGAAAACTGATGTAGTTCTCTAAACTGTGTTTCGGGAGGATCTAGCGGCTGATACTGCAGATGATCCGTTCCTATGGATAGGATGTTGTTAGTAGAGCTATTCGAATCCTCTTGCTTAGGGGAATTACCGGAATTTAGGTTCGGTATTTGGATAGTGGAAGACATCAAAGACAAAAGTGAAGAGCAAAAAAGGAAAGCAAATAAACCACTTGTGATTAGTTTAGGCTGTCTTGGTTCGGACTATTGGTTGGTGTCTGCTTGTAAACAGATGCTCTTTCGGGAAACCTGACAAGTCTTGTCAACCTTTCTCTTTGCCTAGGTGAACAGGCAGAACGAAGCCTAGAAAAAAACCGAGGCCTGAAAAGGTCACTAACTTCTAACAATAAAGAGGCTTACTAATGCGTAGTAGTCTCTCTTGCGTCAATGTATGCGGGCTGCACTGGCGCTTGTAAGAATTCCCAATAAATTTGCTGCTCAGACTTGTTGTCCGTTGTTCTAGCAATCCACTCGTGGGAGAAAATTTTCAGAGAGTTCCCGGCAGCCTTCGGAATGACCTCAGAATCCACGAGAAAGCAGCAGATTTCCCTAGCACGCACCTAAAAAGGCCTCGTTCTGCGTGCAGCCTTCGTGCCTCACACACGAACTAACCGAGCGGCCCACAGAGACCGCAAGGAACCTATCGGAGCCCCCTGTGGTAAGGAGGCTGGTGGCCAACACCTGATGCCGCAACATCCTCCGTTCGCGATGACATTGATCAAAAAGGCTCAAAGTCGGGTAATATAGGAAACCTTTTGACGTCACGTGGTCCAGATACCTTAAATTAGCCGCCATTCATAATCTTCCTATTTTCCGCGATAATAACCCAATATTGCGTGTAGACTGTATAATAAACGGTGAACATACTTTGATGGGTGGATTTTGAGTACTTGACCTATAATCCTAAGTTGTTGTTCTTAGTGAAGTTACAGTGGTAGGTCGAGGTAAGGAACACCTGTTGGTCCCTAAAAAGCGTTGCTGGCCACGATCGTCTGATACGAATGTGTCGAGTAAACCGGACCTGGCTCAAGGCTTGGTTGCATGTTTCAATGTATGTAAGAACTGAACGAATTCGGTTCGCCGTCGTCTATTTATCTTGGTTATTTGGGTTGGCTTGCTGTGATAAAGTTTCTTGTCCGCTATCGCTTTCTTGCCTCCACATCTGAAACACATCCGTTATGGATCTTTGTACAGGTAAGCTTTCACCTATTAGTTGCTTGAATTTGCCCGTCAGCGAGCCAACCCTGCTCATACCTTGCGATTCGGCGAGCTTAGATGAGTTGTTACTACTCTCATTTTTCTCTTGTCCGAAGAAGTTCTTGGTATTTATAAAGTCATTGACATTATGACTCTCCTTGTTTCTGTCGAAATGTGCCTCTTTGAAATATCCGTTCATGTACTGATCGAAATTCGATAGCATCGAATTATCCATGTTGATGATGGGAGATATTTCCTCTGTTTGGAAATGATCCCGTAGCAAGTTCTCGCTTAGTGAGTGGTTCATTGAGTGGCTAAACTGTTCCAGGGCCGCGGAGTTTACGCGATCATCTTGTTCGCTATTTTCAGGCTTGATCAACTTTATCTGAATGGTGTTATAGCTTAGACAGTGTCCACATTTTAGGCCCAAAATATGGTAGTTACATTTGCTTCTACCTTTGCAATCGTTGCAAGAAACAATGCACATCCAGTTGCTGTAAGGTTCTGGCAATGGTTGCTCTTCTATCTCTTTATCCAATACCCTAAATTGAGCATCCATATTCAGAACCGTTACTTGGCAATGGGGGCACTTGTAGGAGTGCCTTGTGTATTCGTCGAAGCAATGCTGATGGATAGCATGGCCGCATGGCGACATATAAACAACTGGCTTTACTGAGGTGAACATGTACTCTCCACAGATTGGGCAATTTGACATAGTTGCTCGCTCAATACATTTGTGGTTGTCCTGCAGCTCGATCGAGAGACACGCCTGACAGCCGTCACAGTGGAAAAAATCCACACCTAGTCCCAAACCCAATCTGCAGATCCCGCATTTGTCACAGTGGTAAATGTCCTTTGCCTCGTCGTTATCGTAAAGTTTACATTTTTCGCAACAGTACGACGCAAACTCTTCTAAGCATTTTTCACACGCTCTTGAAGGCCGCTGAACGTTCTGACATCTCATACACATCACCCAATGTATTCTGTCTTTGTCCAGTACGTGAGGATTATCATGCTGCAACTCGTCGTGGCATAATCTGCAGGGAACCCACTTGTTACAGACGCCGCATAGTAATTTACAAGCTCGCTGGTAATGCGGACACCCCAGTATGCCCGGTGCCTGAAAAACGGGTCGCAAATCATCTGGCGTGGTCATTGATTCTACTGAAATTAGCTCATTATCATCATTACTCTCTGAACATCCCTTATCTACCTGCTCGCTCGCGATTTTAACATCACCCATCATCAATTTTTGAATCATCATTGCCTTCTGCTTTGGTGACACTTTCAGATCATTAATTTGCCTTATCCTCGACCGAAGTATCTTATGGTCTCTCTTTTCGTGCGATGATATTAAAGTCAGCGGTTCCAACTCCGCCATTTCACTTTCATTATTCCTATTATCTTCGTTGTCCGGATATTTATCCTGTGGAATCACCACATCATTATACATCGGGATCAACTTCGGCGTTGTTACGCGAGTAATACCCTTTGGCTCCTCCACACCCTTATCTTCCAAAGAATGATGCGACGATGCACATTCCTGGAAATCATCGTCGCTCTCCACATTATTATCGATGGCATCAGATACTAGTTGTTCCATCAGCGCCTTCATCGTCTGCAGTCTCGTCAGCGCATTATTAAAACTCAATCCATGCTGTAAGTCGCTTATAAAAGCACTACTCTGCAGTCTCCTCGAGATATAGCCTAAATCTTTCTTGGTAGGAACCGTTTCTTTCGCTAAATTTCTGGTCGGAATAGCTTTTCTCAAACTTTCTACTTCCTCATACTCATAGTCGCTAGCCGTGTGGTACCCTGAGTCGTCTAGATTAGTCATAATCCGCCTCCCATTCCAACTAAAGTGAACTTATTGATGCTCTGTGGTCAATCAGATAACTAACCGAGATGACTTTACAATGTGTCGCACAATACGGCTTGAGTTTAAACGAAACTATCAAGGGACAACGACTATCAATATTGATGGTTACAAGAATCCAGCTATGAGCTGTTGAATCCTGGTAATCACGTTAACTAACCGATGGCATTAAGCATTAAGCAGTTTATCAACGTTGCGGGAATCGTTAGGGATTTGAAGAGCTTCAATTTCAGCCTTTATGGGCAATGGTTTGGTTACATTAACATTTTCCTTTGTATAGCGCTTGGGATTGCGAATCTTTTCCATGTTAGTGCTGTTATCGCCTTTGGTATTGTGGCGATTGTTCAGGGCTTGATCATATTATTCGTGGAAGTGCCTTTCCTGTTGAAGATATGTCCCCTAAGCGATAATTTCATCGAGTTTATCAAGAGATTCGAGACCAATGGTTCGAGAACGATATTTTACATTGTAATGGCGTTGATCCAGTGGTGTTCGATCGCTGTACAAGCGACAAGTCTGATTGTTGTCGCTGTAGGGTTAACCATCTCGGCTGCAAGTTATGCTATTGCGCTGGGTAAACATCAGGAATTTCAAAACACGCATATCTTGAAAAATCCCACGGATGACGATTTCCCGCACGAGGCTGTCGTTAGAGAGATGCTTTGAAAATATATGTACAAAATATTACAATATATGCGAGATATATCAATTATGCGCGTTGTTATGCTTATCGATGAGAGAATTAAGGACCCTTTTAACTTCATCTTTGTTCAATTTTCCCTCGTACAGCAACGATCGTATGTTATTGCTGCTGTTGCTGGCAGAGGTGCTGGCAGAGGTGCTGCTGCTGCTGTTGCTGCTGTTGTTGCCGTTGTTATTGTTCGAAACTGTAAGAAAACCATCATCCACTTTGATGTTGTGTAAACGCAGTTCTTGTAAGACGTAATCGGTGTGCTTGAGTTTCATGTGTTGTAAAAGATTGTCCTTTCTCTTATGCTTGCTCAGGCACCAGGGACATGCAAAATGACGATCTGGGAAATGGGACAGTAGATGACGTTTTAACCACGACCTTCTCTTGAAAGATTTGTGACATAGATGGCATTTATGGATGGAACCCTGGTCTGAAATTCTCCTCCCAGATTTCCGATCACCGTCTTCCTCTTCGTTATCGATATCTTCGGCTCTATCAGTGCTCTCCTTGATCTTCGCTTCACTGCCGTCGCCTCTACTACTGTCATTGGTATCGTTAATCCACCCGCTCGGGGCGACAGACGGCAGTGGTAAAGGCGGCTGATACGCCAGTCTTGGATCATCTGCGGGCGCAATCCCCGCCTGCGTATGTGGTGGTTGAAACGGAAGGGACAAATGGTGTGTGCCGGGCGTCTGCTGTATCAGCGGCTGCTGAATTTGTAAACTTGGCAACATTCCACTGGTATTCGGGTTATCCAGGAGTACCAGTTGCCGCGACCGCTGCGCAGCAGCGTCGCGGGCCTGCACGCCCGCCACCGCGGGATATACGGGATAATACTGATATGGCGGAAATTGCGGCGCCGTTCGAGAGACGTTAGTCGGGTACTGGTAATAACTTTGCTGCTGCTGCTGTGGCGGAACCGATGATTGCGCCAACACATCGCTGTGATACATTGCAGGCAGAACGTTGGGATACACCACACCACTGCTCTGCTTCGCGAGCTGATCCTGTTCATTCACGTAGTACCCACGACTGCTCCCCCCATACACCACATTCGGCACACCTCTATACTTGTATTCGTATTGATACGTAGGTTGCAACGGCACCGGATACCTCTGCTGTTCATCCCTCCCAGAACCCTCTTTCCCATCTTCCTTTGCCTGGCCCTGCTGCCTCGCTGGATACCTGTCCATAAGACAAAATTAGAGCGACGCAGAGTGGCCAACCGGATAGTAAAAAAAAAGCTTGCCACACTAGCCCAATCAAAAAAAAGATATTCCAATTGTTCAATCTACCTTCCCTCAACGCGGCACAAATAGAAAGAACGTTTAACTTCCCTTAACATTGGGCGTATAGGGATACCCTTACAATCACCAATTGTTCTCTACCACTCGAACAGTCAGAAAGCGGAAAAACGCAACGTTTATAACATCCCTTCCACTTGCAAACAAAGGCATATTTTTCTCGAAATCTGTACAAAAATTCTTCAAGGAGAATCCACGACCACCACACAGGCACTCAGAACCGCTCGGAGAACGCAACGCAGAGAACACTGTACAAATCGAAAGGGGGTTGCCTAAATCGTTTTCGCACATTGTTCGATCGCGCCGCAGAAACGCCCGCACCGCGTCGTTCAACAATGTTTCGAAACCGGCAATAAGAAAAGAAAAAGAAATTTTCCACGGGTTCGCTGCTTTGTCCGCTTCCGAAGTTTCCGTAGAGACGCACAATTCAAAACAATCGTCCACAATAGGAAAACGAAGCTATAAATATCATCCTGGCACATTGTCGATGCGCATCACGTACAGGTAGTACAGCGGTTTCTGGGCCGTTACATCATCGTGACGCTCTTCGGGCGAGTCCGCGGCCCTGCGCATGCCGAGACGGCGGTAGAAGCTGATCGCTGCATCGTTTTCGCCAAACACCGTCAGTTCAACGCCAAAGAATTGTTCGGCGCTCATTCGGGCCCCCTCGCGCACTGCGCGCGCAGTGCGCGCCAGATACTCGGAGACCAGCACGCGACCGAGTCCGCGCCCGCGTACACTGGGCAACAGCTGGATCTCGTATAGATACAGCACGGACCAAACGCGCGCAGGGTCGTCGCAAGTAAGCCCGTCTTCCTCCGTGAGCATAAACGACAAAAACAACAACGGGGTGCGCCGATCTCGGCGCCGCCGCCCCGCGGCGGCTCCGCCGCCGGGGGCTCCGGCGCGGGTCGCGTACACCACGTAAACAAGCCCGCGCGTTAACATTTCGTCCCACTTGTTTACGCGCCAGGGCCGCGTGTTGTGGTACAGTGCGCGCGTGACGCGCGCGTAGACGGACCCCAGGTTGTGGTCGAGCACTTCGACGAGCTCCCACAGCAGTCTCTCGGCGGCATCCGGGTCTGTAGCGTGACTCAGACAGCCGCTGGAGGTGTCTACGGGATGATCTGGCGAGTCGATCGCGACGATCTGACGGTACAGGGTCTGGTCTTGGACTGCGATTGTAGCCGGGAAATGCTGTTCGGCTGCCCGGACCACGAGACCGACGCGGTGTGTCTCCATGCTGTGTGTGCTGAGAGTGGGCTGCTCTGCGCTCTCGATTTACACTCGATCTTGAGGGCCTTGAAATTGGGTGTCATGTGGTACGAATCACATGTGAGTTTGTTGGGATCGTATATTGATGGGCCCTTGGGCTATGGGCTTTGTAGGCGGACTGGCCTCATGGGTGGATGGGTATGTATGTGTAAGGTTCTTAGTTGGAGGTGTGTTGGTTGTTGGTAGGTAGGTATGGAGAGTGGTTGATGAATGCGCTATCGTACATCAATAGTAATCTTGTGGCGCCGCTGGAGAAGCTCAATAGGAATGGTAGTGACAAGTCACAGGACGATGAGCGGGATGAAAGTGATGTGACGAGGGTGAAACGTGTTAAAGAGGTTCAGGAGGAGAGTTCGCGGGTTTCTGTGTTGTTTTGGATGGTGGTGCTTTTTCTGCCGAGGTATCTTGTGATGAGACCGATCCAGTTTGTGTGGTGGTTGGTTTGCTCGCCTGTGCTTTTGGCGGAGTATGGTGTGAAATCGCGGCTGAAAAAGGCCCAGAAGAGGCGAGAATCGGTGGCGGAGAACGGGCCGGTTTTAAGGGCGATCAGCGAGAACGATGAGGATGACTTGGCGGGCGGAGATGAGATTATCTTGCAGCGGGACGCGGTGAAGGGCTCGTTGTCGAAGGCGAGCGGAAGTGCGGGGCGTCGACAGTCTGTTACTAGCAGGAACCGGTCGGTAGTCAGGTCGGAGTGCTCGTCGAATGTGGGTTTTGGGACAAAACGCATGGGCAGGTTCCTGTTCCCGAAGAAACTGATACCGAAGTCTGTGTTGCATGCGGCGCGGCGGAAACGGCTCGTTGTGGATTTGGACGAGACGTTGATCCATTCGGCTTCGCGAAATACGTCACATAGTAATTCGTCGCAAGGTCACATGGTCGAAGTCCGATTCGCGATTAGCGGGGTTTCAACGCTTTATTACGTTCACAAGAGGCCACATTGTGACCTGTTTCTTTCCAAGGTCAGCAAATGGTACGACTTGGTGGTGTTTACGGCGTCGATGAAGGAGTACGCTGATCCCGTGATAGACTGGCTCGAGAGCTCTTTCTCCGGTCGCTTCTCGAAACGGCTGTACAGAAATAACTGCATCCTGAGAGACGGAGTGGGATACATCAAGGATCTTTCGATTGTGTGTGGACCCATGGAGAACTCTTCGAATGTGGGGTTGGGAGAGGTTATCCTGGTAGATAACAGCCCCGTAAGCTACGCGATGAACGTGGAGAACGCGATTCAGGTAGAAGGTTGGATAAGTGATCCGTCAGACAACGATTTGCTAACGCTTTTACCGTTTCTGGAGGCTCTCAGGCACACCACCGACGTTAGAGATATCTTGGCACTGAAAAACGGCGAACAGGCATTCCTTCAATGATAAAAATTGCATTATAATTTCAGATAAATTCCATAAAATGTTGAAAAGGTGAAAGAATATATATTACATTTTCTCAAATTTGATGGGTATGAATCGATGGGTCATGATCGACTTTGATCATTGGTCTATAAACTGGTTCCCACATTTGATTCTTGACCCATGCTAGACACTCGTTGAAGTCACGAGGAACTTGTACTTTCTTACCTGGTTCACCCGGTACATCTTCTTCTTCAATACGGGCAGAACCTTCCTTTAAAGCCTGTAGGATCACTGCGGTAGCCACTTTGGAGGAAGTATCTTGAATCACTTCCAATGGAGGCAGTAAACCAGGTTTCGAGTTGCCCTCTTCCAATGGCGACAGAGCCGCCAATTGGTCCACGGCAGCGGAGATCATAGTATCGGAAATGATCTTGGCACGGGAAAGCACGGCACCTAGACCAATACCGGGGAAAGAGAAACAATTGTTGTTCTCCGAGATACGGTAACCGTTCACAGGTGGGAAAGGTGAACCTGTAGCAACCAATGCATTGTTGTCGGTCCAATTTAGCAAATCTTCTGGAACGGCTTCATGTAGTCTTGTTGGGTTTGATAATGGGAAGATGATTGGTCTGGGGTTGTGCTTGTACATCTCTTGAACGATAGATTTGTTGAAAGCGCCAGCTTGCGTGGAACAACCGATCAAACAAGTTGGTTTGACACGCGAGACGACATCCAGCAAGGATTTGGTGTTGACGCCAGCCCAGTCTTCATCTGCTTTAGCGTAAAGGTGTTGCGCTTTTGTCGATCCAGCTTCTAAAGATTGTGTGATCAACCCACGTCTGTCCATCAGGTAGATCTTACTGCGGGCTTCCTCCTTCGATAGACCATGAGTGACCATGTGGCTTACGATTTGATCGGCAATACCGAGACCAGCAGAACCGGCACCGTACACTATCACCGTCGTATCTTTCAAATCTCTCTTAGTGTGCTTCAGAGCAGCAATCAAAGAGGCCATCACCACAGCTCCGGTACCCTGAATATCGTCGTTGAAGCAAGGAAGCTCGTTACGGTATTTATCCAAGATTCTTCTAGCGTTCTTGACACCGAAATCTTCGAAATGTAGGACAGCATTAGGGAATCTCTTCTTAACTGCCTGGATAAACTTGTCGACTAAATCGTCGTACTGTTTGCCCCTAACTCTGCTGAATCTGTTCCCCATGTACAACTCATCTCTCGCCAGCTTCTTATTGTTAGTTCCAACGTCCAAACACACAGGCATAACACGGCCCGGGTGAATACCACCACAGAGCGTCATTAGCGCCAGCTTGGAAATAGCGATACGGATACCACCAATACCCTGGTCACCAATACCCAAGATACCTTCCGAATCGGAAACAACGATGTAGTCGACGTCTTTGTCGCTACCATAGACCGCCATTCTACGCTCGACAGACTGAGGCTCCGTGATGTCCAAGAAAATACCTTCCGGTCTTCTGAATCTATGAGAATATGCTGCGATAGCGTCACCTTCCGTTGGAGTGTAAATAATCGGCACCAATTCTCTGATGTGTTTCCTAACCAACGCAAAATATAGAACCTTGTTTTGCACACGCATAGAGGTCATGAAATCGTTCTTTGCCAGAGGTGTCTTCAAGTAGCACAATTGCTTGTAGGCTCTCTCAACTTGCTCATCCAGAGTGTTCACCTGTGGTGGAAGCAAAGCGTCCAAATTGAAAGCTTCCCTCTCTTCCTGAGTGAAAGCAGACCCTTTATTAAATAGCGGAGAGTTTAGAAGCTGGAAGCTCTCCAACGGACATTCAATAGGTCCATCGACGGAAAGCCGCGTCTTCTTTGGCTTGCCAAAAAGCTTCTTGGCTGTCGATCCAACCGGTATCTTTTGAACATTGGCATCGTCATATGTCTTCTGGAAAGTCGTATCTCTAGTTGTCGTCGCTAAAGTAGGCTTCGTACTGGACGAATATAGACGGTTGTATAAACGACTGCGCGACTGACGTGCTATAATTTGCACCACATCGATAGATGTTCTCGATCTCATCATCATTTTCGAGCTGGAGGACTAGAGGTCTAATAGTATACAGATGAATCACCTACCCTCACTTGGAAAATAACCTACTCATCTTATACTACCGAGTAAATTCTCTGAGCTACGGAGTTGCGTATTTTTATAGCTTCAGGGCTCTGAAAAATCTGCAAGCAGAGATGACGACGTAAATTACTGTCAGTCAAGTGAAAAATTACCATTAAAAAAAAAATCAAGAAGCAAGAATTCTCTGCGGCCTCTAACTGCGAGACAATACCGCAGTACCATCTCAGCAGTAATGTGATGTACAACTAGTCTGGCTTAGTTTAAGAAAAAATCTCATAATATCGGCACTCGTAATACTACCTTTCTTAATTGCAGCTTAAAGAATCGAACAAGCGATGAGTCAGAGAAGTCATTTTGAACATCGGAGAATCTCGGATAATTTTATATTAGTTGAAACTACGCGAATGGCAGTTCCGATTGGATCTCCAGTCCGTGTAAAGCGGTAGCGGCATGCCATTGAAAGAATATTCTAAGTTATCTGCATCGGGAAATATCGGAGCCATCGAGCTCATTGCGGAAGATCTTAGGCAGACGGCGAAATTTAGTTTTTCCGAAAAGCGGCTTGCCGGAAAAACTTAGCCGAGCCGCTCTCGGAAGTTAGAATAGGCGATGCCAAGCGGACTTGAAGGCGTCTTGGCGTGGCTGGCAAAGATGCCAGTGCGGATTCTTGTTTTGCGAGCGCCGAGTATCCATGGCGAAGATTTTGTAATCTGTAGTTGAGAGCTCCGCTGAGATTTAAGGAGCGCTCTATCTTGCTAAGACTGGGGAGGCAGAAATATGCCAGGCTCTTGATCTACTGGTGATGGGCTCATCGCAGGTAGCTTGTTTAGCTTAGGTCTGTCGTATCACTTTCTACGGTGATCAGCATTAATAACCATTGATTAGTGATGAACATATCAAGGATTGGTATCAACCGTAAAGAGCTTGAAGAGTGCCTTCGTGAGCTCATTACTGCTTCTTGGGTATTTGGCTCGTTGGGAACTAAAGAACTATGGACAGGCCTATTGATGAGATCGTCAAGAATTTGCTAAAGTTTGTTGTTCGAGGTTTCTACGGTGGATCGTACATTCTGGTTCTGGATGCGGTTCTGTTTCATTCAGTGCTGGCGGAGGAGGATTTGAAGCAATTGCTTGGAATAAATAAGACCGATTTGGGGCCTTTGGTGGCGAGACTAAGGTCGGATGGCCTTCTTTCGATGCATAAGCAGAGAGAATACCCGCCTAATTCGAAAAGTGTGGAGCGGGCGTATTTCTACATCAAATTCCCGCATGCCATTGATGCGATCAAGTGGAAAGTGCATCAAGTTGTGCAGAGATTGAAGGATGACCTCGATAAGAATTCGGCCCCCAATGGGTACATGTGTCCGATTTGTTCGACAAAATACACACAACTAGAGGCAGTTCAACTGCTCAACTATGATAGAACTGAGTTTTTGTGTTCGTTGTGCGATGAGCCTTTGGTAGAGGACGACTCGGGGAAGAAGAACAAGGAGAAGCAGGATCGATTGAACAGGCTAATGGACCAGGTTCAGCCGATTATCGACTACCTAAAGAAGATTGATGACTCCAGGATCGAGGAGAACACGTTTGAGATAGCTCTGGCTAGGTTAATACCGCCTCAAAACCAATCACGTGCGGCATACACTTATAATCCAAAGAAGGGAAGCACTATGTTCAGGCCAGGGGACTCCTCGATGGGGGTTGATGGCTCTTCGCTCGGCAATGACAGCAGCCGTCGTGCAGGTGCCAACTCTCAAGCGACTTTGCACGTCAACATTACAACGGCGAGCGATGAGATCGCTCAGCGGGCATTACAGGAACGCCAAGCTGAAGAAAAGAGGAAGCAAAACGCTGTACCGGAATGGCATAAGCAGAGTACGATTGGTAAGTCCGCATTGGGCAGATTGGATGAAGACGAAGAGTTTGATCCAAGGACAACAGCTCAGGCAAATATGTCACTCGAAGAAACAACTGCTGGCGCCAAACAGGAGACTGGCATCGACGAATTTTATCACAAGCATCGTCCACTAACAGAACAGGAACTCGAAGAAAGAGAGAATGAAAGGACTTTGAACGAATACTATGCATCTCTGGCGAAGAAACAAGCAGAGGCAAAGGACGAAGATGAAGACGAGGATGAAGAAGACGAAGAAGGAGATGAAGCTGCATATGACGACGAGTTTGAAGACGTTGTTGATCAAGAGGAGAAACCACTAGATCCAGCAAATGGAGCTGTGAAGCAGGAGGACGGGCAACAATCCGACAAAGTGCAAGATACCCAAACTTCAAATAATATCGAAGACGATGAAGATGACGATATGGACATCGAGTTCGAAGACGTCTAATGATGCTCTCTGAGAGTCTTATAACGCTATTTCTTCAGATTGGAAAATTTTCATGTTTTTCTATCCAAGCGAAGCATTTACATCTACCGATGAGCACCTGGCGCTGGCAAACTTCATCATGTAAAGTAAACAGTGAATAGTGTGTACTTTAACGTCAAGTGATCTGAAAGCATATTGGCAGCTTATTTCTGGTCAATTCAAGATGAGCTCATGGAAAGAACAGTGGAAACTCATTGCTGTCACTGCTATTTGTGCCGTTGCGGCTACAAAATGCTTAGATGTTGCACGAAAGCTACGCTCTAACGATGATAATGCAGCCAAGACTAAGATTTTGAGAGCTTTGGAGAGTAAAGAATACGATGACAGTTTGTTTCGAGAGCAGCTTGCGCGAAACTATGCCTTTTTGGGTGAAGAAGGAATGGAGAAGTTGAAGCAGCAATACTTTGTTGTTGTGGGCGCCGGTGGTGTTGGATCCTGGGTAGTCACCATGCTAGTTCGCTCCGGCTGTCGCCGTATTAAGGTGATTGATTTTGACCAAGTTTCTCTCAGCTCACTTAACAGACATAGTTGTGCTCAACTAAGCGATGTTGGCACGCCAAAGGTAGACTGTTTGAAGCAACATCTGCTTAGAATTGCTCCTTGGTGTGAAATAGAGGCAATCAATGAACTTTGGACTAAGGAAAATGCCGAAAGGCTTTTATTAGAAGACGGCGAACCCACCATGATTATTGACTGTATCGATAACATCGATACAAAGGTTGATTTACTGGAGTTTGCGTACAACCGCAAAATTGAAGTCATATCATCGATGGGCGCTTCAACCAAGAGTGATCCGACTCGTATAAACGTGGGAGATCTGACGACCACCGAGGAAGATCCGCTAGCTCGGTCCGTCCGGAGAAGATTAAAAAAGAGAGGCATCACTACAGGTATTCCCGCAGTATTTAGCGCTGAGAAGCCTGATCCTCGCAAGGCTAAACTACTACCGCTGCCTGACGAAGAATATGAAAAAGGCCAAGTCGGAGAATTAAGCGCTTTGAAGGATTTCCGCGTGAGGATCCTTCCGGTTCTGGGTACGATGCCAGGTATTTTTGGGCTAACCATTGCAACCTGGATTTTGACCAAAGTCTCTGGGTATCCAATGAACCCAATTGAAGGCAAGAACCGGATCAAAATCTATGACGGCATATACCAATCGCTCGCCGGACAAATGACCCGCATCGGTATGCCAGATCAGCGTGTCCCAATAGCTTTGAAGGAAGTAAACTATATTGTTGAGGAAGTCTTTAGAGGTAAGTCACCTGTTAGCGGCTTTTCGACAAGATTGACTTTGTCCAAATGGGATCCAAAGAAACCGGTTTCCTTGCAGAACGTTGTTGTTCTGACGAAGGAAGAACAAAAGATTCATGAGGACAGAGTGCTGAATGGCGGCGAACGTCTTGAAGATGTATATCCGAAAGAAGTTCTGGATTTGGTGGACAAAAGGTTCCGAGAAGAAGAATATTACTCACAATTTAGGTAGCCCGACTGAAAACATCCATCGAGGTAATATACTTCATGCCGAGCTCAGAGGCTGTAGAAAAGCAGAAAATGTCATTATGCATTGCAAAACTATTAACATGACTAATGGATGCAAAGGTAAACAACGTGAAGAATGTATAAGATCTCATATACCCAAGTGCCATTTCATCCTTTCATATACGAAAAAGCTGCAGGCAACCATCGGTGTGACTTTGATATAGCCTATGCTCAGGCCGACAAAGAAGCCTCGCCAACCACGCTCCTTGTAGATAATCTTTGTAATTTCTGTTATAGATTGAAACTTGTGCTCGTACATTGTCCTTGGCGACAAAGCGCTGACCTGCAGTCTTCTTCGTATGATCTCAAACGGATAAGCTGCTGTTTGTGAAGCCATACCAGCCAAACCGCCGGAGACTAGCTCTGCCCAAGTTTTCAAGGGAACCCTTTGGCGTTTCTGCGACCGTCTCGACTCTTCCTCCTCGGTCAAGTTGACCACTGAGTATGCTGCAAGGACCGGTACTCGCAGTAAATCATGCAGTAAATCATGTGCGAAGAAGGAAACTCCAGCATACGGTATCATTCCAAGCACTGTTGGAATGTAGCCCCGGTAAAAATTACTCCAATGGGCGAACCATGTGGGTATATACCACTTCTTCGCCAACGTTGTCGACACAGGCTCCTCCCAAATGGTTCTCACGATCTTCCCAAGCTTGACCTTCTTATGTTCTGTGACATACGCTAGACGGACTCTTATAAGATCTAACGGATAAGTCAGAAACACGCTGCAAAGCCCCGCTAGAGACCCGCTCACCAGTCGCCTCCAATGCACCTCGTAATCTTTGCTGGGGATCAGAATGTTCCGTATTTGCTCATAAGCAACAAACTTGACCGCAGCATACGGGAAGATTCTTATCAACGTCACCGAGTGTCCTTGGAAGAAACCTCTCAGTCCATCGTTAATCCATATGTGCTTTGCTGCCTCCACCAGGCCCACCAGCGACCCAGCGTACTTCGTGTAATGCGGATTCGAAGTCTGGAACAGAATCTTGATACGATCCAGAGGTGCTATCAATGTCTTTGCACAAGAACCGGAAATCCCACCAGCGATCGCTGAACGCATTATGTAATCCATCGAGTTCTTATCAATCGCTACCACACCTTGTCTTGTCATATCTCTCTCGCAAACAACCTTACCTCGGATGCTGGCCGATCCATGAGCTCCGGCCATTTGACTCACTAATCTCTTTCTCAGCCTTCCACTTCTGGTTTAATCCAAACTCTTCTGTTCTGTAATGTATATACCACTTAAGCGAATCAAAGAATACTAAACCCCGAACCTGTCTCCATAAGCTATGTCTTTGCACCAAGAAAACTACACCGAACTGTTCTTGATCATTATGTATCCGACAATTACATTCTTATGTTAGCGAATCCGAATGACCCACTGCATGATCCAGCTGGGGCACCGGACCTCGAGGACCTGGTGCCGAATAACAGAGCTATTGCAAGATAGTGCCACATCTCAGCAGCTACGAATGCTCTACGTCTCGAGGCAGAGCAAGCACTTGTAGTCCAAGCTGCGTGGAGGCTAGCCACCTCTGGTGTAACACCTCTCTTGTAACTACGATTTGTACGAACAATCACACGATATCTTCTGATCGATGCTAGACATCACCGGAATTTGTCCTCAGGCTGCGTCTGTTCAGAATTCCGCGCTTTCTCAAAGACGCACAGTCGAGTATTTTCACTTGGTGAATCAGTTATAAAAGTATAGGTAGCATTGATGGGCATGTATTCTTGTAGATAGTCACTGTAATCACGAAATAGCCAACTCGATGTCATCCCAGAAAAAACAGGTTGATCCAGCCAAATCGTTCCTGGCAGGCTCTCTAGCCGGTGCGGCAGAAGCATGTATTACGTATCCATTCGAATTTGCCAAGACCAGGTTGCAGCTTGTAGATAAAGCGTCAAAAGCTTCTCGTAATCCATTGGTTTTGATATATAACACTGCCAAGGTGCAGGGAATCGGATCCATCTATGTAGGATGCCCTGCGTTTATCATTGGGAACACGGCCAAGGCCGGAGTTCGATTCCTTGGGTTTGATATGATCAAGAATCTTTTGAGGGACCCTCATACTGGGGAATTGAGTGGTCCCCGAGGCGTGGTTGCTGGCCTGGGAGCAGGTCTGTTGGAGAGTGTTGTAGCAGTGACGCCATTTGAAGCCATCAAGACTGGTTTGATCGACGACAAACAGAGTGACAAGCCTAAATATCACAACAATGGGCGCGGCATGTTGAGGAATTACAGTGCTCTGATCCGCGATAAAGGATTGAGAGGACTATATAACGGAGTTCTGCCAGTGTCGATGAGACAGGCAGCTAATCAGGCAGTCAGACTGGGATGTTATAACAAAATCAAAGTTATGGTGCAGAGTTATACAGGTTCTCCCAAGGATCAACCGCTGTCATCGGGTCTGACATTCGTTGTCGGTGCGTTTAGCGGGATCGTCACAGTTTACACGACCATGCCCCTCGACACAGTCAAGACAAGGATGCAAAGCTTGAACGCTTCTCAATACACGTCAACGCTGAACTGTTTTGTCCGGATTTTCAAAGAAGAGGGAGTGAAAACCTTCTGGAAGGGCACAACGCCACGGCTGGGCAGACTCATTCTAAGCGGTGGTATCGTTTTCACCATTTATGAGAAAGTGCTAGATGTGCTGGGTTGAACAAAATTCATGTTAGTGACGTCTCCTTAACAGAAAAGCATCGAGGGGACCGCCTGACGCATTTTTATAATCATACATGATCCATTAGGGCGAACTTTGGTCCTGTGATAGAAATTTCCTCTCCATCTTTTTCATTTGAACGTAGTCATAAAGACTCTTGAGCATTATGAAAATGCCCAGTAGACCAGTAAACACAGCCAACAACGGTAACTCCTGCTTCTGTGAATGCACACCTGGAGTTAGTTTCGGCTCGAAGTCGTCCTGCATGGTCGGAGAAGAATATAAATGCAAATCATCGTGGTCAGTGGGGTCGGAAAGCTTTACCCGATCCACCTCTTTATCTTTGCCAACTTTCGAAAGAACATCGTTCGGGCTCATTGAGTACGCATATCCTATGAAAGTCAGTCCTAATCCAAATCTCGATCCTTGCTTTGCTGCGTGCGACGTATGAAGAATGTACGTTATCAAGAATCCAATAAACTGGAAGCTCGAGCTCACAACCATGTTCCATATCAGGTTGGCAAGATTGCCCACAGGAAGACCCTCTATGCAAATTTCATTATAGTACATGCCTGAACCATCCTCGTCAACCCCATAATACGAAGGCGCCATATCCACCGCCGCTTCGTCATATGTAGGTGGATTGTCCTCAGTACCTGTCGTGGCTTCGTTGTTGCTATCTGGCTTTGCACTCAGATTACTAAAGACTCCGTCATAACTGGCTCCCTGTTGCAAATGTGTCATTCGTTGACCGTTCCTCTTAAAAAGCCTATCTAAAACGTTAAAATGTCTCCCAACAGTCCTGATATGCTTTGAAACTCTATCTCGCAACAACAGCGGAGAAAATCTGCCTGTCTCCTCCACTAACTGAACATCATCATCTGCCACCGGTGCTGTACAACTGTCTTGAGTGCTGGTACCTTGATCTTCCGCATCTATCATACTCCTGGAATTCCCAACAATTTGGCTCTGGCTTGAGCCTTCACCAGCCATCTTAACCGGCCCTATACGCAGCAAATAAGCCTTGACTAAGTTCTCAGTCCCTAGTTTCTCTTGAAGTTCTTATAGAAAGTTAAGTGCTCTTTTTTATGTAAGTCCGTGAAAATCCAAACTCTACAAAGCCACCATATAAAAACGCAGGATTCCAGCGCACAAGGCCAGTAGTTCTAGTCTTCAAGCCAGTATCCAGTGCGAGGAGATCAAGCTTGGCGAAGCATTGATCAGCGAATCCTTTTATGTATATGCTCATTTGACTCGCATGTAGACACATAGACGTTATCTCTGCGATACTGGCTCTGGTAGTCTTGCTCTTAGGCCCGAGCCCAGGAAAATCTCTTGCTTATGAGTACCGTGTTATGTTCGTTTGTGTTCGTCTCATCATCTGAAAATTCTCAATGCTACACTGCCATTTCTGGGACGTTTGCGGTTGGGATTTCATTTGAGCTCGGTGCTGGTGGCCTCTTGGGAAGCCTTATGCAGAGCAGTAACGAGCTTCCCGGTATGTGGTCGATTATGTGACAGGGTTGCAGTTCGGGCGGAGGCATTATGGGCCTAGGCTTGTATTCTGTTGTGGTGCTTAGGTCATACGAGCCTACTGGCGGTCCGAGGTCGATCCCTCCCGGTAGGATGGTGCTTGGAATTGGGGTCCGGAAAGTTCTTGGAATATCTGCCACGTCCGGAAGAGGTACTTCGATTGTGCCGTTTGCGCCGGAGGGACCTCCGGCACCAGTTGAAGCAATAGCAGAATTACTTCCACCACCATTTCCTACAACGACAACGCCACGGCGACCTGAACGGCCCTGTCTTCTCTTGCGCCTTGCGTCTCTATCTTTATCTTTATCCAACCTTTCGAGTTCAGCAGCAGAAATCTGCAATAAATTCGGTGTATAAAGCTTTGCCTCTGAAGGAGCTCTAAAGACATCGTCAATTGTTATCAAGGGTAGCATCCTACTGCGAATATCGTCATCGTCGATCACAGAGCCATCGAAATTATAGCCCAAGAGTGCCAAAGATTTATGATACATGTGGACCTGCTCTCTAATGGAATGGGCAATTGCAGTCACAAATTCGCCCGGTAGGGAAAGCTCCTGGCAGACGCTCTCGGCAAATTCCTCGGGGCAGTTTTCTGTATTTGAGATGTCCCACTCAAACTGGTCTATCAACTGATGTTGTCCCACAACAATATCGATCTTAATCTTAATTCGCATGTCGTCGCCTCCTGGGCGTTCTTGGTTCAGGTCAAGATACGGATCTGATTGGTACTCAGCTATCTGCTCCCTCATGGCTTGAGAAATCGTTTCGGCGATTTGATCCCTAGAGATTGCTGCATATCGGTAATCCCTTAGCATATCATCTACGAAATCTTCGATCTTCAGTATTCTATCATGCTTGTTCCAGAGAAGGGTATCTCTCAAAAAGAACCGGTCGCGCTCTTGATCAAATTCTAGCCGTATGGGAACCAGTTCCTCGCTCTCCTCATTCATAGCTTGCTCGTAAATTTTTAATCGGTCTTGATAAAACTGAGAACGTCCATCAATAGGCGCTTCTGGAATGACTTGGCTTAGAGAATTGGTTACACCGTTACCGTAACCAGAATATCCATCTCCCCATATGCTAGCAGAAGGAATATTTTGGGAAGTATTCGTTATAGACTTCATTCTTGTTGCTTTCAGTTCTTGGTAATACTTCAGAGTGTGCCACAGCTTCCCTAGGTACTCTTTGTTGCTAAAACCATAGATACTAAAAGGCTCGTAACCATTGGTCTCTTTTGCCAAGTCTAGCTTGTTTGCCTTGTCTCGTTGTATTATTTGTTCATAGAATAACGTATCGGTTGATGGTTGTTGTTCGGACCAGAAAGTCGGGTGTGGCAATTTAGTCTCCGGAGGATCAAACTTGATAGTCTGGTACTTTGGTAAGTCAAACTTAGGCATCGCCGCGACTGGTGGAGTATTAGGAACGGCCATATTTTGTTGTGAAAGATGGAAAGCCTGACCGCCCGCTGGGGCAACTGGAACAGCGGACATTTGCTGTTGATGGACCTGGGAGCCAATAGCTTGTTGATTCGGTACGTTTTGCTGTCTTTGGACCTGAGCGCTTGCGGGCGATTCGGTAGCCTGCGGTAGTGGAACCTGAGGATGTTGTTGCTGCTGTTGTTGCTGTTCTAGTTGTTGCTGTAATTGCTGCTGAGCCACGGTGACGGCAGCAACGACCGCTGGGTTGTTCTTCGCTATGGCTTGCTGTTTCAAATGGCTCAACACCTGCTGTTGCATCGGAAGCGGTAGTTGCGCGATCTGAGGCGGTAAATTGATCGGAGCCTGAGATGATCCCGGATCTCCTCCGGATGGCCTCGACATTCCTGCATGTTGCGCAGCAGCTCCTCCATCCAGCGGCTGATTTGTTGCAACGTTTCGCGACATCGGTATCTGCTGTCCCGGAACCGGTTGCCCCGTCTGTTGAGGCAAATGCTGTGAAGCTTGCATCTGAACTTGCGCCCTTGCCTGATTTTGAGCTTGTGCCAACGCCTGAGCCTGTGCTCGTGCTCTAACCTCTGCCTGGGCCTGCTCGCTCGGCTTAATCTGCGGTTGCGATTGCTGAACCGGAGGAGTAAAAGAAGATTGTTGCTGCATCCTGTTCATAAGCAACTGTCGATGTCTCTGCTGAATCATTTGAACCTGCGCTGGCGTAAGGTTTTGCAATACATTTCTCGGTATCTGCGATAAGTTGAAAGATGGAGTACCTATATTACTGAAGGGATTGGAATTCGACACCCCATTAGATTGCTCTGGCACACTTTGATCATTTCCACCATTATCCACGTTCATGAGCCTCTCACTTCTCTTTCCTACGATCTTAACTGTATTCGTTGTTATAGTAAGACATTTTTCAATGAACTTACACTCATAGTGAAGGTGAAAAATCACTAGCACGTACTTAGATACCGATCAATTGAGCCAGTGAGATCTACAGTATGAGCTGAGCAGGATCTTAGCGAGGCGTAAGTTGGAAGCTTCATTCTTGCAATTGTTGCGACGCTAATTAAGCCATTGTTCGAGGTGATAGCCGCAGCGGTGACTTCAGCAGAACGGGGAGTGGTACGGGGTTACGCGCACCGCAACAGATATAAGTCCAGAACTCTATATCGTATATATCGCTGCAAGTCAGGCTTTCATGGTCGACTTATCTTGTCTGTCCAGCCATTTTTCATGTAAAAGGGACCTTTGAAAAATAGTACGTATGCTTAATACTAACAGATCAGTGTATTTGGGCGAGCTAGGATGTTTATCTCGTTCTATATCACTGATTCGAAATACTCATTGGTATTCCAATATCTTTTGAGCTCAAAATCGCCGTCTTTTGAACATTTAAGGACCAAGGTACAGGATGTTTGTCCAAAGCTGATGAGCGACGCTAACACTGAGGGCAGTACGAGAGCCAATGATGGCAGTAATCTAAACGCGGTACGTCAACCAGTAGGTCGGAACCTGGAGCTTTACAAGTACTATTCGTCTACAAACAAGCTCTATTATTTCTGCTTGAGTTCAGCCTGCAGCGCTGGTTCCAAGTGCTCGCCTTTCGTCTTTATGGAAGATATGGATAGACTTCTGCTGGAGTATTTTGATAAAGATCAACTTACGGCGAGCAAGATTAAGAATAACTACGACCGCATCACTATGATATTTTACGTCTGCGTCAGCGGCGGCATGCCCGCGGCAGGAAAATTGTACAGTAACCGAGTCAAGAAAGTGGTGCCGGTGAGGTCCGATTTATCAAAAATCATCACTTCAACGGCTCACACGTTGCAAGTTGCGGTTCAGCGCCAGGGACAGCAGCAAGGGGAGAGATTTGGCAACAAGCAATCCAGATTGCTCGATAGTTCACCGGGCGAGAAAGAACGGGTACCCTGGAGAAGCGCCGGCCTGAAATATACCAATAACGAATTTTACGTCGACATGGCAGAAGAAATACATGTTATTTATCAAAAGAGCCGCAAGAAGTCTGGCTCAAATCTGCGTTTCGATTCCTCCAAGATGACGATGGTGTGCGGTACAATCAATGGCCGCGCCACAGCAAAGTGCTACCTTAGCGATAACCCAACAGTCGAGCTTCAACTCGATTTGGCAGGCAACGATATCGGGGTGCCCGCGCTCCACGATTGCATAGAGAATAAAACCGACCTGTCGAATTTCAGATTCATCCCGCCCGACGGTAAATTCAGCTTGATGCAGTACAGCATAGATCTAGACCAGCTCAGCCAGTCCCGCAGATACAACAGCTGCGTCGGTCCAATCACGCTGGATTTCAAAGATCAACTGGGCACAAAGAAAGACGAATTCGAGCTCACTGTCAACATAGCGACCTCTAGAGAGATCGAAAGCATCCAAGATTTGCGCATCAGCCTCGAGTTGCAACCCCCGGCAGACAACAAAGAGAACGCCCCACAGGACTCCGAGTTCAAGATCAAAGTGCTACGCAATACACACGGAAGATTCGACAATAGCGTCGTCTCCGGTCAAGGCGCCTGGATTTTCGATAAAGAAACCCCCACCGGCACCTTACCAGTATTAAGAGGCTGTGTAGAAACCAGCGCTGGCCTCTCCTGTGATGCAAAAGTGCAACGCGTATCATTGTCATACACACATACCGGCCAGTTGGTAAGTGGGATTCGCGTAAAAGCAATTAACATAAACTCACAAGGAACTACTACAACGAAGCCCTTCAAAGGCGTCAAGTACATGACCACTACGGGCGACTACGAAATAAGATCTTGATACATTCAATGCCCTCTTCATAGTCTTTCACCTCATCTCATCGTCTCTTAAAGTTCTGACGCTTCGCGCTTAAGCAACTAAACTCCGGCCTAGGGATGACTAGCCCTCACTCGAAAGCGGGGGCACAGCTTAGGGGAAAGAGGCTAGGCGGCAAAATAAGGTCCGTCGGAATGGTATATAAAGGAGAGAAAGAGATCAGTAATCTGTACTGGAAGTGTCCCGAGGAGTACAACAGCAAGATGTCTGAAAAGTTGGAGTTCAAGGATAGGGTGGTGGTGATAACGGGAGCCGGTGGTGGTTTAGGTAAAGTTTATGCGTTGGAGTATGCCAAAAGAGGCGCCAAAGTGGTGGTGAATGACTTGGGCGGCACGTTGGGCGGTTCTGGTGGCAGCAGTCGAGCAGCCGATGTAGTGGTAGAGGAGATTAGGAAAAATGGAGGAGTTGCGGTAGCTAATTATGACTCGGTCAATGAGCATGGGGAGAAGATAGTGCAAACGGCTATTGATAATTTTGGTCGAATTGATGTGTTGATCAATAACGCGGGTATTTTGCGAGATGTGTCTTTTGCAAAGATGTCGGAGAAGGAGTTTGGATCTGTGGTGGATGTTCACTTGAACGGCGGCTACAAGCTGTGTAAAGCGGCTTGGCCGTATATGCTTTCTCAGAAATTCGGGAGGATTATCAACACGGCGTCGCCTGCCGGGTTATACGGTAACTTTGGACAGGCAAACTATTCAGCCGCCAAGCTTGGTTTGGTTGGGATGGCAGAGACCTTGGCAAAGGAGGGCTACAAGTATAACATCCGAGTGAATTCCATCGCTCCATTGGCAAGGTCAAGAATGACTGAGAATGTCTTGCCGCCACATATTCTTAAACAGCTGGGACCAGAGAAGATTGTTCCATTGATTCTTTTCTTAACGCATGAATCGACTCAAGTGACGAATTCTATTTTTGAGCTTGCCGCAGGGTTTTATGCTCAGATTAGATGGGAGAGGTCATCAGGTCAAATCTTCAACCCAAACCCAGAGACATTTACGCCTGAGGCGATATTAAACAAATGGGAGTCTATCACGGACTTTAAAGATAAATCGTTCAACAAGGTACAACATCCAGTGCAGCTCTCAGATTACAACGATCTGATAACCAAAGCTAAAAAGTTGCCCGCGCAGAACGATCAGGGATCATTAAAAATCGAATCGTTACGCGGGAAAGTGGTTATCATAACTGGAGCAGGAGGAGGTCTTGGTAAGTCCCATGCTCTTTGGTTTGCAAGATATGGTGCCAAGGTTATCGTGAACGATATTCGCAATGCTGAAGTCGCAGCAAGCGAGATTAATAAACAGTTTGGTGACGGGACCGCAATCGCCGATGGACACAATATAGTTACTGAAGCTCCTAAAATCATTGAGAATGCCTTGAAGAACTTTGGCCGCGTTGATGTGCTGGTTAATAATGCAGGCATCCTACGTGATAGGTCGTTTAAGAAGATGACAGATGATGAATGGTTTGCTGTGATACAGGTTCATCTGTATGCTACATTCGCCATGTGCAAAGCAGTTTGGCCCGTATTTTTGAAGCAGAAATCGGGTTACATCATTAACACTAGCTCAACGTCGGGTATTTACGGTAACTTTGGGCAGACAAACTATGCTGCGGCCAAAGCGGCTATTCTTGGCTTCTCGAGAACTCTTGCTATTGAGGGTGGTAGAAAGGGTATCAAGGTCAATATCATCGCCCCTCATGCAGAAACGGCTATGACAAAGACCATTTTTACCGAGAAAGAACTAGTGAACCATTTTGAACCTTCACAGGTCTCTCCATTTGTCGTCCTGTTGGCAAGTGAAGAGCTCCAAAGAAAACGTGGCGGAAAGGGCGTTAATGGACAGTTATTCGAAGTCGGTGGTGGCTGGTGTGGTCAGACAAGATGGCAAAGAAGCGAAGGATTTACTGCTGTGTCAGACTCAATAGAACCAGAACTTATTAAAGAAAACTGGAAACAGATCACGAATTTTGAGTCCGGAACTATCAATCCAAGTTCTACAGAAGAATCCTCTATGGCAATATTGCAGGCAGTTCAACAGGCTCAATCTTCCAAGAATACCGACGACATTTTCCGTTATACCGAGAGAGACTGTATATTGTACAACCTGGGCCTTGGGGCAACGAGCAAAGAGTTGGAGCTAACCTACGAAAATGATCCTAACTTCCACGTCCTGCCCTCATTTGCTGTAATTCCCTTCATGACAAGCATCAAGGCGCTCAATATGAACAAACTAGTGGAAAACTTCAATTTTGCCATGCTTCTTCACGGAGAACAATATTTTAGACTGGGTGAATACCCATTGCCAACCAAAGGTTCCCTGAAGACTGTTGCCAAACCACTTCAAATCTTGAACAAGGGGGGTAAAGCAGCTATCATAGTCGGTGGTTTTGAGACGTACGATGTGAAAACTAAGAAGCTATTGGCTTACAATGAAGGGTCATTCTTCATAAGAGGTGCTCGAACACCAGGCGGCAAGCAGATCATTAAAGGTGAAAGGGCAAAGTTCGCCGTTCAGAAATTCCAAGCTCCAGACAGAGAGCCTGATTTTGAAGCTGAAGTCGCTACCCATAAAGATCAAGCTGCCCTTTACAGGTTATCTGGAGACTATAACCCACTTCACATCGATCCCAACTTGGCCAGGGCCGTCAGGTTCCCTCGTCCGATATTACATGGATTATGTACTCTGGGTGTCAGCGCTAAAGTGTTGAATGAGAAATTTGGCCCTTACTCCGAATTGAAAGTAAGGTTCACAAACGTTGTCTTCCCCGGGGACAAGTTGAAAGTCAAGGCCTGGAAGCAACCCAATGGCATCGTTATCTTCCAAACCGTGGATCTTGACAGAGACGTTGTTGTCTTGGACAACTGCGCTATTAAATTAGCAGGTTCAAACTCCAAACTCTGATTTTTGGGCTTCTTATGATGTTTATAGTTAAATAACATTCGCTACCGGTTTCATGATATGCATGGTCTTGTTCCTTGATTCGTTCGAGCCGAAATATACATAGTATGAATAAATAATATACGCCTATATGAATTCTCGCTATCACAGAAATGTGGTACGATAGGGCAGCTTAAAGGCTGTCATGCTTATGGAGTTATTTCGAGCCTAGTTGATTCTATCCTCTGGTGGGATTTCCTTCATCCAGTAAGAACCCATGATTGGAATCTTCTTGTAAAAGGCATCTTGGAAAGTGGGCCAGCCAGATGTGAAAACGAACAAGCCTGCACCAGATGCTGCACCCCAAATGGCCAAATTTGGAATGTAGCTCATTAAATTGCTTGAATTGACTCTTCCAAAGTGTGGTGCTGTCTTGGTCGCTAGTTTGGAGATATACTGCTTGGAGGAAAAATTAGTTAGTTTACGTCGTGAGAATAAGCTAGGTTACGGACGCCAGCGCATCCCAACCGGGAGAATCTCATCAACATACTGAAACCATTGCTTTGATCCTATTTTAAACGCTTTCCCTAATATCCCTCGAAAAGCTAGTACTTTCAATGAACTTTCTTAAGTACAAACCGCATCTGTCAGGCCTTACGGGGTCCTTCGAACAGAACATAGGTTGAATCGAACGATTTGGTGAAGTTTAACGGTTATCACCGTGGACGGCAGACTGGCTAAATATCCAGACATGATTGGTTAATGGTCGCGTGCAACCTCGGTGGACAGTCCATAGTAAGATCTGGTCCTCAAGGCTTCAGCAATGGTTGCCTTGGTGTATGTTAGTTGAAGTCTGGTAGAATGTCCCGGTATCTAGACGTTCTCGTAGATATAAGGATAATATTTCTTTAGGTTAGCAACGGAAGTAGGCCTTGGATAGTTGTTAACATCAAAAAATTTGCTGACACAGCTCCATTTGTGCCATGTAAAATCTTTCCTTGGATTGCAATCACAATGCAGGAGTTCTCTCACTTCGTCGTCCGCGGGACAGTCTTGATTTGGGTTATGCATATATCCTGTATTGGCGACGAAATGTAAGCTATCGGCGGGTAGCATAAAGCTGGCGGCTAAGGTATGTACCGGAGCATCTCCCCATCTTTCATAGAAGAAACCGCCTTTGCCGTCTAGGTACTGGAAGTAGTCGTCGTACGCGTCGGATCGGTAAAATCTCAGATTCGCAATCTCAAAATTGGACCAGAAATGACACAGGTTGTATGACGACCCGCCATCATCCGAAACAAATTGAGCGCTGTTTTTATCAGCCAGGTAGTGGGGGTTTTTCTGAAAGAATTCCATCGTAGTGTTCCAAAGAGACGGTATAGTTCTGACGTCTTCCTGTAGAGCCATATTGAAGGCATAGAGTTTATTGTTCCGTCTCATGTATTTGAAAACATCATAAGTGATTTCGCAGTCGAAATGCACGCCAGGTTCGATTCTCCAGTAATATTCGACAATGCTTAGTTCTTTTAGTTTATAAAACAGACCGGAATTGAAGCGACACATGAACCTGTACGATTCGCTATCCCCGTACATAACTTTCTGCTTGGAATAATCATCCCTGCTAGCGGCTGCCTTCTCTTTATCTATGTTTCCTGGATAGGCCCACATCTCATCAGGTACCTTGATAAATCTGACTCCTCCAGAGACTCTAGAAGACACTTGTTCCTTGAATTCCGCAGTAAATTCTTCATCATTCATGAACCACCATTGATAGTGGTATTTCGAGTTAAAGCTCTTTTCGAAAAGCTCAATAGTGTCAATCATACTAACCAGTTCTGAATTTCTCACGAGCGTCAAAAGAATATCATTTCCCTTGCCGCTGGCGCTGTCGTAAATCTTTGGACCGGCAACATCAACTGGCTGCATCCATTGGCTCTTGCCCAACTCTTTCACAGATAATATTGGCAAACCACGTAGGCAGTAAACTATCAGAGGCGACAAAATGGCAATTGCCATTAAAACTCTCAAATATCTTCGATAGGCTAATCGCCTCCAGCCTCCTAAATTGAACGGCACTCGATTCATTGGATAAATCACTCCATAAGCCTTCTGACGTTCTGTGATAAATCCGCTTCCTTGTTCTTGATACATACTTGTTCGAGTAAAACGGCGAAGACAGCAGTCAAGAAGACAAGACAGATTCCATAAAAGATAGTGCCAGAACCGCTGCGCTAGGCTTCCCATATAATTACAAATGACAATTACTCATTTACATAGTTAGTCATGGCAGTACGTTAATCCAGAACCTCATTACTTCTTTCTTCTCAGATTCTGACCGCTCGCACCTGAGCTCGACGTAATTAAGACCCTCGTTAAGTCGGATATCGAACTTTTCAGTCCCTGCATTATCCTCCTTCAATTCCGTCTTCTCTCGATTATTTTCCTGTTGCTGTTTCATGCTATTCAAAGTTGCCCTTTCAGAATTAATATTCTCTTTGTTGACAGTTAATGAAGTGACGGCTTTCTTATCATTCATTATGGCTCTTAGCGTTAAGAAAGTTTGCACAGGTTGCAGTGTCATAGAGAACATGTTCTCGTTCTGACTGAGCTGGTTACCGCTAAAAATGTACTCGACCCAGTTTTGATTACAGGAAGGCTTTCCGCCCATGCCCGGCGTCGTTGCTTGTCGGTAGAGGTTCTTCGAAGAATAGATGCAAACCTGCTTGATCAGATCGTAGGGTACTTTTTGCATTGTGTGTTCTTCAGATGTCATTTCCTTTTGCATTGATGCTAGAATATTGTACTTGAGTACCCGGGGAGGTTCTTCGACCGGTGTGGACAATTTTTGTTTTTTGTTTTGCATTTCCAGTTTGTTCGGTCCTAGAAGATAGTCCTCGGATAGTATAGCTCTATTATAACCATTTCCAAGTCCTTCGAGATGATTGAAATCATAGTCCGCCTCTTCATCATCCTTTGAAACTTCCTCTGTTTGCTCATTGCCGCCATTGGCTAGGTACTGTTCGTACTCGACTTTGTCATACTCCAGCTTGATTTCTCCTCGCTCGCTAGCATCGCGCAGCTCTGGGAAAAATCTGAACTGTATTAAATGATTGAAATACCTAAGCAGTTTCTGGGCATCCTGATATATTAGTGTGGTACTGTCGTTAAACACCAGAGCATTTTGAAATACTAATTGGGTATCAATAATGAAATCATAAATCTTAGCATAATACCCAACTTCCAAATTCTGCTTCACTGGCGCGAGTGCTGATGGTCTGTGAATCACTTCGTAATAATCCGGAAGCTCATCCTTTTCGACCAGATGCATAAATGGTTCACTGATCTTCATAGTTCCGTCTGCCTCCGTTTTTGTAGCACCGTATTCCAGCTCTATGTCCCTATCGGTTGCATCTATCACTCGGTTCAAATAGTTCAGGAGCCGAGGTCTGACATCATCAGAGATAAGGTAATTTCTTGTGACATTTTTCGCTTTCAAAACTTCGTACTCAATATACTGAACCATTTGCAATGAGTTCTTAACAATCAAACTATCCGGCTCATTATACGCTGCACAGTTTTTAGCCAGCAATTCAACATCCAGTAAAAAAGTGTGAGATCCGTCCGGAAATTCGTAATCTCTGGATTTGATCTCATTGATAGAGATCGGTTGCTGTATCTTGTAGTAATACTGAGGATGGAACTTTCTACTTGGTAGTTTGATAAAATCTTTGAAAACTGACTTGTACGATTCTATCAGATAGTTAAGGGTGAATGAAATGAACAGATTAAACTTGGGAATAACCCAATCATCCTGATACAGCTCCGACTCGGGATATAGCGGAATATTGTAATCAACATTAGGAAGATCACCCGTTCTGGGCTGTTTTCCAGCCACATACTTGACCACTTTTTCCTCTTCCTCTTCGGGGGCCTTTCTCTTCTTTACAGGCATGGTTATCGAATCGACTTCGGTTCAAACCGAAATGCAACCTATGATAGGCTTTCTACTTCCCTTCATCTCATAGGTTCTGTTATAGACGGCCGTCTTCTTGCGAAGGCAGTTAATCATCTCCGTATGACGCGACTTGAAGTACACATACTAAATACGTTATCGTTGTACAACTGACCAAGCGCTCAATGAAGTGTCACTACGAGCTTTCCTCTTGGTTCTACGCGTAACTCATCATCCAAGGTTTCAAAGATCGTTTGATGCAGCTGTTTAAGTTGTTTTTTCATCTCGTTTGACATTGCTGTCTTCGTATCAAGAGCAACAAAGTTACTCTTGCTGCTTCTATTTTGTTCTGGAGTGTGTTCTTGATCTCGTGTCGCGCTGGCGTTCTCCAGCGCATATTCCGGGTCATGATTCTTCAAGTCCGTTCCCTGTATTACTATCCCGCTATTACTTATCATTGAAATGTCTATCAGTTTGTCATTCGTGTTGGTCACGATTTCCTTCAGCATATTTTCCCTGGCACGTAAGCGTTCCTCATGTTCCTTCATTTGCTGCTGTAGCG
The DNA here is from genome assembly GCA_931305995.1 of Torulaspora indica. NCBI lineage: Eukaryota > Fungi > Ascomycota > Saccharomycetes > Saccharomycetales > Saccharomycetaceae > Torulaspora > Torulaspora indica. The sequence continues at coordinate 475,888 of CAKNUP010000008.1, read as the reverse complement.
CATTGTAGTCCTCATGGGCGCCGTAGCCGTTCTGCTGACTCGCTAACAAGGCCTCATTTTCGTCCAGTTCTCCTTCTCTGCAGCAACTCAGTATAAGCCCCATCTCTTAATTCTATAACGAGCGAATAAACCCCCAGCGGTCCCTGGCATGGCACAGAATCCCTGGCTTATCATTGTACTCATCTTCCCTCCAAGGGCCTTTAAGCTTCCTTGAAGTTGGAACTGCCGGGTAACGTCGAAGCTTTAAGCTGGAAAATTTTGGATTGCCAGACTAATGATTCGATTAAGATGAAATAGTCTTGGAAATTGGCCTGGGTGTGTAGCAGTTTGGGCATTCAGTGTGAAACTATGAGTGTTAGTGGGATTTCTCATCGTATATACGTTAGTTGTACGGCGAAAAGTGGCTCGCTAGCCGTGGCGAGGTCGTTACACACTACACATATATCATCGGATTTCTTCTCATGGTTTAGAAAGAAGAAAGCGGAGGAAAGCGAAGCCAAGGTTCCCACTAAGGCGACCACTGAGCTGATCAAAGAGATTGAAAGTGGCAGTAAATCAAAATCAGTGGCTAACAATCAGAAACTGAAATTGACACCAGAAAACTTTATCGGCAAAGAACCAGCTCAATTGGACCGGGAAGAGCATCGGAGGCTAGTTCGCGAGGCTAAATTCAATAACTGGATCTCCAAGGATATAGTATCGAGCGAAAGGCGACTGGATGAACTTTTGATCGAATCATACAATGAATCTTATCCGGGCGATAGAATTTCTGCATCTTCTGATGCCAAACTGGATGCTGAATTCCCGGATCTTGTGACTAAATTCAAGTTTACAAAATTTCTGCAGGCCAAGAGTGGATGTTTGATCTCGGATTATAAGTTGACGATCTTGAACAAACCTTCTCAATACAAGAAGTTTTTTATGGATGAAATTCTTTCTGGTAGGCAAGCCAGGTATAAGGAAGCTGAGCCTAACGCAATCCATCTCACGCAAGAGCGCTTCACTTCTCCAAACATTTATGTTGTCCCTGATGTTGATGTCAAATCCCAGAACAAAAAATATCGTAAGATCATGCAAGAAGTTCGCTTATCAGAGGCTGAAATGTCAAGAAGGGCGATGGAGGATGCGGCAAGAAGCTGAAGATTCTTGCTCACTTTACTTCACGGCTGGCTGTCTCGAAACATGACCAATTATTCACGCTTGTACATATAATCGCAACGTAAAATATCATGATACATATACGCATTTTGGTTGATATGCGGTGCCGCAAATCGTGTCCTGGAGGCTACGAAAGAGGTTGAATCCTAGGCACACACAGGATCACCTGCTTTCCCATTTTTGAGTCAGCTGAATTGCATCTTTTTGTCTTCCCAATTCCATTACTCGGACCTTGCAAAATTATTTATGTTTGGTTTCGAAGAGTTAACATTATGTTGGTCGAGAAAACAGGAAGAGTACTAATGGCGACCTAATAAATCGAATTCCTATGAACAACGATGCATCTCTTTGCAGGGAGCTATACAATATTCTTCTTCTAAACCCAGATGCTGAACAACATCGGTTGTCGTTCGGTTCCAACGATGTTTGCGGAAGTGAACGTTACTTGACCAGAGGTGATGAGCATATGAGAGAGACGTTTTGCCCGACTTCGACTGTACTATCAGTATTCAAGGAAAGCCATGATCTCTTGGCAAAGTATCAATACCGAATCTGTAAGTAAGCTTCGTTTCCTTTAGTTTTGAAATACGAAAACTAACTATTCATTCATTGCGCTTCCGTAGCTTCCCATTGTGACCCAGAAAACCTCTATTTCTTAAGCTTAGGAAATCTTTTGGCGGCTCCTGGTAATCATACGGCACTTAGCTTGCATGAAAGGCTCTTTATCGAGAAATTGAAGGAAAACACTGATACAAAGTCTTTGGAGTGGTTGAGCAGCGAGCTGCTCATAATTGAACGATTTTTGACCTCAACCAACAATCGTCTAAATAAATGCTCGTCGCTATGGTACTTCTATCGAAAACTGCTGATAATAGCAAGATATTATAATTGCGAAAAGTTGAGCTACAGGAAAACAGTTATTTATTCAGCCAGCAGACATTTCTCGAATTACTATTGCTGGGCTACTGCAAGGTGGCTCTATGATGTTATACCTGTGGAAGAGAAAGCTTCGTTGCTTGAAGCAGTGATCAACTTTTGTTTTGAAAACGTCAGAGATATATCTTCTTGGAGTGCTCTTTCTTACATGGTCTGCCAGCAGAAAAGGAAGTTAAAATACAATTATACGGATTATCAGCATCTAAGAAAACTTCTCCAATTGCCAGAAAATGATACTACTGAACCAGGTTGGCTGTATTTGAAGATCGAGCTGTACGTCACAAAAATAATCAAAATGATAGATTCAGCAGTTGCAGAAGAATGGCCTCCCTATTTCTGCTTGATGGAAATTTTGAGTGACGTGCCAGAGGCGGCTGATTTATCAACTTTTTCTACCTGGCGCACCAGCCTACGTAATTTTGAAGAGAAGTATGGCACTATCAGCTTGGTCCGAAATCATCCCGTTGTTCCGCCGAACCTCCGTGATGATGCCATATTAAGCAGGAGTGCCCGTCATTATGGGCTGAAGAAGATCTTCCTTTTCAAGATCCGAAATTTCTACTAGATTACCGTACCAAATGGTTTCAATCATTCCTATCGATATTCAGGACTACCGTAATGTACATATTTTCATTCTAATTCTAGGGTTTGCGAGAGTTCCGTTTCCTGCAGCTGGCTTTTCTTATGTGCAGGAATTGCAAACTTCTCTGTAAACTGCTGTCCTGGCAAGATCGGCGCAATTTCTAAAATGCTCTTGATTTGTTCCTCGTAATCATCGCCATCGGGAATCTTCCTATAGATGTAGTAATCTAAGTCTTCTTCCGGTTTAGCTCGCCTGAATAATTTCGGATGAAATTCGACACCGTCTTCAATCCGTTTCTTTGCCAGCTCTCTTTGATAACTTTCAATCTTGTATTTTTCTTCGGTGGCCACTTCATGGTCGCGCTTGGCCAATGCATCTGTAACCTTTTTCCACAATCTTCTAGATTCATATTCCCCCTGCTCATTTAGTGGACGGACCTTCGGTTTGCTTACTTTACTTTTGTGTGTGTCGAAAAGTACAACCTTCTTCGAATTTTTATCAGTCAAGTCTTTGATATACATGACATCATTCCATTTACCTGTAATTTCATAGTATTCTTTACCATTTTTGTCCTTTACTGTGCCCGCAATAGCATCATATGTTCCAGATATAAAACCTTTCGTTTTAAAATCAATGTCTATCTCATAATCTGGGCCCTTGATAATCATATGATCTCCTAATTCAAGTCTCATCTTACCAAACAGGATGCCTCGAGCATACATGTTAGGTTGGGAAAGAGTGTATTTTTCAGGTTTGCCATTTGAATCAGTGAGGTCGAGAAACTGTAAGACGGTTAGGCCGGCCATCATAGCAGCGGTTGAATTACCTAAGAACCTCGATTTAGGTATACACACACCGTCAACTCTTATTCTAGATTCCGGAATCATGTAAAAATAGGCGGACTCAGGAGGATGGTGGCTTGTTTGTTCTGCAATGTAAAAAGCTTGCTGTTTATTTGGCAAATCCCAGTAGCAAGTAAAGTGCTCCCCTAAAACTGGATTCAGTGGCTTCTTAACGGCCTTAGGTGCAATGTGCCAACCGGCCAAATACCATTTGACTACTTTGATGAACCTCTGAAGTTCATCTTTCTCGTTGTGTGCATCCAAAATTAAATCAGGGAACTGCAACTGGTTCGTGATTCTTTCCAGCATCGACTTCTTCTCCAGAATAAACGTTGGCAGTGTTATGCGAGACAAGTCACAACCAGGCTTCAACTGTGAAATAATATTCAGTAAAATACTCTGGCCGGATTCATCATTCTCGTCCAAGTCATCTGTGTCAACTGGACCATCTGAATAAGGATCTTTATTGAGCGAGCTAGCTGAGCTCCCATGTACTGACTTTGCCTTCAACTTGCTTAAAGCCATCGTTTCTTCACAGTACTGTATCTCTGAAAAAGTTCTGTAAACAAACAGAACAAACAAACTTATGAACTCGAAGCCTTGCTCAGGCGTATTATACTGATATCAAAAAGTTAACCCCTTTCTACCTGTGGCCCGTCTTTTCTAGTTATACTCGTTTGAAGTAAGCTTGACTTTCGAGTGAAAAACTCAAGACGCGTCGCTTATCACATGCAGCGTAGTCTTCAGGGTTCATGTTAAGATCGCAAGCTGACATTTACACAAGTGCTGACTGTTTGTGAGATGGAATTGTATGAGTGAAATTTTGAGATATTTACTTGTTAATTAACGTCTCTCATATATTGCTTGTCATCACGCTTTTGTCGCTTCTGCAACCGATGAGCTTTGACCACGATCCGAATCCCTACGCTCGGCAGAGTCGGCACCGCCATCAGCTTCCTTGGACTCAGAGATTACTGACTTTGGTCTTTTAGACGTTGCTGAGGCTTTTTCGAGTTTCTTCCGCTTACTTTTCTTCTTGACTGGTCTTGTTTCGCCTTCCTCAAACACATCACTTGCCAAATCATACTGCTTAACATACTTTATCACCAATGAATATGTATCTGAATTCTGGTATTGTTCATCAAAATTGCGGCATAAGTTAAAAAACTCATTGCATGGAACATGTATATCAATCTTCTCCTTTTTATCCTCGACGCTAACATCCAAGCCTATGTACATGGTTGTGACGTAGACTATTGGTTTATCTTTGAACTCTGGATCGTTTTTAGATTCATCCGTGACTCGCCTGAACTGCTTTAGGTCGTCTTCTGTTTTGTAGGTACCGCAACTGTCCACAATTTTCTGGCGTTCCTCATCGGTTGTATAGTAGTAGGCAGCCTCGAAAGGTTTAGTATACGGGTGGGCGAGCTTAATACCCGCCATCGCCTCTAGCTTCAGAACTAGAAGTCTTACTTTACTCTCTACCATACCGCTCCATTTCAAATGCTGCTCATCGGTTCCTTTAGTTGCGGCCATTACCGTAAGGTAAAACTTATACTTGTAAAAGAAATTATGCTTAGTGAATAGGTCGGCCCATTTAAGTTTACTAGTGAAGATATCATTAGTAATCTGTATGCCTCTCTCGAGTTCTTGTAGAATAACCTTTTTGGTGGAGTCTGTGATATTATGGGTTGCACACATGGATGGATAAGCTGGGGTGATAACCGGCATTCTATGTGATCTATCTTGAGCGTAGATTTTGGGATTCCAAACGCGCACTTGAAGAGGACCGTCTTCTATAGGCTTCAGAACCACCGGCTGTGGCCATTTCCACTCGGAAAGTATCTTGAAGAACCTATGTAATATGACTGCGCTACAAGCATTGGGATAGAGTTGGCATATTCGCGCTACTAACATTGCCCATGCCACACCACCAGGGAACCCAAAAACGTTAGCGTATATGGCCCTGCGCTGGGCCCAAAGTTTAATTGCCCTCAAAGCAATCCTGAACACTATTGGCTTGGGAACCAACTCCAAAATTTCATCTGTAACTCTTGTACCATTCAGAGCCCTCAGATCTTTTTCGTCAAGGTTTCTTAGAAGGTTTTTATCGGACAAGGTCAAAGAACGTGGGATTTGCGCAATGTCCAAGCGTGCGCAAATTAAATCAATCGAAATTCCGCCAAATTTGATCTTGATGATGGGAACAAACGCGTCTGGCACCGGGGCAATCTCTTCCAATTCAGGGCGAGCTCTCAGCAGTCCGTCAAAGACCGTGAAAAAATCCTCTCTCGAAACATGCTTGGGAACAACAACCAAAGTATCAATATCACTCCCGGGACCATGAACTCCCAATCTGTAGGATCCAAAGGTGAATATTTTGCCGCCTGCATCCTTCGCCATACCATCTGACATATTTTTATTCTTGGAAACTTTGTAAACGAATTCCTCAGCGAGCTCTTGCAGAATTTTCAAGACTTTCACTCTATTTTCAGTCTCTTGTTCGGTCTCAAATGATCCCTCCCTCTTCAACTCCTGTATTAATTCATCATTTAACTTGTTCTCTGCTGCCGTCGATCCCGCCGTTGACACAGGTCCAGTAATCCCGTAAACCTTTTGATAACTCATTGAAACTCTCTTGGACAATTCAATCCTTTGCTGGTCGCTCCTCTCGTTCCACGAGCGCTGATTCGATCCAAGAAAGGGTTCTTTGCCTTTGAACCGTACTGAAGAAGCACTTTTTTCAGGGATGTGCTTATCAAAACGCTCACCTTTTGTATTAGCAAGCTGAAGATTCCAGAATGAGCTGCTTAAAGAACCAGTTACAGAAGCAGTACGTCTATCGTCCGAAATTTTGGGAGTGCAATGCTTAGCCACCAACCAAAGTCAAATGAAAAGAATTTGAACACCTCAAGCTGGTAAAGAAACGTAAATTCGAGGTTGTTGAACCACTACTATGCCTATCTAATAAGAACCATTTGGGCGACATGATATAACCTGAACGTCGACGCGTAATTGCCATCTTTGTGTGTTCCGGGTAAAAAAAACTCTAAAGGGGCTTGATGGCAGACGACTGAAGCTGATCGACAAAAACAACACAAGCCTCGATCACATTTATATAAGAGTGAACGTAAGAGGTTCACTAATTACTCAGCGGCTTTAGGAGTGATAAAAGTAAACTTCAATCATGGATGAGCATTTAATTTCCACAATTAACAAACTCCAGGATGCGTTGGCACCTCTTGGTGGTGGCTCCCAGTCGCCTATTGACCTGCCCCAGATCACGGTGGTTGGATCACAGTCCTCCGGTAAATCGTCCGTATTAGAAAACATTGTTGGTAGAGACTTTTTGCCAAGAGGTACTGGTATCGTTACGAGAAGGCCATTGGTGCTGCAGCTGGTTAACAGAAGAGTCAAGAAAGAGAGCCATAACGTGGATTCCACAGCAAACGAGCTGATCGATTTGCATGTTAGTAATGATAAAGTGAATCATAAAAGCCAATCAGAGGATAATGCAGAAGAATGGGGCGAGTTTTTGCACCTGCCAGGCAAGAAGTTTTACAACTTTGATGAGATCAGACAAGAAATTGTCAGAGAAACAGATAAACTAACCGGCCCAAATTCTGGTATCTCTCCTATTCCAATTAACCTTAGAATTTATTCTCCACATATTCTCACGCTGACTTTGGTTGATTTACCAGGTCTCACCAAGGTTCCGGTCGGTGACCAACCTCCTGATATCGAGAAACAGATCAAAGATATGCTTTTGAAATATATTTCCAAGCCCAATTCGATAATATTATCTGTTAACGCTGCAAATACAGATTTAGCTAATAGCGATGGTTTAAAGCTTGCCAGAGAGGTTGATCCGGAAGGAATGAGGACAATTGGTGTCTTGACTAAAGTCGATCTAATGGATCAAGGTACGGATGTTATTGATATTCTTGCTGGAAGGGTCATTCCATTGAGATATGGATATATTCCAGTCATAAACCGAGGACAAAAGGATATCGAAAGAAAGAAAACGATCAGGGATGCTTTAAAAGATGAAAGAAGTTTTTTCGAAAATCATCCCTCTTATAGTTCAAAGGCTCATTATTGTGGTACTCCTTATCTAGCCAAAAAGCTTAATTCCATTCTTCTACACCATATCAGACAAACTCTTCCTGAAATAAAGGCCAAAATTGAGACCACTCTGAAGAAGTACCAAAACGAGTTGTACAATCTTGGCCCGGAGAGTATGGATTCTCCCAGTTCTGTTGTTTTGAGTATGATCACCGATTTTTCTAACGAATATGCTGGAATTTTGGATGGTGAGGCTAAGGAGCTTTCAACTCAAGAACTCTCTGGAGGCGCAAGAATTTCATTTGTTTTTCATGAAGTGTTTAAGAATGGTATTGATGCGCTAGATCCCTTTGATCAGATCAAGGACTCCGACATCAGAACAATCATGTACAACAGTTCTGGATCAGCGCCTTCCCTCTTTGTTGGGACGGAGGCCTTTGAAGTGTTAGTCAAACAACAGATCAAACGGTTTGAAGAACCATCTTTGCGCTTGGTAAGCCTTGTGTTCGATGAGCTGGTCCGAATGCTAAAGCAAATAATATCACAGACCAAATACGCCAGATACCCAGCATTGAGAGAAGCTATATCTAACCAATTCATCGAGTTCCTAAAAGAAGCTATAGTGGCAACTAACGAATTCGTAATTGATATTATCAGCTCCGAACAAACTTACATTAACACAGCACATCCTGACCTACTTAAGGGTTCACAAGCTATGTCAATGGTGGAGGAGCGGTTACATCCTCGCCAACCAGCCCTTGATCCCAAAACAGGTAAACCAATTCAAGGTCAGCCACCTTCGGCGAAACCGCCTGCTGCTGAAGAAAAGTCAGGGTTCTTTGGTGGATTCTTCTCCACTAAAAACAAGAAGAAGTTAGCAGCGTTAGAGTCACCACCGCCTGTTTTGAAAGCAACTGGACAGATGACAGAGAGAGAGACTCTTGAGACTGAGGTCATTAAGCTTTTAATTAGCAGCTACTTCAGTATCGTCAAAAGAACCGTCGCGGATGTCATCCCCAAGGCCCTGATGTTGAAGCTTATTGCCAAGAGCAAGAGAGATATCCAAAAAGTTTTGCTCGAGAAGCTTTACGGAAATCAAGATATAAACGAGTTAACAAAGGAAAACGAGATTACTATACAAAGGAGGAAAGAATGTAAAAAAATGGTTGAAATTTTGAGACATGCCAGCGATATAGTATCTTCAGTCTGAAAGGATAAACGATCTTTTTAGATTCTGATTCAACCAATCAGTAATCTACCAGCAGTCAGTAGTTATGTATGCAAATCTAGATAGATATCACTACAATAGTCGAATAGTATGTATCTTGTCAAATTAGGAGGGCTTATAGAAAGGCCAAGAGAGACTTTGAGGGCGGAATTCTAAAGTCAAGGCGGTCCTTAATTATACTCGGAAACAGGAACGTACAAACCTATCAAAGAGGCTCTTTCCTTCCAACAAGTTTGAACCTTCCATAAAAACTAGGTTATAAAAAACCCATTAGTTCGTAATCAGCTGACTACAAATTAAATTATTTTAGACAAAAAAATATATTAGATTTATTTATGTAGGAAAACGGCTTCCAAAACGTTAATCTTATAAATATAATTTCATAAATCATTGTATACATTAAACTGCATGAAAATATGAAAAACAAAATGTCTTTGTGTATAGCTTCCGAAGAGAAAAATCGGACTGTGAAGGGATCTTAAGCACTCATCAAATACGATCGTCTGCTCAAGATGTTTATAAAGTTTGTGAAGTTTAATATGTAGATTATCGTTTACATGCTCGTTCCTCCTCCGGCTTCTCAGTTCTTGTAGTTGTCCCTTCAGAACATGTAGTCTTGACAACTTACGTCAAATTCGCTTGGCATACGCAAAGTAATATCACGTGTCGCCTGCTAACGAATAAGCCACTTTTTTGGTGGTGGTGGAAGCCTTAAACGATCTCGAAAATGATCTAGAATAGTTTGACGAATAGATTGTCCTAAGCGTTGACGAGAAGTATTTATATAGAAGGCCATGCCGAGCTAGTTGCCTTGATCGACGATATATGTTTTGCCAACTGTTCATATTGAGAACTTCATTATCGCAACGCTGTAGCTGAAGCGCGTCAAAATATAAATCCGAAAATCGAAATGGCAACCAACATTACATGGCATCCTAACCTAACTTACTCCGAGCGTAAGGCTTTGAGGAATCAGGAGGGTTGCACTATTTGGTTGACAGGTTTGAGCGCTTCTGGAAAAAGCACTATTGCATGCGCCCTTGAGCAACTGCTTTTACAAAAAGGTTTTGCAGCATACAGGTTAGATGGCGACAACATTCGCTTTGGCTTGAATAAGGATTTGGGATTTTCTGAAAAAGATAGAAATGAGAATATCAGAAGAATTAGTGAAGTCTCTAAATTGTTTGCTGATTCGTGCACCATCAGCATAACATCGTTCATATCTCCTTATAGGATGGACCGTGATGGAGCTCGTGAGTTACATAAAGAAAGCGGTTTGAAATTCATCGAAGTATTCGTAGATGTTCCTTTAGAAGTGGCTGAGCAGAGGGACCCCAAGGGTCTATATAAGAAAGCCAGAGAGGGTATCATTAAAGACTTCACGGGCATCTCAGCTCCTTATGAAGCACCTGAAAATCCCGAGATTCATCTCAGAAGCGACTTGAAGTCGGTAGAAGAATGCTCAGCCATCATTTTCGATTACCTGGTTAAAGAGGGATTGGTTAGAGAAGATTTATAGCTTATACATTGACCCGGCACCTTATTCGACCTGTCTTAAGTCCATACTTCTCCTGTCTTAAGTCCATACTTCTCCTGTCTACCTCGCGCTCAGCACGATCACCTCTTAAGACTGTTCAATCGTGCTTGTAACTCATCGTCGGCGCTGTGTGGACCGTTTCCTCCCGTTGCATCCAATCGTTCAGCTGCAAGTTGAGCAGGTTCCATAGCACTATTGAGGACAACATCCTGGGGGGCCTTATGTAATTGGGCATTCAAATCAACTCCAATTTCATCTAGCACTTTGTTTACAATTTCCTCGGCCTCTTCGTCCTCATCCAACTCATCTCCCATAACATTATCTATCGATTCATCCATAAACTCCTGCCTCTGGTCCATCAGATCATTCTGCTTCTCAAACTCCATTGAGATTCGTTGTAATTGAGGTAAATTCATTGATCTGTTCATCCCAGCCAGTAGCATTGTCGCTTCTCTCATCGATCTAGTCATTTGGTCACTACTTCTAACAGCCTGAATTCTTAGCGATATCGCCTGAAGTTGAGTCTTCATATTGTCAAATTTCTGGATATGATTCTTTGTTCTAACAAGATCCTTGGCCTGCACTTTAGCGGCGGCAACTTGCCCATTCTTTGCAGACCTCTTGATATCTGTAATCAATTTTTTCTCCTGCGTTTCCAATTTCCGTTTCTCTCTATCAAGTTCTCTCTGAGTTCTTTCCAAGGCCCTTTGGTTCTTAAGAATTTAGCTGTCAGTAATAGTTCATCCCGGCTAGGCACGATTCCTTGTTTAAAGTATCCGACATACTCTCTTTAACCTCTCTTGCGGCGTTATACTTTTGCCAAACGCCCACTGAAACACATTCATACTGATACTCAAAGCAGTTTGTTACACCAACCAACCGACCCAGTAAAACTGCTCGTAGGCCCCTTCTTGATTAACCTTCTATGGCCTTGATTAGCTACATCAACTCGGTTGGTACTTGAAGGCCTGAGTCACGTGACATGCTGATGAAAAAATACCATTAGAACATCGAACTCGCCCATATAATGTTGATATAGTAGTAGAGCTTGTTTCTATCCAACTTTATAGTCGGCTGGGGAGTAAACATGTTATATGAGCTAGTGGGAATAGTGCGTGTCCTTAGCCCTTCGGCGCCAAACAAAGAGGCCAAGGATTTAGTCGCCACAATTGGGAAGCTAGTGATTCAGAACAGAGGTGTGGTGAGAAAGATACTACCAATGGGAAATAAGCTGTTACCCAAAGTTATGAAAAAAGATCAGGAGCAACATTTTCAAGGCTACCATTTCTTGATGCTTTTCGATTCTTCGGCCGCTGTGCAGTCTGAAATTCTAAGAACTTTGAAAAATGATCCAAGAGTAATCAGGTCATCGATTATTAAAGTCAAAAATGACAAGCAGATGGATATGGCTTCTTCTGTGGAAAGGTCGGTTGGTTATAATTCGATTTTGGAGAAGGTGAATAGAAATTTCATGTAGACGCATATATCATGATAACTTGTACATAAAACCGAAAACTGTTTTAAATGAAAAAGATCAATTTAATTACTACAAAATATTGACATAGACTCTCTTTTCAGCAGTTACTTTTGTACAAACCGGACTTTGGTATCGAATGAGTTCTATTAGTGACAATCTTTGAACAGAAAATAACATAACATTTTTCTTTAAAACCGGGCAAAAAGAGCGATGTCTTCTGGTCTATCAAGTTGATTTTGAACGAACAGCATGAGAAAAAGCGGGCGCTATTAGGAATGGAAATGTAATCTCATCAAATAGAATGGTCATATCGTCATAAATGGATCTGCTTTCTTCATGCTGTCAATCAAATCTTGATTTGTTAAGCCTGGGAGAAGCGTTAGCATAGTCGTGTTGAAAATCACCCAATGACGTATTAGACGTCGCTGAAGATCTAGAAGTTGATGTGGGGCCGTCAAAGATCGAGGGTGTGCGGCTTGCTTCATCCATAGAGTTCAACTCAAAATCGAGTTCCAAATTTGAAAGTGGAACATTTTCCACATCGTTTGGATTAGCACGCAATGGATTCATTTTCGAAATATCATAAGTCTCAACATCAGCATATGACCACCTGCAAAATAGACTGGTATCGACGGGAAGATGGGTATATTTGGTATACTGGAAGATGGTATAGGAAAGAACAGATCCAGCGACGAGATCAATAAAATAATGATGAGTCAAATACATCGTCGACCACCACAGCCAGCAAACGTAAACGATGAAAATCGGCTTCAATTTGGGAAAACAATATGAGAAGAAAAGAGCCTCCATTGTGGCACAACCAGAATGAAGTGATGGGAAGGCTCCAAAGATAACTGAGGAGTTTGTGAAACCGCTGGTATACAAATTAATCCCCAGTAGCTTGTCTATTCTCGCTAAACCACCAGGGGAACCGTGCATACCATAATGAGCAGACTCCAAGCCATACAATATTTTATACCACGGTGGAGCAGCTGGAAACGTATTTTGAATGATGACACCAATCAAATTCATGTAACCGAAGGCAAACGCATATCCTCTCAGCACCGTTGGAGGCCCGAAAAGAAACAGAATGATAGCCACCATGAAAGGAGCACCGAAGTGAAATAATCCATAAGGTATCCAAGCTAAAATGTCCAGAAACATATTGGTAGAAGCGGCCAGAATATCACTCAGGTTATCACCATACAATACAGTTTCCACAGCGGGCAGCACCTTAACTGTAATCTTTGGCCTGTGGCTCGCCGGAAAGTACGAAGAGGTAAAATAAAGGGCCAACCAGGTCAAAATTGGTAACGCATTAAAGAAAAATTGTGATGTGATAGGAATCATGAAAAGCAAACCCAAGAAAGAATAAACCAGTATTTTATAGAGCCAAGGCGCTGGATTTGTAATGAAAACGAAAAAAAATATCGATCCCAAAAATGTATAATGGAAAACATCCTTCACTGTAGGTTTGTATCGTTGTAGCTTGATCAAAGTCACCCTAGGATTGAAACTTGTTTCTAGGTCTGCAACATGAGAATAGGGAGGCCTCTCTGAAAGGAAAAAGTTTCGCACAGCATTCATCATTCTTCGATAAATGCTATACAGAAAGTGTTGCGAGCCGCAAGTTCAAAAGGACAGGGTATTGATGCTGGCAAACGGCGGCCTGACGAACGTGAAATGAATAAACCAGATGGTAGGTTTCTTTGGAATGAGAGAACGATGTAAGTACGCGAAAACACTTAGATTCGCCTAAATGGACTTACCGTGAAACCTCTTTTCGACCCACGATGACTCCGTCTCGTGTAAAGCACAGAATATCTTCAATCAAGTCTCTGAGAAGATCAACTCTAGCTCCTGTGTCTCCTATCTCAAGTGATTTGCAATAAAGTTGTGGATAACAGATAGGAAAGAAAACAATACCTCTGCGCTGCGCTTAGACTTATGCCCGCTTTGGAAAAAGAAACGAACCACTCCACTGGACCCACTAATGAACGGCTGGCCTAACTCGATAAGTGGGACCTAGAACCTGCAGGAACCAAGCAAGATTGGACTGCGAGATGACGGATTTGAAAGCGTCTTGTTTCTCTTCTCCTATAGCTGGGAGATTGTTTCTCGAAAATGCTTATAAAGGACTATTCTGTTACCCGGAGCCAAGTTTTCTGAGCATTAAGGATACGGGTCTAGGAGTTTAAAGCGATGAGAAGAGGAAGTCGGTGAAGGTTAGTTAAGCACATAAGTCAAAAGACAAGGGAAAGTTCAGTTAGTTGGTTAGGAAGGCTACTGATAAGGTCTTTGGAGTCTTTGAAAGCTTTTCATTTGCTTTAATTTTTATCAGTGTAAGCTCTTTTGAAAAGAATCATAAGTCCTTTTATAGCAATCCTCTTTCAGCAGTATCTTGGAGTTCTTAAATCAGTATTCTTCTATAAGAGATGTCGATTCGTGTCTCTTCAAGGTCCACTAAAGGCCAAAACAAGCATTTGCAGGCGATGATGGAGGAGGAACCGGTTTCTTATTACAAGAGTCGGCAGAGTGGTGATGATGATGGTGGCAGAAAGGGTGAGAATGAGGATGGTGGGAATGATGATGAAGGTGCCGTAAGGTGTCCCGTGTGTGGAGCGAATGATGAGAATTATGATGCTGAAAATGATCCGTATGGAGACATGGTCCAGTGTGACAGCTGCAATTCGTGGCAGCACATCCGTTGCATGACAAATGGTGAGGATAAGATTGACAGTTTGCTGAATGCGGATGGAGCATATTTCTGTGATCAATGCGATCCGTCCAAATATACGCATCTTTTAGAGCACCGCGATAAGGACTTCGAATTAGATGACGAAGCCGATCATGAGAAGCCTTATGAAAATCCTGACGACAACATTGAAGATGAAGATGACGACGAGGAGCTGTCCGGGAAGCGGCGGCGTAGCCGCCAGCATAACGGCCGTGGCGCTTCCCGTAGCGCTGGAAACGTTTCAAACAAAAGGAGGAAATCGTCCACGATATCCATTGAAGCTGAAGGTGACGCTAGACTAAGGCAGAATGCCGTGAAGATGTTTAAGGATCTTTTTAACAAATTTATCATACCCGACACAATTGAGGCTAAAGTTTATGAGCTACCGAGTGATGTCAGTAACAGCGAGGAACTCGCTGATAGGATGTCCGAGGATTTAGAGAAAGAGTTACATGACGCTTGCTTTGATATGGAGTCGAATCGCCTGAATAAATTCTACCCAGAAAAGGTCAGGAGTCTTTTTTCAAACCTTAAGGACAAGAAGAATCTGATATTAAAGACGCATGTTATAAAGGGTGACATACCTTTATCCAAATTAGCTAGGATGAATGCACAGGAATTGGCCAATCCAGATTTGCAAGCTTTCAAAGAAAAGGTAGAGTCACAATCGCTAGACCAACTGATAATTGAACAACCTGACAAACCGAAATGGGTCAAAACTCATAAAGGCGAAGAACTTATCGAAAATCAGGATGAATTCCAACCGGAGGAGGATGCTTTTTATTCTAAGCATGTCATTTCGCGTCATGATGAGTCGGATACTAACGAGGTTGAGACCTCCAAACCGAAAGAAATAGCTTTCGAGTTGCCAGAACAAATTGACACGACGAAAGAAAGCACCAAAGAATCTCAAGACGGCGTGATCGAGGTTCATCTTTCGTATCCAGACATCGACATAGAGTTTCCTGGGTTAGTAAAGTACTTGGGAGCTTCCAAAGAGTTAAACAATAATCCTTACATGAAAGCGTTTGGCGATGCGAAATTATCTGTTGAGGGGCGCTTATCAAGAGGCAAAGTCCTCAGCTATTTACACGAAATGCAAGCCACGAGAGCGTTTTTGCTTTACGAGCTGATTCCGAGGAAACAGGAAGATATAGAGAATTCATCAGCGGCTAATTATCAAAAGCTCTATGAATTTTTAACCAGTCATGAAAAGATCATAGGAATCAAGAATAAACTACGCTATGAGAAGAATATTTATTTGATACCTTCAACGATTGGAGACACTTGCTTCACTGTCGAATCCATTCTTGAGAAAAATGATTCACGAGGATTGCTAACTCACAACATCAAAAAACTCTTTTTACTAGTTGTGATCAAACCAGAGCTCGTCTTCTAGGATGAGCTTTAGGTTAGTTGTATTATGTATCTGTTTAAATCATAAGTTTAGAGCTTCTGAAGGAAGCTTCAATCTGTATTACTTTCGAAATGAAGAAACGATTTAGAAGAAAGTTACATACGATACATTATTTATATGCCACAGGTTTCCAGTCACCTTATATTACTCCTTTAAGCCTTGGCTAGAGCCTTCTTAACAGTGTATCTTTTTTGCTTTCTCAAAACCATGACTTGGAATCTTTCAAAGTCGGTCAAAGCAGAACGTCTTTCACGTTGAGCGATCTTCTTAGCCCAGGAAGTGGCGTTCCATTTTTCAGTCAAGTTGGCAGCAGCCCATTTCTTGGAAACGGTGGCGGTTCTGGCACCCCTTGGCAAAGCAAAAGTCAATGGAGTCAAAACGACTTGGCCCAAGTTAATGGCTTGACGTGGGACACCGGATTCTGGACCATCAATCAAAACCTATTAATATTTTTGAGTTAGTAAGTCGCCCTAAGGATTTAAAGTCATAAGTTGCATCATGACAACGACGCTGGAAACAGTATATCTGGTAATCCAGTCTCACAGCGTGAAGCACAGGGATGCACTTTAATCTTCGATTTTGAGCTCATATGGCACATACCTTTTTCTGATCGATAATCTCAACAATAGCAGCCAATTTACCGGCAGCTTGGCCCTTCTTGACCAAGACAACACGGCCTACTTCGACCAATCTCCAGTTGGAAGCCTTGATAGTAGAATCGGTGGACATTTCTCGTTTGTTTGCGCGGTTCTAGAGGAAGCCTGTCAAAATGAACACCTACCAAGATATACTAGTATTATGCTTACACGTATCAAGCTTGATCAGACAGGTTCCGCCTGCCGTTACTGTCGATGGTACTGCGAAAGTTGCATGAAGCCAACCAGACACTAGGTGCTGCCTAGGAGTCTGCCTAGGAGTCTGCCTGGCCTCCGATGGTGTTCTGCCTAGGTCGCCTAGCGAGCTGGTTTGGTCTCTGCCTAGCTGGGCAGAGCTTGTTCGTGGTGCGGCCCGAAGGGTTGAAAAAAATTAGTCTTCCGAAAACTTGGATTTGTATATGCGGTGTGTGGGTGTAATGTTAGGGTGCAAGATAACAGTCATATGAAAAGTTCAAGCGCAGACTCCAACAATGACTCCGACAACGATCAGACTCATGTTCACTTTACTTTAAAAGGCAGGTTTCCCAGCTAAACAGCTGTGTTATGTTATCCGACATGAAGTATGGCAAGGGAGCTCGAAGCAATTTACAACGGAAGACTAGTTTTTAGACTACAAATGATGATATAATTTGCGATCTAGGATAGGATTTCCTGGGACATGCCTAGTCCCATCTTAGGAATTCTATGGAATGCG
Organism: Torulaspora indica; assembly: GCA_931305995.1. Taxonomy (NCBI): domain Eukaryota; kingdom Fungi; phylum Ascomycota; class Saccharomycetes; order Saccharomycetales; family Saccharomycetaceae; genus Torulaspora; species Torulaspora indica. The sequence continues at coordinate 458,558 of CAKNUP010000008.1, read as the reverse complement.
AAAGTTTATCTTGTCTGAGAAGACTAATTACAGTTTTATGTTAACTCAGGTGAGTTAACTTTCTGTTAGAGATTGTTTCTTCACCCCTGCTCGATAAATCTTGAAGTGCCTTGGAAGGTCATTACGGTTGTCTTCAATGATGTGAAATTTTCGCCTAAACAATTGATTTTAGTTAATATGAAATCGAAACGTTAATTAAACACCAAGATCTACTCTGAGTTAGCTACCGTCTATCTTCTTTGACTTTAATCCTCTTGGCTTGTCTTGTAGAGTTTGTCCGATTACATACAAAATTGTGACAAGAAAGATCAGCCTTATATTACACTTGTCAGTTAAGGAAACACCTTCAGAAAGCGTACATGTCTAGTTCGCGGTACACTCAGATAGAAAACAGGGTATGTAAAATTCACGGTAAGGCAACTAGCTGCGGTTTTAGTAATTTACTGACAGGCTCAACGTAGAATGATCAAAAATTGGAAAGTCTTGCTGGCAAGCTAGCAACGTTCAGAAATATAAACCAGGACATAGGTAATGAGGCCGCAGCCGATAGCTCAGTGATGAACCAGATATCCAATTCTTTTGATTCTATGATTAACAACGTTCGTAATTCATCCAGTAGGCTGACGAGGTCAATGAATGCTGGGAATAACGTGTGGAGAATGGTAGGGTTAGCGTTGCTACTATTCTTCATCGTTTATACTCTATTTAAACTATTTTAGAACGCTTGAGCTAGTTTCCCTGAGCGGCATCCCTGCCAAGTCTGTAACTTCCAATCGCCTTACCCCAGTTCACTTTGGATCTCGTGATGGGGAGTTTCCTCCTCAACGTCTTGAATTGTTTCTCGTTAAGTTCAGAAAATGAAGTGTCTAGGTTTCTTTCAAAAGCCTCTTCTTCCTCTTGTATAGTCTTTACAACATCTTCAACGTTCGAGACCCTCACTTCCTTAGCGGACTTAAAGCGAACATTGCCGTCTTCATAATAATGCGCCTGGACATCAATTTTACCCTCTAACTCTTTAGAGCTTGAATCGTAGATGTACTCCGACCTCCAATCTCCGTTCCAGAAGTTAGATGGGTTGTATTTGGTACTGACTATGATAATGGCCACCTTAGCAGGTTCTTCTGCAATGGGGTAAACAGCTATAGTAACCTGTCCTGGGAAATTCGTAGATGTATAATTCTGTAGGCCTTCAAGAATGGTTTGTTGGAAAGTGTTCAGAGCTGTAGCATTGTAGGGTTCTATATCCAATCCTTTACGATTCAAGTGATCCACCGAGAATAGTTTATGATCAACAGGGTCATAGAATTTGGAACCTTCCTTATTGTAGCTTGAAATAATAACTGATTTCCCACCAATGTCTACCGGTACTGTATTCTGTATATTATACTGCTCAATTGAATCGAGTATGGCATCTTTAGCAGATGGCCCAGCGATTGCGATAAGATCATTCCAGACTTCAGTAATTTCACCACTGGGACTGTCGGAGATAATCTGAGAGATAATTGATTCGAAAGCTGTACTAGGCATCGGGCAATGTGTTTACTCGTCCCTTTTTAGAGTAGACTTTACTTCTATAAGTTTACATAGGGGTCTTAACGATCGTCTCGCGTGGCGATTGGAAGACATGCAGAATGCTATATAGATTGGGCTAGTTACTACTAGATGAATGGGACCCTGCCTTCTCGAAAAGATTGTTTAATTACTGTTCGGATTATAGGGGTTCACGTTTTGGCCAGCGTTGGACTGGACTCCGTATTGCATCGGTACTTGAGATCTGCGGTAGTCATAACTGTAACCTTGATCGTTTTGAAGTTGGTCGTAGTTTTGCTGTTGAGAACTGTTCGTGATTGGAGCCGCACCACTCCAGACATGCGGATCTCGGCCGTGTTCGCTTGCGAACGCATAGCCTTTCCTGGATTGGTCCGTTGTTGGATAGCGTTGGGCAGGCATTGGCGAGGTATAGGCATTTGTAGCTCGATCTAGCAGCTGATTGTAAGTGGCTTCTGCATTAGCGAGAACTTCTCGCAGAGAGGCAAGGTCTTCCCTTTTCCGAGCATACTTTCCAATGGATTTAGCGATTTGAGGTCTCAATGGGGTTACCGTTCCGTAGAGGTCGTTTATTGCGGGATCCAGTGTTATGTCGCCATTATTCGATTCCTTGGACCGCTGTAAAGCATAGTAAAGTTTGTCCACATTTGCCTTCTGGCCCAGCAGAGCATCTTCATTCTGCTTTTCTAATTCGCGCTCTTGCCGAGTAGGTTCCTTGACCGGTGTCACGTAGTTTAATGGGAAAATTCCAACTTTACCATACAAAGTTCCTCTCCACCAGTCCCGATAGACTTGCTCGAGCACGATGATCACGTCACCTTTTTTGAACGATAACTCATCCGGTTCCGAGCTAGACAAATCGTACATTGCCCTAACCTTCTTGACAACAGTTGGTCCAGATGGTGATACATCATCGTCTTTGGAGCTGTTCTGCTCCATATTTTCATTGTCATTCATAATTCTTTCCGCCTGCGGCTGCCGAGCTTCTTGGCTCTGCCGTTGTCGTTCATACTCCACCAGCGATAATTTCAGCGCTTGTTCAAGCTCTTTTTCTTCCTTTTGTTTCGATTCAGCGCTCATCTCCTTTTTAGAAGGAACATCCGGTTGCTCAGAAACCAAAAGATAAGGGTGCTTGGAGGCTATTAGTGACAGTAAATCTCCCATATATCTCAAAGAAGGATCACCTTTAAAAGAGATAGAAAGCTGTTGTACCACTTTAGCCACCTCGCGCTTCACTGTAATATGTACCGATCTGCTTTCAACCAAAGATTGCAGCTTGTGTGTGAAACGTTTCGAACTAATAAGCTGCTTCAATCGAGAACCACAGTTTTCAGCTAGAGACACTATCAAAGACAGCGTTCTCAGAATCACATTAGCATCCTTCTGCTCTAATCTCTCTTCAATAACTTCAATCGCTTCCTCTCCACCGTCTTCTGGGTCATCTTGCACCCTATCGCATACTTCCAAGATATACTGCCAATTATCAGCCCGCAAATTTCCATCAGTGGCTCTCAGAATCGCACTAGTGACACTCATGATCGCCCTCAAGCCTACTTTGGATCATGCAGTAGCTCATTCTAGCTCCTGCACCTTAAAACTACCAGTGTCTTACCTCTTAAAGATCACCCCATACGAACCACTCTCTGTTATAATAACCGACTCTCATACCATGATCAGACAGCGGCTACTTGACTCGGTGGGTGTCTACATTATTATCTTTGGTGTGGGCCACATGAATCATTGCTCTACTATGGCGGTTCAGAACCGTGGTTTTTTTCGAGCGCCCACCAGACCACCGAAAGAGAGCGATCAGGCACTCCAGAAGATCCTAAGTGTAGCTACCACCGCTATTAGCATCGAAAAATTGGTCCCAAATCATTTGATGGGGTTAGCTGCGAATTCAGCACGCAAAACTTGACTTTGTGAATTTAGCCGCCGAGGTGTCAATAATACCAGTACCCGACAACGACAACATCTAGCGGAATTTGCCATCATCTGGACTCACTAGAGAGTTTGGCCAACATGTCGAGCCCGACCAGGCATTGACACCAGCAGAACTCGAGAGAATATCAACGAGGAGTTACGCAGCCCAGACCATGAGATCTTCCGCGGGCTCCACGGAAGGTTATATTGTGGAATGATGCGGATTTTAGCCGGAAACTACGAATTGTCCTCAGCAACACACCTTGAATCCTCTATCTGAAGTAACCAAGGCGATTCCGCGGAACGAACTTTAGCCATGCAAGAATTCGCCTTTCGGCAAACGATATCCTAAACAAACAACTTACGATGAGCCCAACGGTCTAGGGCACCCTCCAAAGCCGTTGGCGACGCATGCAAAATTTACCTGCATCTGTAACATGACGCGAAATTTTTGATATTTTTTTTCTTACTTTGGAGAAAGGAAGCCCAACGTACTGCAGGGGTCCATCTTTGACTCAGGTGAAGGAAAAATTGGTGGGATTTCAAACTCAGTGGTCAGTATTTGTATCTATACGAAAGAGGGTGGAAGAAAAGGAAGGCATTTGTAAGTGAGAAGCACAACAGTCTCAGCCGAGAATTCATTCGCATCAATTACAACAGAAAGCGGTGCTTTTTTGAGCCAAACATACTTCAGGAAGAAAGGAAACGTTTTGAGACGTCGAGATAGAGGGTCATCGATTCATCACTGCTAAACTAGATAGTATGAGCGCACCACCTTTGAAGCCGAGAAGCTCGGGAAACAATTTGACCGTTAGGTCGAGAAACAGACGCACATCTTCTGTCGGAAAGATCGACTTGGGTGATACGGTACCTAGTCTTGGTACTATGGCTGAGAGTAAAGAATCGAGGGATGCATCGAACGAACGTATGAGAGCTCTCGCGAAGGCATCTGAGAATGATATGGATTTATTACGAAAATTTTGGCTCACTTATAGAGAGATGAGTTACCGTCATACTTGGCTTACTCCGTTGCTAATTCTTCTGGTGGTTTACGCGGCATATTTCACTTCTGGCAACAGAACGGAAAGTAATCCTCTTCATATGTTTGTGGCAATCTCATACAGGGTCGGGGAAACTGATATGTATGGCAAGGGCATCAAGGATTTAACCTTTGTGTTTTACTACATGATTTTCTTCACTTTCTTGCGTGAGTTTTTGATGGAATGTGTGATTCGTCCTATGGCTATAATGCTTAACGTGAGATCTAAGCATAAGATCAAGAGAATAATGGAACAGGTATATGCAGTCTTTTACTGTGGGATATCCGGCCCGTCGGGACTTTACATCATGTATCATTCGGATCTATGGTTTTTCAAAACTACGCCAATGTACAGCACCTACCCAGACCTTAACAACCACTTCCATTTCAAGATATTCTACCTAGTACAGGCGGCATTCTGGGCTCAGCAGGCTTGTGTTCTAGTTTTGCAGCTCGAAAAGCCAAGGAAAGACTACAAAGAGCTGGTCTTCCATCACATTGTTACACTACTTCTAATTTGGTCTTCTTATGTTTTCCATTTTACTAAGATCGGGCTGGAGGTTTACATTACTATGGATGTGTCAGATTTCCTACTTTGCTTGTCAAAAACCTGTAACTATTTAGATTCCGCTCTCACGGCGCCAGTCTTCATCCTGTTTGTGGTATGTTGGGTCTTCCTTCGTCATTACGTCAACTTAAGAATCCTTTGGTCCGTCCTAACCGAATTTCGCACCGAGGGCAATTATGTCCTGAACTTTGCCACACAGCAATATAAATGCTGGATTTCACTTCCAATCGTGTTCGTATTAATTTCTGCTTTGCAATTAGTAAACTTGTACTGGCTGGCACTGATCATAAGAATTTTGTACAGGTTGCTTTGGAAGGGTATTCAGAAGGATGAGAGAAGTGACAGCGAGTCAGACGCGGAGGACGAGGACCAGGAAGAAACCGAAGCTGTTAAACATGAGAAGAAAAGCTAGCGACACGCATACAGGATACAAATGATCTTAAATAATGATAAGCATTGAAAAAGCCGAGATAGAATAAATGGAACTTACCTATGTACATTTGCGGTGCATTAATATTTACATGACGTGGAAAAGAACCAAGTATTGCTAAATCATCATTATGCCTGCTGTGCTTGGGCAACCTTTTGTAATCTGTTTTGTACACCTCTTTCGCCTGCCCTGGCCAGGACCCCAAGCAGTAAATTAACTGAACGCAAGGAGTCGTCATTTCCTGGAATGGGATACGTCACAAGGGATGGTTCCGAATCTGTGTCTATGATACCAATGGTTGGCACTCTAACTTGCATTGCCTCATTTAGAGCGTTCCTGTTTTCTGTCGGGTTCAAAACAACTAACAAGTCGGGCTTCACTATGGCCAGACTCTCATCAGGCGTTAAAACTCTACCAGTAGGTTTATCAGCAAAGTCTACTTCATGTCTTTCCCAAACACCTGAAATTTCCGTAGAATTCGTCAAAGTTCCTGGGATCCATCTAGTTGATATGTAGAATCCATGCGACCTCTTCGCCGCCTCTTCAAGACTTCTTTTTTGTCCTTCCCTTGTCCCTAAGAACAGCACGATACCTCCTCTTTCAGCCACGCCCTCAACTACTTTGGCTGCCCTTTTTAGATACGCCAGTGTCTTGTTCAGATCGATAATGTGAATTCCACGGTACTCACCGTAAATGAAGGGCTGCGTCGAAGGTCTCCACAACGACTTGGACTGTCCCAAATGAACTCCAGCGGCGAGAAGCTTATTTATAGACATTTTCTCTGCGGTAGGTGGATCTTCTATATCCTTATGAGGGAAATAAACCTTCTCGATGTAGGCGCCAAGCTTAGCTGTATGAGATGCATGTTTCATTTGGCGTAGAAATAGCTCCTGAGATGTGTATGGCTTATCTCTCGCTGATGGGATGAGGTACGGATACTTCTTATTTTGCGCGGCCGCAACGTCAATCGACCTAGTATTATCCTGTACATTTTCGTCAGTGTTTAAGAGCTTGTTGGACTGAGAATATTTTCTCAAAAAATCAGTCAATTCCTCATCTAACTGCTTCTCCTTCGCTGTTAAAGGCTTATTCAGGTCAATGCCTAGTTTCTCAACTTCATCCAAATTTGTTTGTGATAATATCTTCAATTGTTCAACAATTGTGTCATTGAACTGTTTCTGGCGAAGCGAGAAAACCTCATCCATTACAGGCTTCTGAGAATCTCCTCCATTTTCCACAGCTTTCACAGGATCAATTGGCTCAGTTCCTTGCGAGTCCGTCGCTGATCTGCCGGTGCTAGACGTAGATTGAGAGCGTTTCCACAACTTCCTCAACAAAGTACGAACTGGAACAACTCCACGGGTTGAAATAACCGCACTCATTGGACTCCAGACACTATTCAACGGGTCCTTAACCAGCTTGAATGCTCACCAGGCTACCTTTCAGGCTAAAATTTTTCAACCATCTCTAGCGTTACCTTGTAATAAAAACGGGTAATAGTAGCTGAACTTGAACAGCCCAGTTCGAGCTGATAAAAGGCGATTGATCTAGCGATTTGCTGTCTGATGGCTGCTATTTCATGAAGATCGACGAGCAGATATCGCAGCTGTTGTTGCAGGAAGAGAGCGGCAGCCGGCGGAAACTTACCTTGATCTTAGTTGTTGGCGATGGACCGCGTAACCACATCGAGAATGGGTTGCAAAGTAGGGCTGGTAAGTTGTCTTCAATTGCAGCAATTGTTGCCAGTCGCGCGGATGTTGACGTGCTGTTCCTCAGCAAATTGCAGTACCTGTTCATGTACCTGATGAAATTTGAAGCGGAGGAGGCATTAGCTACAATCAGATACAATTATTTTGTGATATATGGCCTCGATCAAGGCATTGTCTCTGCTACGCCTGAGCAACCGCTGGGCGAGCGGCTGAGGATAGGGAATCTTATATGTAATGCAGCGTTCAGAATCAAGCGGAAACACGGGCTGTTGGACGTACGATTTATCGCCTGGGATGAGCACAGCGATACCGCTGAGATGCTTGTCAGGATTGAAAGGTACTGGAGACACATTTGCTAGCGCCTCTGTATATATTATTATATGGTACAAAGATTATTGGCGAGCGGACCTTCGGTCACGATTCTTCCATGTTGATGCCGACCTTTTCGACAGCAGAGGATTCCTTATCGTAATATGCAGCTACTTTGACTTTGAATTGGGCTTCAGCGACACCAAACTGTTTGAGGATCAGAGCTTGACGAACATCCAATTTTTCGCCCTCTTGACACACAGTGTATGGAGACTCGATGGTAATCTTACCAGCTTTGATCTTGGTTGGGATCTGAAACTTATTTCTCATCGTTGGCTCCAGCGAGTGAACCATTGGCACATCTTCATCTGCCGGAATCTGACCACCACGGGAATAGACGATACCGGCAGGAATCGTAAACGTCAACGGAGCTCTCGAATTGGGCCTCGAGTAGTCAGATTTCGCGTAGGTCTCAAAATACTCTTTCACCGTCTTCACATCTTCATCCGTAAATAAAAGTCCAGTTACACCACCACAGTGCTTCGTCAACTTATGCAAATTATCGCTATACTCGTCTTCCCGATGCAGTCCCAGCGCCTTTTCCAGCACTTTACGCTTGCCCAGTATCAATTTCGAGCCAGTCCACGCGGTTCTGATCTCCTGCAGCACGGGAGTCCTCACATCATCCAAATGCAAAACCCAAGTGTATCTGTATGTATCCAACGCTTCTCTCACCTCATCGAAAATCCTCTCCTTGTTCTCTCTTCCCTTCTTATCCGTCTTCGCCAAAGTAACCAACTTTGAACGCTTGGATCTAGGCATTGCAACAACGATTGACCCAGGAAACGGTTCTATAAGTGATCTATACAATCAAATAGCCTTCTTAATAGTCCACTATAAACCTCGATGAGCTGGATTTTTCACGAGATGAGCTTGAAAATTTTCCAGCAAACAAGGTAGAAACTGAGGGTCATCCTGTACGTCGCTTAATAACCTTCATAGATAGACCAAGGTCCCTTTAGTTGGACAGTATAAGAGGACTGGTAGGTTGCTGGTGCTGTTTGTAACGGTGTGCTGTCGAGGTGGCTGTTTAGCTGGATAGAGATAGTTGTTTCCCTTTGGAACGAAGAAATTCGCTTCTTTGTAGCGGAAGTTTCTAGAGATGGAAGAGATGCGGCATAATGACGACCAACGCAGTGGCAGTAGCGATTATGTGATGGAAGATGATCACAGTTCGAGTGAAAACAGGTATACGTATCAGGAGGCGGAAGATGGGACGTCTTCTAGTGGTATAGAAAATGATTATGATGACGAGGACGAGCATACTGGACTAGAGGATGAGATATATATCGATGAAGAGAACGCAGACGAGGAAGTTGGGTCAAATAACGGAGAAATGGGTTCTGATGGCTCTCCCGGGGCTGCGAGATCTTTCTCCGTGCAGGGGTTTTTGGGTAATTTAGCTCAAACGCTGGGGGAGGGAGGTTTACCAGCACGTAACAGAGGCCGGGGAGCCATGAGCTTGTCGGAAGTGTTTCCGGAGATTTTGTCGGTGCTCAACGAGGGCGGCCAAGCCGGTCAGATGGGCCGTGGAGGCAGAAGTGAAAGAATTCAGAGACTGGTGAATAACGTGGCAAACGCGGTTGATGATCCCTACATGGCTATGGAGAGTATCAGGGAACTTTCGGAGCATTTGCTGATGATGGATCAGGTTATAGTGGAGAGAATCTTTCCAATCGATAAACTTGTGGCAAGCCTTGTTGACTTGGTTTCCAATCCGAATTTGAAAAATGAGCTGGAATTGCAGTTAGTTTCATGCCGGTGCCTGTATAATTTATTTGAGATTAGTCCAGAAAGCATGGCAGTGGCTGTGGATCAAAGCGTAATTCCCGCCTTGCAGGAACTGTTGCAAGAAATCAGCTACATCGATTTGGCAGAACAGGTACTGGAGACCCTCGAGCTCATCTCCAGAGTGCATCCAAAGGATATTTTGCGATCTGGTAGTCTAACCTGCTGCCTTCAATATCTCGATTTTTTCACCATCCATGCTCAAAGAAAGGCGGTAGGAATAGTTTCAAATGCTTGCAGCCGCGTGCAATTGCAAGATTTTGATAGAATCAAAGAACTGCTTACTATATTAAAGCCTATTTTTGTCAATGCAGAGGACCAGGTAATGGTTGTCAAGCTCCTCAACTCACTTTATGGTATATGCGGAGGTCTTCGCCGTGATTATATGTTAGAAGAGCTTTTCACTGTGGACGTAATCACTCAGATCCTTCAACTGGTAGCGACTTCTGAGACGCATTTGGACAGTAAGCTGAAATGTCTGGAGATCGTGACTGTTTTGGTTAGTATCAGCGGCCAACTAGCTCTAGAAGTGATAGAGAAATGTGACATTGCCAGAATAATCTGCGAATGTTTAGGACATTACGCGAAGAATTCCGACGCTGCTTTGCACGAAACATTAATGTTCGTGCCGAAGCCCCTATTGCATTCTATGGCTCGAACCATATCTGTGCTGTTTCCAGCAGAGTACGAGCAGATTCTTTCTGTTGATACCATGAAGGAGGCTGGCCTCAAGATTAACAGTAATAACCTGGACATGTTATTAAAGAGGCTGACACCTTTAATGGTCGAGATATACGTCAATGCGGTAGATTTTGAAGTACGTCGTTATGTGCTGATTGCGCTTGCAAGGATAGCTTCCCGTCTAACCTCAGAAAATATTGCAAGCGTCGACGGTTACATAATAAGGTTGGCCAGTTCTGCGCTAGCTCAGAATCAGTCTTTATCAGGGAAGGAGAATGATCAACTTCTAGTAGCTACAGGCTCAATTGCTGGCATTCTATCACTTTTGGATGTTTTGGCGGCCAGGTTCGCTCCAGAAATCTTGCCGAAGCTAAAAAGGGAGGGAATATTTAGCCTATTGCAAACCCTTCAGTCAACATTAAGCAAATTGAAAGACGAGAGGCAGGATTCTTTCATAGATAATCAAGAGAGTATCAATAGCGATCGAAATGACTTGAATGATGAAGAGAGCGGCGAGGAGGATGACGACGGCCATGGACTTCAATTTGGGATCATTGACATACCCGATGAGGCCGAACCGAAGAGAATTAGATTCAATATATTAAGACCTCTGACATTGAGCTATACCTACAACAAGATGTGCGAACTAAGTAGGAATTTGTTACTTCTATCTGAGGAGAACGAACAGACTGTCATAAATGAACTACAGAAGATAGAGGACATGGTGAAATACCTTGATTCGCTAAAGGCAGAGACTTTTTCAAGCGAGGTATGGTTTAACTTATGGACGAATGTGAAAGCATGTATTTTCAGTGGATCTTTTGAAATATCAAGTTTTGAATTTGTTTCCACCGGCCTAGCAACAGCTCTCTCCCGTATTGTTGCAGAACAGGGCTTTAAGACTACGGCTCCGAGGAAGACTTTTTTTGAAGTATTTGGATCCAGCAGTTCGAAATTTGTTGACATTCTACAGTCGGCATTAACGAGAATTGAATCTTTTGAGATAGTCGACTGTGGACTTGCAGGTGACGAAGGAAGGGTGGCATCACTTGGCAAACAAGTGAAAATTAAACTTTTATATGATGGTGATGCACAGAAGGACAATGTGCCAGAGCAATTGACGAACATAATGATTTCGATTCACTGTATTTCCTCATTTGGTGCCTTGAACGAGTTTCTGAGACACAGGATTGCCCAGGCACGATTTTTGCATTCACTTTTGCCTAACCTCTCTGGACCTGCAACATTTGATTCTGAAACCGGTGCTCTAGAGAATGTTAAGAATTGGATGTTTGATTTTTATAATGAAGAGGAGAAGTTCAAATTGACCGAGACCATTTTTGGTGCAATATATAAGGCTTCAAAGTCCAGCGGACATCCATTGAGTGATATTTGGCACTCAGTGCAAACTATAAAATTCAAAAGGGCTGATTCTGATTCACATGAGTCAAAAGAACCTAAGCGCGTAGCCAGCATCTACAAACACCGCCAAGACTCAGAAAGAAATTGTTTCACGCCAGCTGAGAACATATTAACTCTTTTAAAGTTTACGAAGATAAAGCAGCTTCCAAACGACATTTTCATCAACGCCAAACTGAGCGCCAAATTGGCCCGTCAGTTGGAAGAACCTCTCGTCATAGCCAGCGGCATTCTACCTGCATGGTCTCTGCAATTGACAAAGGATTATAATTTCGTATTTCCACTAGAGACACGACTTTTCTTTCTGCAGTGCACATCTTTTGGATACGGACGATTAGTTCAAATGTGGCGGAATAGGGTCGAAAGTTTGAAAGACTCGAATGCTGATGACAGCCTTCAACATCTTGGTAGAATAACAAGACACAAATTGCGCATTTCCAGAGAGACGATGTTTCTAAGCGGGTTGAAAATATTAGACAAATACGGAGCCTCTCCAAGCGTTTTGGAAATTGAATACCAAGGTGAAGTGGGAACAGGGCTGGGCCCAACCCTTGAGTTTTATGCGTCAATTTCTAGAGAGTTCACCAAGAGGAGTTTGAGGATGTGGCGTTGCGAAAATTATGGCGACTCTACCGCGGAGAATGAAGAAGGTTATGTTACCAACCCTCTTTTCCCTGCTCCTTTAGATTTATCAAAGGATAACACGAGGATTTTGGAACTATTCCGGTTCCTGGGTGTTTTCGTCGCAAGATCCATGCTTGATAATCGGATACTTGACTTCTGCTTCAGTACTCTGTTCTTTGAGCTTGCACACAGACAATGCAGAACAACGGACGGCGATCCAAAGATAAACGATGTCGAGGGAAAGCTTGAACTGTTAGCATCCATTGATCGGCATCTAGCCAAGTCCTTGCGTTACTTGTACAATCGTAAGGACAGCACTGAATTGGAGCAGATGGCCCTGACGTTCACCCTGCCCGGTTTCGATATAGAACTCAAGGAAAACGGTAAGCAGTTGCTTGTCACTACTGACAACGTCGAGGAATATGTAAACCGAATCCTCGACTACACTTTACACGACGGAGTCCACAAGCAGCTCGAGAGCTTCACTGAAGGTGTCTCATCGGTTTTCCCATACTCGTCTCTATTGCTACTGACCCCCGAAGAACTTGTAGAGCTGCATGGAAGATTGGAAGAAGACTGGTCCCCACAAACGCTGTACGCTTCGATTAACGCGGATCACGGTTATTCAATGGGCTCTTCCACCATACACGAGCTGGTATCGATAATGTCCTCCTTCAAGACGTCCGACAGACGCCTTTTCCTGCAATTCCTCACAGGCTCACCAAAACTGCCCATTGGCGGTTTCAAGGGTTTAAAACCGAAACTGACTGTTGTTCTGAAGCATCCGGAAGATGGCCGGAATCCAGACGCCTATCTGCCCAGCGTGATGACTTGCGCAAACTACTTCAAGCTGCCGAAATACAGCAGCGAGGAAATGATGCGTTCGCGAATAGTACAAGCTATGAACGAGGGCTCAAGTGCCTTTCTTCTATCTTAGACAACTTTCCGATCGGCACGACACGGCGATTCGAATTAAGTAGCATTTCATAGAGCGAAAGTCTTACAAGACAGTAAAAAAAGCCTGGCGAGTCGCTTATCCAAGATCTACACAAGTTGCAACGTCCCAGTCTTGAACCACAATCGAGAGTCTTGCAAAGGCTCGTTGATTCTGTTCCATTCTATAGTTAATGTAAGTAAATTTTCGAGATAAAAATTATATTCGTCTAGGCGAAACGATGCCCCGTCGCCTTGTCAGAACTTAGGCAACTAGTCTTACAACATTCCTTTAGACAACATGGGGTTAAGTAGATAGTAAAGGTTGTATAGATCTGAATTGAGGGATTCCAAGGTTTTAGTTAGGTTGGATATCTCAAATATTGAACTTTTCCTCGAAACTGAGCCTTGAAGTTGAAAAAAACTGGCTGTCTTGATCTCATATCGTTATATCGTGGGTACCAGGATTGGGAGCTAGGTGAGCTGTAGGATAGAGCTTCACATATGTCGGAAGCACATCAGGAAACGGTTCGCCATCCAATCACTGGCGAGGAAGATAGTCAGAAAGACCAGAAATTGATGGCTTCGGATATCTCGAGCCCAAGACAGGGCAATAAAGGGTTTGAGCTACCTAGAGCGCCGGCAACGTTGAATATGAATGCTTTACATGAAGATAGCTCGGGGAAGTCAAGCGACGAGGGCTTTTATAGATCCATGGACCCGAAGAAGGCCCACATGGAGGAGAAGACTCAGTTAAACAATTCAGCTACGCTTGACGATCCGATACAGTTTACAAGAGTCTCGTCATCTTCAGCAATTAGTGGTATATCTTCTTTTGATTATGAGGAGGATCAGCGCCATACAGACACATTGAGAGGCAAAAGTCAAGAAGGAATAGCGGATGGGAAACCATGGAAGGCAGATGTCAGTTCAAGCAATCTTAATAACGCCACGGTGAGCGGGCCAGATTCGTTTGTTGTAGGAGATAACACAAACTCAACTATTCGTGAGTCAACTGCTGAGCAGCATGTTAGCCACACCCCAAATGACACATTTACCGCTAGCGAAAGTTTGATGGACTCGTCAACCGAGAACCTTGGTGGCCCGTCAAGGACAATGCTACCTTCGATGTATACAACTGAGCCAAAGAAACAGGCAACGACGCCCATATTGACATCGGGCAACAATCAAGACACTTCGGGCCCCTTATCAGGATCCTCTGTCCTCGATAAAGTAAGCAATAGTCCGCTTAAACCGTTCATCACTAAACGAGAATCAACTAATAGCCCGAAGAACATTCCGTCGGCAATATCACCTGCGTCCACTTCGCTCATGAGCGATAGTGGAAAGAGGAAAAGTAGCAACGGTAGTCGAATGAAAGGTGTCTTTTCGTCGTTTGTTCAAAATATGAAACTAAATTCTCAAAGTGAAAGAACGAAATCTGGGAATTCGGTTAAGATCTCGACCCCATATAACGCAAAGCATCTTCATCATGTTGGAATTGATGCCAAGACGGGGGAGTATATTGGCCTCCCCGAAGAATGGGAGAAGATGTTGATGTCAAGTGGAATCTCAAAAAAGGAACAGCAGCAAAATATGCAGGCGGTGGTAGATATCGTGAAGTTTTATCAGGACGTGGCAGAATCGAGCGGCGAAGATAAAGTATTTAAAACATTCAATCCGAGCGCTTCGGGAGATAACTTTGAAACGCCTTCTCTCAGAACACCTTCCACTTCATCGGTTAATAGGTTGGATTCCAAGAGCGGGTCATCCACACCGGATCTCGGTAGACATACTCCCAAATTTCAACAATCATTTTCTAGTTCAACACCGCAGGTTAATAATATACGTGGCTCACCTGCTGGAAATGGGAATCAGGATATATCAAGCGTCACCTCCAATGGCAAGTTCATACCGAGTCGCCCCGCCCCAAAACCTCCAGGGCAAGCCGGTAAGCAAGGCGTTCTTCCCAGTAGCTTAAGCCAAACTTCGCTACCATCACGGAAGGGCACAGTCAAAAAGGACGAACAGCCTTTGCCGCCCCTTCCTTCATCAGAAAGTGCTCGAGATCTAAAGACCGAAAAGAAAGATGAAAGTGCGCTACCTCCCATACCCAAGACAAGTAATAGCACGACCGGTAAGTCGCGAGAGAATTCGAAGAAGAACCATGCAGCATTAGCGGAGAAAAAGGCAGAAGAAAGAGAAAAGCGAACCAAGCAGCTATACGCCAAACTTTCGCAAATATGTACTGAAGGTGATCCAAGCAAAATTTACTTGAATCTGACTAAAATAGGACAAGGTGCATCAGGAGGAGTTTACACGGCTTATGAAGTGGGCACCAATGCATCAGTGGCTATTAAACAGATGAATTTGGAAAAACAACCAAAAAAGGAGTTGATTATTAACGAAATTCTTGTGATGAAAGGCAGTAAACACGAAAATATTGTCAATTTCATTGATTCATATCTTTTGAAAGGAGATCTTTGGGTCGTGATGGAATATATGGAAGGAGGTTCTTTGACAGATGTTGTAACCCACTGCATCCTTACCGAAGGTCAAATTGGTGCAGTGTGCAGAGAAACGTTAGCTGGTCTACAATTTTTACACTCAAAAGGAGTAATTCACAGAGATATTAAATCAGATAACATTCTGCTTTCTATGAACGGAGAGATCAAGCTGACAGACTTCGGTTTTTGCGCACAGATTAACGAAGTCAATCTAAAAAGAACTACAATGGTTGGGACACCGTATTGGATGGCCCCAGAAGTTGTCTCAAGAAAAGAATATGGCCCTAAGGTTGATATATGGTCCTTAGGCATCATGATAATAGAAATGATCGAGGGTGAGCCACCATACTTGAATGAAACACCTTTGAGAGCGCTTTACTTGATTGCAACCAATGGTACGCCTCAGCTGAAAGAGCCAGATAACTTGAGTCCGGAGCTGAGAAGCTTTTTAACTTGGTGCTTGAATGTTGATCCAGAGGCGAGAGCCAGTGCAACTGAGCTACTACAAGATGTTTTCATCGCTACATGCGCCGATGAGAATGAGTCTTTAGCGCCTTTAGTAAAACTTGCTCGCATGAAAAAGATAGCCGAGAAGATGGATAGCGGCGATGAACATAGTGGCGGGGAAGAATTGAGGGAAGAATTATAGGAAAACATGTTGGTACGAACATCAGAGCCTGAGTCTCAGAAAGCGAGCATATATACATCACTCAGTTGTTTCGTAGTTGTAATATGAAAATGTCGAGGCCGAAGGACCTGTGTAATAGTTAGAATAGCTGTGAAGAAATTATGACAATGTCGATTCCGCATAACAAGCAGGAATAGAGAGGCCTCAAATTTCCGACATACTCATATTGCTCGATGATGTGAGATCCTGTTGGGGCTCTTCAGACTTGTCTTCTATTGGGTCTGAGTTATAGGGACCAATGGTCCTATCTATGGCCCTACTTCTAGTCGCTTCATTATCCTCCACTTCCAACCCATTTGTTGGTACGGTCACCTGTACAAAAAACATCTTGACCTCGTTATTACCTTTATTCTCAAACGAGTATTCATTGAATGCTGGCACCTGGAACGATGAACCTTCGGTTATTATGAATGATTTCCCAGCAAGTTGTACTTCTAGTATTCCTTGAATCACGAAAAATGTCACGAAGGCATTAAAGGAATCGCTCAGCTTCTTCTTACCTTTGGTTGGTAGTTTGAGTATACCGCTGGCGAATTGATCCTTGTGTTTATCGAAGAGAATCTCGAGGGAAAAAGATTCTTCCCCGGTCTGTTTCGTTTGTTCAGATTGTGAAACATTAGGAGCAAAGGCAATGATTTGGTCGGACACTTGATCCTTATTGATATTTACTTTTGCTTCCAGGATGCCAAACTTCAGCCATTCAGCCGCCGACACGTCACCTGAGCGAATCTCCTCTAAAAGATCAGAGTTTGGATTAAGGTCTTTGATTAAGGATGTCTTGGATTTTCTGGGTCGACCTCGAGGCCTTCCTGTTGGAATATAATTATACGGCCTGGTCCTCAGTGTAGGCTTCTTTTGTTTTTTCGTACCACGAAGTAAACGCTCTTCCTCTTCATCTTGATCATGATCAAAAGTAATGATTTTGTCAATCTCCAAGACGGGTTTATCTGATTTTTTCTTGTAGACTATTTTCTCATTCCTCCAATATTCCAGAGGCGCTACCTTCACTCTCGTGGATCGTCGTACACCTCCTGGTCGATGGGAATTTTCGTTTCCTATTAAATCTGCAGCTTGATTCTGTATATACTCTTCATCAGAGTCGTACACTTCCGTGGGTGAATCCGGAGCGAAACCCTGTCGTTTTCCGTAACGTATGTTCTGTGGATTGCTCCGGCGTTCCCGATCCGTATCACTGTCATCACCTTGGCTTGCTGAGCCACTGTCACTCGAGGATTCCGTGTCATCGCTGCTACTTCCATCTCGCAAGATCGATCCTCCGTCCACATAATCGCCATCTTCCTCACTTTCCGCAACGTAATCATCGTCTAGTTCGTCCTCTAATAGGGCATTTTCTGAAGTGTTTAGTGATGTGAAATCTCTTGTATCCTCATCATCCTCTATCAAATCTGGTGGCTTATTATATGCCACAGTCTTTTCCGCCTGTGGTGTTAATCTAATGGAAGGGCTTTCCTTAAATGAGTTTCCGTCATAACCGTAAGTATATGGTTCTGGTCCAGCAGGTGGGGTGGTCCTGCCTGCGTCATAATCACTGGCCTGGTGCTCCGCTATTGTTCCAAGCGAGGAACCAAGATCATGCTGGTACTGCTGCGGTACTCGTGTTGATCGCCTGGAATCAGCTACAGCACTCGGTACTTTAAATCCCTTCGCCTCTAAAGCGAGAGATTCGCGTCGGCTTTCCACGGCGGGAGAAGGGAAATTTTCGTTATTCGACATAATAGACAGCATTGTAGAGCGTCTACCCGCTTTATTCCGACTACTTGCAATACTGGAATCATCATCATTGAAGAAATCATCGATATTCTCCATACTATACTCATCCTTTTTAACGTTATCTTTGGCATTAAGACCGGTCTTTCGCGACCTTATACCGAGGCTCATGTAATCCATGGTAGAAAGATAAGAACTATAATTCCGGTGAAGGGGATCTAGCAAGCAGACAGGGACCCACTGACCAATATCCTCTCTGTATCTAATGGATTCTTAATGTAAACATCTCTTAAGATTCAAATAAGATCATCTATAATGGCGGGTAACCTCACTTCTTGCCTTCTATGATGAAATAAGCTGGTTCTTCAGAATACAGGTAGTTGTTGTGATTGAGGAATCTTCTAAAGCTGATCTTGAGTGTCGAGACGCCACCAGCGCTATGAATTCCTCGTCCAGTGACGACTTCTAACGGGGCAACGTTGAGGGCACGACTTATGGACAGTTTTTGGCGATTCATTTCTCTCTCGGAGAGCTCTTGCGTCCACCACTTGTCTAGGCATATCTCGAGTATTTTAATGGCATCTGCTGGTGTAAAACCGTGAAAATCTAACCTGGGGATATCAAAGATGTTTTCAATCATTTCTTGACCTTTACTATAATGTTGATCGTTTTGCAGTTCTAGCGGATCAAGCAGTGATGGTTTATCAGACATGCTGGGAGATGCTAGACACTTCTGAAAATTTCCTGCAGAGATCTTGAAGTTTTTTTCTAAGTCGAAATCATTAACCCTGGACTTATAGGTAGCGTTTTGGAGGTCTGCTTCAATTATATGGAACGCTAGCGAAGTGGTCATTGATAGGTCGCCCTTGTAGAAGGCTAATGCCCGTTTTAAGAAAGTCTTATTAATGGTCCTCATCGTGGGGTTACTTCGCAGAATCTCTTCCAATTCTTCAAACTTTCTGGAACTCTCGAGGGATTCATGCATATCGTCGGTGCAGCTTGGTTGAGGCGTGCATTCTGTCTCGGGGTCAAGTTTATCAAAGGTATTCCTAGTGGAATGAGCAAAACCTTTTGCTGACTGCACTTTACCGCCTCTTAGGTTCAGTCGTGGCTTTTGCTCTTTCTGAACATCATTTGACGTTCGAGCAGTTTGGACACTTCCATAGTAATCAGTAGTCCATACCAATTTTATAATCGCTTTTGTGGCATCAAAAGAGCACTCATGAAAGGCCTGTCGAGCAACGCAGTCTGGAACAGCGGTATACCGTTGTATTGTCTTGATTTTATACGGGACAGATTTCCAGGCTGTCTCTTCCTCTGCTCCTCCGTTCGACTTAACGGAGCCACTAGCTTGAATCTGGCTTTCAGCCCTTCTCTGCTCTTTATCATCTTCCAACCGTAATAGAGGCAAACTTAGAAGTTCTGTAATTGCAGTGTCAATTGATTGACAACGATCATAGATCTCACTTATCTTGCTGGTTTCAACGTCAGGAAACATAATCTCCAACTCTCGCAATGGATCAGGATTATCCTCGAGCAGACAATCTCCATTCTCGGTCGATTCGGCTAGCAAAATCGCACAAGCATTTTGCAAGTCGCCATTTGCACTTTCTAGGGCGTTTAAAAGTTCAGAGCGCTTCTTATCGGGGAAAACATTGCACAGTTCAATCACCGCCAACTCACTATGCTTTAAGTCATCGACTTGGCCTCTGGGCATCGCTTTAGTTTATCTCATCATACCGTTAATTGCGAAAAGCCATGTTGAATTATATTATACATTATAAAACTAGATTAAAACGAACTATCTACAAGACGAGATCTGGGAAAAGGCTTTCGACATCCTGATTCTCTAGAAGCTCTTGCCATTCCAAATTGTAGTTACCCCAAAATTCTTCGGCTATAAGTTGTGTCATTTCAGACTCCATCTGATCTGATAGTTTCATTATTGGCTGGGTTGAAGCAAGACCATCAGCGCTGGTCTCGCTGTCCGTTTTGACACCCAAGCTGTCAACGATGTAATCATTAGCCATAGTTAAACTTGCATCGGTTTTAGGTATTTCACAAGGGCAACTGGAAATATCGGCCTCCGCTATCGTAGAGCATTGTTTAGAGAAAGTTGTAGGAGATTCTGTTTGCGGTGACGCAGGCATCTTGCCATCGTCATTGTTTTTGCGGGAGTTCGAAAGCCAGGAGTTCTCAGCCCGTGTCCGACTATCTAAGGCTCTCTCTATGACTGTCCGCATTACAGTGCAGAGGCCCAAGACAATCACATAGCACCGTGAACGTCGCAGGAGCCGCTTGAGGATTGGATCAGTTGTTCCGATTAATAAATCAAGCTTTTCGCATGCGAGTTTGAAGTAGCACGCAAAAGACGTGCATTGTCCACCTTCACTCCGCAGTGTTGAGAGATCGCATTGACTAACTTCATCGTAACCGCTAAGTAAAAGTAGTCCATTTTCGAAATATGTCATTTCGCAGTACGAAAGGGCGTAAAAGATTCCAGTAGATCGAATGAAAGTCCTCGCTATGTGTGACATGCATGCGTTCAGGTACGGCGTAGTCGCATGACAGTCAGTTCCAATGAGCTCGGGGAATGATAATTTATCCAACTCGAAACAGAAAAGAGTTAAGCTGACACATAGCGAACACGAAATTAGGACGGATTTAACAGCACCATTCTTTACGGCTGGAGTCATCTCTTTCAGGGCAAAAAACCGAAGACCGTAAAACGCCATCAAGACGTCAAGCGCCTGGCAAAGTATGCGGGTTTGTAAAAAGCCCTTATCCAGTGCATCTTTACTCGATGAATAAGTGCTTAAGGGAGGGAACTCTTGTTCAATAAAATCGATCAATGTCTCACAATGCTGCGACAAGTCCGGTGTGGTTCTCTTGTCATGTATATCGAAAAGCATTGGCCGCACGACTTTCAAAAATCGCTTCATAACCCCATAGAATGTTTTACTGTGATCGCTAAGCATTTCTTCGTCATCGTACTCGTAAAGTGAAATTTTCAAAGGTCTACCCAGATTCAAAGCAATATCAAGGTCGGCAAATAAAATCCAATACCAAAGTCTTTGAAGCGAGTCTATGCTTCCAACCTCCTTAACTTGTCCTCCGTACAGTGTTGGTATATCGCGGTGAAGGCCCAAATATGTTGCGGTGCTAATCAAATTATCGACCAAAAGCATCAGGTGGCTGTCATCGCCGCCTGTATGGCCGTAGACCCACCTATACTCACATCTCAGTAATAGCATTTGAGGGCGCTCTATGTACATGGTTTTCGCTGTACTGACGCCAGTTAGAAAGATGAGAAATCTTTCAACCGGACAGGGCAGATCATCACGATAATACGTCAAAGCCAATATCATTACTATGACCCCAATTTTGTAATAATTTTTCTTTGGCGGCAGGATTAACTCTACAATCGGTTTTTCTCCACCACTTGCCCTGGGATCGCCACTTCGAAACCCCTGCTCGAAGTCCCTAAAAACTTTATGCTTGTCCAAAATACCGTTCACATTGAATAATTGACTGTTATCGAAGAAATGGTGGATAGAAGAGATTATCCGTTCTCTAGAAGGCAGATGCAGCACAAGTTCGTTCATCAATGACGTTGGGGAACTGTCCGCTGCTTGAACTGGTTCTTCCGCTACAGTGAGCTCCTTCAACATCGAAAAGTTCTTCTTCTTCTTCAGCTGTCTCCTTATTGTCTTAACTTTAGTCCAAGCCTGGATAAACCGCTGCATCAAGTCCCAGTTGAACTTGCCCATAAACGTCTTGAACGAAGTAGCACCATAAAATATGCGCCTCCCGGTCTCCTTGCACTGGAGAGTGAAGAAATTGGTCAGAACGTTCTTTCTGTGCGATAATGGGCCATCGGTGGCGCATATTTGATATATTGAATTCTGGATATTCAAGGTCTTAGTAGCAGTACTTTCCAAAGTGAGATACTTGGTCTTCACCTTCACCACCCCTGCAGCTTCTCCTTCACTCTGCAGCTTATTAAGGTCGTCTACAAAAGTTTCATTACTACCAGCCTCTGTTTCTACCGATCCATTTGTATTGACTCCCACGTCGTTGGAATATACACATTGAGTGAACCCTCTGACAGCACACGTCGAGCAAATTGGCCTTTTCTGGTCACATCGCAGCTTACGCTTGCGACAGAACGCACACGATTTGGTTATCTTACGCCTTTTTCGCTTTGGCTTCTCTTCAGGAGGCTTCACTGCCTCTGGAGGCTTCATATGCGGTATCTGAAAGCTGAGATTATCTTCCTCCATATCCAAGGATCCTTCCCGATCGATAATCAGTGTAAATCTTTAACTTTGTTGAGTCTAACACTATTTCCCTGTAAATGAAAGCCGCACCCTACCAAGTGGCTAAGCGAATTATACGTGATGGCCGTTCGGGTGTGCAAGAAATGCACGGCAACAAAAAAATGAGTCACTATGACACATCCAGCTACACAGGCTCAAGATTCACCGCTGGCAGAGGCCCAATTTAGCAACTTCCTTCGACTTAGCTCATCCAGAAGAACCAGCTTCCATAGTCCATCTCTTGAACTTTTTACGTTTTGTAGGCGCGGAGACACTTTCTACAATCGCGACCTGCACGTGAGAGGCATCGGTTAAACCATTCAAGATGACTAAGACCAGCTAGTTAAAGGCCAGGCTTTAGCACCATAACTAGAGCGTTGCGATGTCTGAGAGGAAAGCTATTAACAAGTACTACCCACCGGATTTCAATCCGTTGGAAGCTGAAGCTTTGCTTCGGAAAAGTGCGAAGAAACTAAAGACCAAGCAGCGAGATGCCATCACCATCAGGCTGATGACTCCATTCAGCATTCGTTGCACGAAATGTTCAGAATACATTGCCAAGAGCCGGAAATTCAACGGCAAGAAGGAAGTGCTGCCCGAGAAATACCTAGAGACGATCAAGATATACCGACTGAGCATCAAATGTCCGCGATGCAACAACATGATATCGTTCCGGACCGATCCCAGGACTTCGGACTTTGTGATGGAGTGCGGCGGAGTGAGAAACTACAGCAAGGCCCAGGACCAGGACTCCCGCGTCGAGAGTGTGGACGAGACGCTGCAGAGACTGGTGCAAGAGACAAACGAGGCCGAGAGCGAGCGGTTGAGCGGCGCGGGCGAAGACAAGATGGAAGCGCTAGAGAAAAGACTCGCGCAGATACAGAGAGAACAAGAAGAAGACGAAGCACTGGAGAGGACCAGACTCTCTAGGATGAAGATGCAGCAGCGGGAGCAACAGCTCCGAGACCGAGACGCTGCCGCCGTGGAAGAGGACGAGCAAGATCTCGACAAGATTACAGAAGAGGCGTTTAACCGGCGCCAGGATCGCCCTGAGCACCCAGACGTACCATTCCCAAAGAAGCCTCAAACTAAACGACTGATCTTCAAGAAAAGACCCAAGAAGGTCAACCCGCTGGGCGTGATCAAGAGAGCGGCCGCGCCGTAGCATCGTACACGGCAGACCCTACGCAATAAATACATACAAAGCACGGATAGATTACCGCCACACATAAACAACACAAACAAAGCAAGCAAATGTCGCATCCATACCCCTACAGCTGTACCACTGCAGTCCCCGCGATCCAGTACGAAGAACACAATGGCGCGCGATTCGCGTACGTCTACTGGCCCGCGGCGACCGAGCGCACCAAAGGCTGCGTCTTCATCGTCCACGGGTTCTGCGAGCACACCAAGCTGAACCACCGTCTCATGGACCAGCTAGCTCTCAGGGGCTACGAGAGCTTCATGTTCGACCAGAGAGGCTCCGGAATGACCTCCCCCGGCAAGCTGCGCGGTATCACCAACGAACGGCTCGTGTTCGATGACCTCGACCATTTCCTTCACAAGACCCTCGAAAGATGCGCGGCTAACGCCACCCCCGTATTCCTGTTCGGCCACTCGATGGGCGGCGGCATCGTACTAAACTACGCGTGTCACGGCACGCACCGTGCCCGGGTAGCCGGTTTCTCCACCACGGGCCCGCTCATCGAGCTCCACCCATGCGCCAAACCAATGTGGATCACTACAAAGCTATCTCCGCTCTTAGCCCGCTGTCTGCCCAACATGCGCATCGACACCAAGCTGAACCTCGACGGTATATCGTCGGACCCCGATTATCGCGCCTTTCTCCAACACGATCGTCCCCTAAGCACCCCGCTTATTGGCTCGCTAAGACAGATCTACGACTTTTTACAGCGCGGCAAAGCTCTGCTCGACAAGCAGTACGTCCAAGATCATTTCGCACGCGATAAACCCGTGCTCGTTATCCACGGCACCCGCGACACAATAAACGATCCCGCCGCCTCAAAGCGGTTCATCGATCACGTGTGCCCGGCACCAGATCGCACGATCAAATTGGTGCAGGAAGCGAGACACAGCGTGTTGTCGCTCGAGAAAGATGTCTTTTTCAACGAAGCGCTCGACTGTTTCTCCGCATGGCTCGACCAGCACGTCGCCGCGGGCAGCTTGTAGGAAGCCGATTTACGAGCCGAGGTTCCACGGGGGGTTCCACCGCGACACCGCACTGCGGCTGTTTGAGCGAACGCGCGGCACAGAATTCAATCGGCTCGGCTTCGAGACGAAGCTTATCTGGGCCGAAATCTGACCCTGATTTCCCCGCGTTTTAGCGGCCCCTTTGTAGCCCGCGTTTGTCGGGTATGTCCTGCCCTGTTTGTCTGAGCCATTCGTGCCGTCCATTGTTGCGAAGAGTGATAGATGGAGAGACAGAGAGCAAGAACAATGCGAGGTGCTACAAGTGTTGATGGATATACAACCAGACAGGGACGCAAAGGGGTTTCGGGTTCGGGTTCTATCCATGCTGCGGGAGTTTTTATCTGACTAGCTTAATATATATATGTGTAACAGGTGTATTGCTGCCCAGAGGTGGAGAGAGCCCGGTTCGGGTTAATAATAAGGATGGACATAGGCATTTTCGAAAGGGCAGTCCAGGATCCCTGCTCGGAAGAGTGCGACTGCGAGGACGAAGATCCACACGAGGAAGAACAGGAGCAAGAACCCAAGCGTTGCCGCTGTAAGCCACCGATGGTCGGTCTCCAGCGGGCCATCACGACAAACTCGATCAGTGTGTCGCCTTCGGCGACACACACTCTCACACACGCTAGGACAGCACCGAGTCCCACGCTGTCGCGGCCGCCGCGCAGCCGGGCGAGCAGCACGTCGCTGCTCCGACACATGTCGAGCGATGCCGCGAACCGCTCGCGCTCGTGCTGCGGGATACCCGCGCACCTCTACGGGCTGGAAAAATACGTGTCGAGCGCGCTAGACGCGCTGTCGGCGGGCGACTACGGATTTCACAGCTACGGTCACGCCGATACAGCGGAAGCTGAAACTGCATTATCGTCGTCGTCGTCGAGCCCGTCTCGGGGATCGGTGCCGCTATCGGAGCTCAGTCAGAGCTCCGTGTCGGTCTCTAGAACGCAGTTCGCCAAGAGAGGCAGAAAGAAGTCGTTCATAGAAATTTCACTATCGAAGTCCTTCTCGCAATGAAGTCCTTCTCGCCATGATCGACTTCTTATATGCTAGGCAGCGTTGATAATTTTTCAGTTAGTAGGAAGAGTACGTATGGAGTGATGGGATGGGGATCGGTAGCTTGAAGAGAGCTGTAACGTAGCATGAAGAAGGATGATTAGTGTGTTATAGTGGCAGGTTGAGAGTATTGTGGTCGCTATGGGTCATGAGAATGTGCTGTTTGAGCCTGGGACTGTGCCGGTAGAGGAGTTTGAGGATTACGAGCTGGAAGATGAAGCGCTTATTGTGGATGCCGCTATTCACTCGGTTTCTTCGCAACATGCGTGTGCTTACTGTGGTATTGACTCGCCAACGTGTGTTGTCAAGTGTAACAGCTGTCAGAAGTGGTTTTGCAACTCGAAACAGGGCACGGCGAGCTCTCATATTGTGAATCATCTGGTGCTGTCGCACCATAACGTTGTGTCGCTGCATCCGGAGTCGGATTTGGGCGATACGGTGTTGGAATGTTATAACTGCGGTTGCAAGAACGTGTTTTTGTTGGGGTTTGTCTCGGCGAGAGGCGAGGCGGTCGTGGTGCTGTTGTGTCGTATACCTTGCGCGCAGGCGAAGAATGCTAATTGGGACACTGACCAGTGGCAACCGCTGATAGACGACAGGCAGTTTCTGAACTGGGTGGCAGAGGAGCCGAGCGATGAGCAGAAATTGAAGGCGAAATTGATTACTCCGTCACAAATGTCTAAGTTGGAGGCCAAATGGAAGTCGAACAAGGACGCTACGATCAATGATATTGATGCTCCGGAAGAGCAGGAAGAGATCCCACCGATATTGCTAAAGTATCAGGACGCATACGAATATCAGAGGTCTTTTGGACCTTTGATCAAACTAGAGGCTGATTACGACAAGCAGTTGAAGGAATCGCAAGCTTTGGAACATATCTCTGTGACGTGGTCGTTGGGGTTAAATAATAGACATTTGGCATCGTTTGCGCTCTCGACTTTTGAATCTAACGAACTGAAAGTGGCTGTTGGAGATGAAATGTTCTTAAGATACTCCGGTTTACAACATCCAGAATGGGAAGGAAGAGGTTACATTATTCGTTTACCCAACAGCATGCAGGACGAGTTTACTTTGGAGTTGAAACCAAGTAAAAATCCACCACCAACACATTTGAATACGGGCTTCACGGCAGAGTTTATATGGAAGGGTACTTCTTACGATAGAATGCAAGACGCATTAAAAAAATTCGCGTTAGATAAGAAATCTATCTCTGGTTTTCTTTACTACAAGATCCTGGGTCATCAAATAGTGGATATCCAATTCGATGTTCCATTACCCAAAGAATTCTCGATAAAGCATTTTGCACAGTTGAACGCATCGCAATCGCATGCCGTAGAACACGTTTTGCAAAGACCACTTTCTTTGATTCAAGGTCCGCCCGGTACAGGTAAGACAGTTACCTCCGCAACAATAGTATATCATCTATCCAAACTGCATCACGAAAGAATCCTAGTTTGTGCTCCCTCAAATGTCGCTGTTGATCACTTGGCAGCAAAATTACGTGATTTGGGTTTAAAAGTGGTAAGATTAACAGCGAAAAGTAGAGAGGACGTTGAGAGTTCAGTATCAAACTTGGCTTTACACAACCTGGTAGCAAGGTCTTCCAAGGGTGAATTGAAAAAATTACTAAAGTTGAAACAAGAGGTTGGTGAACTATCTATTGGAGATACAAAGAAGTTCGTCAAACTGGTGAGAAAGACAGAATCAGAAATCTTGAAGAAAGCTGATGTGGTTTGTTGTACTTGCGTTGGGGCAGGAGACAAGAGACTAGACACGAAATTCAGAACTGTCCTAATTGACGAAAGTACACAAGCATCTGAACCAGAATCTCTGATTCCAATAGTTAAGGGCGCCAAGCAAATTATCTTGGTCGGTGATCATCAGCAATTAGGCCCGGTGATCTTGGAACGTAAAGCTGGAGATGCAGGCCTAAAACAATCACTCTTCGAAAGGTTGATTTCGCTCGGCCATGTACCAATTAGATTGGAAGTTCAATATCGTATGAACCCTTATTTGAGTGAGTTCCCAAGCAATATGTTTTACGAAGGAAGCTTACAAAACGGTGTTACCATTGAACAGAGAACCGTATCTAATAGTACGTTTCCATGGCCTATTCATGATATTCCGATGATGTTTTGGGCAAATTATGGTAGAGAAGAGATCTCCGCCAACGGAACTTCCTATTTGAATAGAATAGAAGCGATGAACTGTGAAAGGATAATTACCAGATTGTTCAAAGATGGCGTAAAACCGGAGCAAATTGGTGTTATCACACCTTATGAAGGTCAAAGAGCGTTTGTGCTGCAGTATATGCAAATGAATGGATCACTGGATAGAGATCTCTATCTAAATGTGGAAGTTGCTTCCGTCGATGCATTTCAAGGTCGTGAGAAAGATTATATTATTCTGTCATGTGTTCGTGCTAATGAGCAGCAAATCATTGGTTTCTTGAGCGATCCCCGTCGTTTAAACGTGGGTCTAACTCGTGCCAAATATGGTCTTGTCATCTTAGGCAATCCAAGAGCCTTATCAACAAATATTTTATGGAACCATCTTTTGATCCACTTCCGCGAAAAGGGCTGTTTGGTTGAGGGGTCGTTGAATAATCTACAACTATGCACAGTGCAGTTGACCAGGAATAGGCCGAATAAGACCAATGCAAATCGGTTTTCATTCAATGTTGATACCCGAGGATTTTCTAGCGATCAGGATTTTGATACTCAAAGCCTGATGTCGTTTGGTGGTCAAGCCGATCCATTCAACAAAGCTGGCTTTGCCGCCGCAAGCGAGCTTTCATCATTTTTAAACAATCAAATGTGGAATTCGGATTACCAGATCAGCAGCGATAAAAAGAAAGCCGATACAACTGCCCAGATTGAAACAGAATCCTTGCGCAAAGGTATAGGCTCTTTGAATATCTAGATGCTATTTACCTTGTTAAATGTCTATAAATGTAATATGTCACAGTGTTTTTTTAGCAAACGCTACGCTCATCGCCTGAACCATCTCTTGATGCTGCTCCCGTTTGAGTGCAATGGTTCCTTATCATTACCATTCTGCAGATCGGGACTATTGTCTTTTTGTGTCTTGAACCTGCTTAATTTCCTCGTTACGCTGAAAGAGCTATTAGACGTAGAGAGGCTTCCGGAACTGCTAGAGTGTGAGCTCACACGCGGTACAATATTATCGACAACATTATTGGCTGAATTGAATAGTTTACTTGCCCCTTCAACTTCTCCCAGTTGTTGCTGGGAATCAATCAGTATCTGCTTGGTTTTGCTAACGTATGTATTGTCGATCAGAAACTGGGCATATGTCTGCCTCTCCTCCATATTCCTCATAGAGAGTTCATAATCGGCTAACAAACGCTTCAGATCTTCCACTCTACGGTAGAGGGAAACCGATTCTCTTTCTAATTGCCCCATCACATCACTCTGGGCGTCTGCATTCACTTCAATATTTTCAATTGCGGCCTCATCATCTTGCATGAGACACTTAAAGGCATCCTGGCTGAAAATTTCGACGTTATTCGTAGCTATTTTGGCGAACTCCAAAGTGCTCATGTCATTCTCTCTGCCTTCAGTCAGAACTTCGACGCCTGGGACATTCTGGGAAACCTGTCCCAGATTTACGGTATACGGTAATTTACCGATTTCTTTCTTGCTGATGGCACAGGTCGCAAGTGCCGAAAATAGCTCCGTCTCTCGGAGGCATCTATCAATAAGATGGGGATTGGTTGGAAGATCGGCTAGGATCTCCTCATTCATTAAAAGTTTCGGCCTTATAACTAAATTTGTAAGCTTCAGTTTCTTTGAAGCAAAGTCCAGCTTTTTTTGAGTGATCTTGTCAATGTAGTCTATAAGCTCATCTCTATGATCATCAATGAAACAATTCATGTCTTTCATATAGGGTTCTTTGTTACCAAAGAATGACAGATTAGAAAGATTCAACAAGACTTTGCTAACCAGGGTGACGGTCCTCCTAGCTTGTTCATTCGGATGGCTCCGTACAAGATCAAATAATTTTGGATTCAAAATGACGGGACAGAAAAATCTTAAGAACAACATGCCAGAGACACAGTTTATTATTCTGGTGGCGCCATCATCAATACAGATAAGTTCTAATTTATTCCTTAGGGTAGTCATTTGATTCTTGATTGACATAGGGACATCGTTACTTGTGCTGTAAATGGCCATCCATATTCTCTCTACCATGGTTAGTAATCTTTTTCGGTTCTCATCCAATATAGCTTTCTTCTTCACCAAATCTTTTTCCTTTATACGTTCTGGATCAAGCTCGCAGCTACCTTCATAATCTATGATGGACCTCAGAATAGGACCTATCGAAAGGTCTAGATACTCTTTCCCTACCCTGTAAAAATATGACTCCATGGATCTTGTTAAGATCGAATTACCTCGAAAAAGAGTGCCGTAAATATGGGTAGAAGTCTTATTGTTCAGGCTGTTTTTTGTAATGAATCCATCAAGTTCCAGTAATTCTCTGTCGATCAGCGCTGAGAACCAATCATCTTCCCTGTGGAGAGCCTGGAAAATATCTAGGAGAATAGCAGCGATATCCTCAAACGCCAAATCTGAGCCAAGCGAGAAGCTCCGAGCCGAGTTCACAAACTGCGAAAGGTTCACCTCTTTTAGAGCTGATTCGAAACTGCGAAAATTGACAGCTGGAAGTATGAAATTCAAACTCGAAACGATCCTTATACAGATGGTGCCAATATTGAAACGCCTTTTCTTACTATCCAGGACCGGGAGCCGCGTCTCTTTGTCCAAAGTCATATCATTAATCATTTCTTGCGTAATTCTGACAAAACCAACTGTCTCATCGTCTTTCTTATTCTGACTGCGCTGTTTTACTTTTATCGTCAAGTTATTTATCTTGACGCTCTCATCAAAAACAAACTCTTCCCTCCAAAATGGTACATCTGTACCTTGCACAATCGCGGTTCTTCCCCAGATCCGATCCCAGATCGATAACTCGACATACAATTGTGGTAGGCCCCCATGCGAAGCTTCGCTAATTCCTGGAAACTTGCCTTCCACAATCGACAGTTTGAACCTGTTAGATAAACGAAGTCGATCAGAGTCATGAGTAGCCGTAAGAGAGAGATACTCAGCCGCAGCAAAAGCTTTCAGGGCAACCAGCCAATCTTCCACATCAATCGACAAAGGAAACTTTAAGATAATACTTGTATCGTTCTTCAC
The DNA here is from genome assembly GCA_931305995.1 of Torulaspora indica. NCBI lineage: Eukaryota > Fungi > Ascomycota > Saccharomycetes > Saccharomycetales > Saccharomycetaceae > Torulaspora > Torulaspora indica. The sequence goes on along the minus strand of CAKNUP010000008.1, from coordinate 427,802 downwards.
CGCAGGTCCGCCCAAAATAAACTTCTGCTTCTTAAACAAACCCAATTCTTGTCTCAGTTCCGAAATGGTTCCCAAGAAGAGCATGTTGTCGTTCTGTAGCGACGGATGTAGTAAACGGATTTCCGACCTCAGGAGTGTTCGAATATCAAGTGAATAAAGTAAGGAGCCATCACTTTGCAGAAGAAGGTCAAGCTTACCATCCGATTTTAGGACACCCATCGCTGGGAACCATCCTTCTTCAACTCTGGATTTTTGCAGGAAACTCGGCCTCGATAGCCTCTTGATGACCGGTATACGTCGATTTGGCAGCGGCCCGTAAACAATAAGCTGTGACACCAGTAAGTTAGTAGCTTCGCCATCAGCGCCTGGTGCAGGCCTCAGCGAAATCTTGTTAAATATACCCTGACTGCGTAAGGAACTCCACCAAATTAATGAGTAGAGCAAGCTCTCGAAGTTTGCATTATCATTCGCCAGAAAATAATCTCTTTGCGATTTCGAATTGACTTGAATAATGGGGAAATCGTTATTACTGTTGTCAATCAGATGAAGCTCGCAACCCTGCAAATGATCTATCCTCGGTATTTCTGTCGCAGAGTTCTCAGAGGTTGTCTCTGAATCAGACGGACACTCTAAACTGCCCTGTTCTGTAATCAGTATACGGCCTTGCTTCCAATTCGCATATCTTAGGTCATTGCACCACTGTACTGTGCCATCAAAAGTACCTTGCATCTCTTCAACATATCTCATAAAACTTGCAGCATTAAAGGATTGCCCACGAAAGAAACCAGTTGAACTAACCGGAGATCGGCTATACTTCATTCTGACACAATCAATTGCCGTACAACTGGTTTTCAATCGGACTTTTGGCTAAAGACTGCCTGTTTAACAAGTTGACTGCATACGCTTATAAGCGTTTTGCCGGTTTCTATGACACCTTCAAGCTCACAACCAGTAAGAAGAAGCAGAGAAATCATGAAATTTATAAATTTACACATAATGGAGGAGTAAATAGTAGCAGATCATCTCTCAATCACCTTGAGCGGAAAAGCGCAGGCGACGCCGCTAATTTTTGAGGGAAAATGCCTGTGGAGCTTCGCCTTCTGGGCCCACGTACTTAGGGTCCCTCCATGGGCCAATATCGGATAGATATAAGCCACCTTCAGCTTCGCTGACTTCTGACTGGCCACCGAACTTTGTTGGCAAGTTCTCAGCTGGGATCTGCTTCAACAGATCCTTCTTGTAGGAAGATCCAAAAATGAAAATCTTGGACACGGTGACGGGATCTAGGAACGGTTTGAACAGCTTGAACGCGGTGGAGAAGCCAAATGGTGCATTGATTAAGTAGAATTTACCCATACGCTCTGGGTAGTAGTTCTGCCCTATGTAGGACGCCTCTTTCACATAGGACAGCACCTGGTACGCACTCGATATCGAAATGCCCTTTAGATCCATGATGGTACAGGATGTCTCCACTAGATGGCCGCTGTAGCGAGAACACGCTGGCAATCTGTACTTGACGAACGCTTCGTATTCCCAAACGAGATTTTTCAGCATACGTTCCTGCGTGGTGATCTTGTACATCTCCGTCAAGTTGACAGCACCCAGCTCTTCGAAATACACCGGGCGACCATCCTTGTCGGTCTTGTGGTAGTACTGCGGATAGTATTTAGCCACTAAAGGCTTCTCATCGTAGTGGAAATCCTCCAAGATCGTATCGGTGCCGAAGTCTTTCCTCCATTTCTCGCACGCTTCAAACATCTCCTTGGCCAAAGCCGTATCGAATTTTCTAGCTCTTAGAAAACGCAGCAGGGTAGAGTCATCCAAACGCTCCACATACCCTGCTGCCACCAACTCTTCTCTTAGTTGTTCCAAGGCCTTTTGTTGAGCCTCGTCCACATTACCGGGCGTCCCCGATATCGAACCCGGTTCACAAACCTGGGGATAAGAGCTCAAAATTTTCTGCTCCTGAGGCTGCAATCATCAAATAATCACTGTTAATAACCCGTTCAACTAAATTTCCCACTAAATATCTGATTTTACCACCAAAAAGCATGGCAAAACCCAGAACTGAAAACACAACAACGACATACGGTAACCATATTGCTCTATACTTGTCACAATCTACTATACAGGCCTGATTGAGTCCAATCAAGCCAGTTGACACGCTACAACACACTTCTACTGGTTGAATCTTCCAATGCCCATACTAATTCGAGCAAAGCGTTCACTGTAAGGAGATCACTTTGAACGTGCACCAACCAAGATCAATGAATCATCAAGATGGCTAAACTTGACGCTTTAAAGGCGTCTGGCACAGCTCTAGAGGTCTTGCGAGGGTCTGGGGTTTCATGGAGGGTGTGCCAGAGTTTGGATCTTTACTTGGGAAGAGTACTCTTTTTGATGCTGGTCAAACGGGCTCGGGAAGCGATGGAGAGGAAGTAGGCCCTGCTGGACGGGAGAATGGGGTGTTGAAGGGCGATGATGGGAGTAGGATTAGGACGTTTACTACGAGCAAGGGTAGAGTTATGAAATTGAGAGGGAAAGAACGAGGAAATGTGAGAATGGCACAGTATGGGCTGTTGGGATCTGACGATAGCAAGACAGTTTGGAAGGGAGACGAATCGTATGGGATTAATATTAATGTTCTTTTGGAGAGAATCAAGAGTCAGAGCTCGGAATCCGCTTCTGAAGCTCGGAATAATGGTGGGAAGCCTCTGCCGAAGGACGCGGATAAGCTTTGGGTTGAGAAATGGAGCCCGAAAAAGTTCGTGGATCTGGTTGGCAACGAGAAGACCAATAGGAGGGTGTTAGCTTGGATTAGGCAATGGTCTCCCTGCGTCTTCAACGAGCAACTGCCTGAAAGGGACATTGGAAGGCCTGAAGAAGAGGTGATCGACCCTTTGTTGCGACCAGCGAAAAAGATTCTTTTGATTCACGGACCACCCGGTATCGGTAAGACCTCCGTTGCGCATGTGGCCGCGAAGCAGGCTGGCTACTCTGTCGCTGAGATCAACGCGAGCGATGAAAGGGCCGGAACACTAGTGCGCGATAAAATTCACAACACTCTTTTCAACAACACCTTTCATGATAAGCCTGTGTGCCTTATAGCTGACGAGATTGATGGCAGTATCGAGAGCGGATTTATCAGGGTTCTCTTAGACATAATCAATAAGGATGCACAAGTCGCACAGAAATTTGTTTTGGGTTCCAATGTTACTGTCAAACGGAAAAAAAAGAAGGCCAAACTTCTACTGAGACCGATCATCGCCGTTTGCAATAATTTATATGCTCCTGCTCTTGAAAAATTGAAACCTCACTGCGAAATTGTCGCTGTGAAGAGGCCTTCTGATAGCTCTCTCCAAGAGCGTTTAGAAGAAATTTGTAAAGCGGAAGGCGTAAAAGTTTCAATCGAGGCTTTGAAAGAACTGATTCATATAGCTCAGGGGGACGTCAGAAATTGCGTCAACAGCTTACAGTTTCTAGCCACCAATAAGGATTTCTGCGCGGGTCAATTAAATGACAATTCGCTAAATTCTATTTCAAAGGATATGTCGCAGTCATGGTTTAGAGTTTGCAATCAAATCTTTAGGCGAGACCCTGATAAAGAGTTGCAACATGAGCTTCGAGAGAAGATGCAACTCGTGGAGCTGAATGGAAGCTTTGAGAAAATTCTCCAAGGTTGTCATTCTTTGTACCCTCATGTCAAATATTCAGATAACGGAGTTGAAAAACCAGCAATTATCGCGGACTGGTTATTCTACCATGATCTGATGTTCAAATCACTCTTCGAGCATAACGGCGACTTACTTCGCTATTCTTCAGTGGTGCCGCTTGCATTTTTCAATTTATTCGGTGATGTTGCGAATAGAGAGGATCTTCGGATTGGAAATTCGGACTATGAATTGAGAGATGCCCAGAAAAGCAATCAGGATATTTTGAGACTTATGCTGCACAAAATTTCGCAGGGAACTCCTTCTATCGTACCTTTCTTGAGCCTGGAGTCTCTTGTTCTCGAAGTTTTACCAAGTTTAGACCACATGGTTTCCTCTGATTTGAGCAAATGCAGAGATTCAAAGGTGAAGCAAGCTATATACGATAACCTGATCGATATCCTAAAATGCTTCCAGTTAGAGCTTGCTGAAAGATTTAACGAAAACTACGCCTCGAGGAAGATTCTATTCATCGAGCCGCCGATCACTGACATCGTCGTGATGGATGCACAGCGGCAGAAGGAAATAGTTACCAAGAGACCTGCTTTACTAGACATCTTACTGGCAAAACTCGAAGAAAAAAATGCCAGGAAAAGGCATATCAAGAAAGTCAACGAGGATAGAGTTCGCAACGAGGAGATCAAGAACAATGCCATCAAATCGCGCAAGAGTGGAATCAGTATGGCGGATTTTTTCAAGAGTCAGTATAAAGTCGAAGAAAGAGATCGCTCCGATAAAACTAATGAAGCAGGATTGGCAGGTTTAAACAACCATAAGAATTTCCGTATTTGGGTCAGATACAAGGAAGGTTTCTCGGACGCTGTTAGGAAGAACGTGTCGTGGCATGACCTTTGGAGCTAAGGTCCGTTATATAAGTTAGCATTTTATAAAGCATGTAGAGATAAACTTCACAAAATAGAGAAAGTGGCTGAACTGGACGAGAAAATTCCTAAAAGCCAGCGCTAGTTACTTCTTGGCCTGCTCTTTTATGATCTTGTCTTAAAGCACAACGGTACTATAGCGAACTTGACATTGATAACTAGTAGGAAACCGACACCAAGACTAGGGAGAGAAGTAGGTGATGGGCCAGCAGAGCAGTAAGGTACGGATAACTGAAAATGACAGGGCCATTCTGCAGCTCAAAAGATCTAGGGATGAGATACACAAGTTCACTCGAAAGACCGACCAGTTGATTAGTACAGAGAGATTAAGATTAAAGGAAATGATTAAAGAGAACCCTACCGAGTGCAAGAAGGACTTCAGAGTGCGGTTTCTTTTGAAAAGAATACATTACCAGGACCATCTGTTACAGCAAGCCTTAGAGCAGCTCATCAACTTAGAGAATCTCGTATCGACGCTGGAGTTTAAACTTGTAGAGACTCAGTTCATAAAAGGCCTCGAAAGAGGCAATCAAATCCTGAAAAAGCTTAATAAAGAATTCGAAAATGTTGACGAGTTGATGGACGACGTACAGAGGCAAATTGCTTATCAGGAGGAGGTTGATGAAGTCCTTGCCCATAGCATAGCAGGTGTCAACGATTTTGAGACAGAGATAGATAAAGAATTGGATCAGATGGAAAGAGAGATCAATCCACAGCAGAGAATCGTGATGCCATCAATCGACAAACTCCCAGATCTTAAACAGGAGGCGATTGAATCGTCTGAGAGAAAGGAACAAGAAAAAGAAGAAGAGAAAGAAGCACCTGTACTTGTCTAATTAACTCTAACGCTAACTCAGGCAAAGCAGTATCGCTAGAGCGTCTACAGGTTGTGGGGTTTAGCTCGAACGGCGGGGGTGATACCTCATCGCTCTACCTTTGGCCGCAAGCCTTGTCCAATGCCTTCAAGCTAGTGATAGTTACCAAGGGTAGTCGATCCTTGCTAGATACGCATTTGAAACAGGCGCCAGCGATTTGAGACGGCCTCATACAGCTGCAGAGAGCCTATTTTGCGATTAGTGCTGGCGGGTGGAGTTTTGGATTATAGAGACGAAAGTGACTACAACAGTCACAAATAAAGTCAAAATAGACCTTGTGAAAGCATTTACAGAAACGATAGAATGAATGATGAACACAAATAAATTTCGTTCAAAGACCAATACTCGGCTTATTTTGCCTGGTGGATGCAAGGTATCGATTCTTGTATATTCTGTTGTAAGCTATGCATTGCAGATGGGGAGATTACGTGATGCAGTTATTCATGCTTGTGCGCTTAGACAATAGAATGAGCTTGCATAGATTAGTACATAAAAACTAATAGCCGCAGTGTATACGTCTTTCTATGGTTCGTGGATGCTCATCAAACTTGGCAACAAATTACATACATACCTATTCTCTGCTAGCTAGCCGACATTCAGTCTAGACGATGTTATATGGCCACTATGTAGATTTCTGCTCAAGATAGTACCAATATTGAAAGGTTTTGGCCAAGATTATGACGCTTCAACAGGAAGAGGCAGATCATGGGCTGCGAGAAACAAAATATGAGAGTTTCGGAAACTCACTATTATAAAGTAGAACGATCCATTAGCTCAATCACTATAAATCGTCACTTCAAGACCTTAACCGCCGACGAAGAATATGGCCACATGATATAGTTGAAAGTTTTTTCAGATATTCCCAAAGCGTGGTTTCGTGGTCTAGTTGGTTATGGCATCTGCTTAACACGCAGAACGTCCCCAGTTCGATCCTGGGCGAAATCATTTTTTTTACATCCGCCAAGGAACTGAAGTGACACAAAATTTGAACAAAGATCGCTTAAGAGCAAATGAATTTCATTTACTAAACACTAGACTATCCTGTAGCTTAAGTATATTCAAAGTGTATACACTATACTAAGTCTCTATTTTGGGCAATCTTGTGTCTGCAAATGGATTAAAAGTGAGTGACTGATTAACACAAAAATAAAAGTAAAATATTCAGCGAGTGAGAAAAAAAATTCTATGGAGAAGTTCACATGATTAGTGCAGCAAGAGCGGCCAATGCACCCACTCCAAAACCGTTTCCAATGGTGATTGCGTTGGCACCGTTCTTCCAGTAAGTGGAAGAGTCATCATCAATCTCTGGATATTTGTACTCATTTTCCTTACCTTTCTTATGGGTGCAATACTTTTTCTCGTCTTTGTGGTCCTTGTCATTATCAAAATCCTTGTCTTGATCGAAATCTTCATCCTGGTCGAAATCCTTGTCCTGATCGAAATCCTTTCCGTCGAAATCATCGTCGAACTCATCCTTGTCCTTCTCATCGAAATGGTCCTTATGGTCCTTGTGACTCTTCATGTCTTTGTGGTCTTTGTGGTCCTTGAATTCCTTGTGGTCTTTGTGGTCCTTGAATTCCTTATGTTCTTTTTCTTCCTTGTACTCTTTGTGCTCTTTGTTTTTCTTGTGACCTCTGTGGTCTTTGTAATATTTACGACCCTTACGATCCTTAAAGTCCCTGTTGCCCCTGTAGTCATCATAATCGTCCTCATCATCGTCTTCCTCATCGTCGTAATCTTTGTACTTTCTTTCGTTTTTGTGTTCTCTGGATTTCCTGTATCTTTGGTCATGTTTAAAGTCCTCATAGTCGCTGAAATCATCGTCGGAATCTTCGTCTTCGTCGTAGTGTTTAACTCTCTTGCGATCCTTTTTGTGATCTTTTTCCTTGTGGGTTTTTTCCTTTTTGTAGGTCTTCTCCTTCTTGTAGTGCTTCTCCTTCTTGAAGTTCTTGCCTTTTTTGTGATCCTTGTGAACGTCGTCGAGGTCATAATCATCATCATCCTTGTCCTCTCTGTGTTCATCATCATCCTTGTCCTCCCTGTGTTCATCATCGTCCTTGTCCTTTCTGTGATCATCATCGTCCTTGTCCTTTCTGTGGTCGTCATCGTCCTCCTCGTGATCCATGTCCTTCTTGTTACCCTTAGCGTCTTTGTGGTCCTTATCGTCTCTGTCATCCTTTTCCTTCAAGTAATCCTTGTCTTTGTGACAGTCATCTTTGTCATTTTTCTCCTCTTCGAGGCATTTCTCCTTGTTTGGATAGAAATCTTTGATTGGATAACCACTAGATCCTTGAGCTCTGATCAAAACGCCAATAGCGTCTTTATCCTCTTCGACAGCAACTTTGTACTTAGCGTCCTTTGGAAGAGCCCAGAATTCTTTCTTACCTTTGAAAGCTAATTTACCTTCCTTGATAAAGAATCCAGAAGAGGCATCACATTTAGTTGCTTCTTCTAGAGTACCATGTTTGGTCACAGATGCGTAGCTCTCGTCCGAAAATTTTAGCAAACCACATTCAGTAATCCAGGCGGTCAAAGGTTTCTTATTATCATGCCCGAAGTACAAAGCACCATCCTTGGAATGAACCGTAGAATAGTGCATTTCAGTGTTTGGTTTGAATGCAACCAAACCGAATTCCTCGGATTTCGCAACAATAACCTGAGCCAAAGCCAATAAAGAGGCTAGGTAAGCCGGAGTGAATTTCATCATTGTTAAAAATCAGATAAATTTCCCGTAGTGTAGAAAGAAGTCAAGATAATGTCCAAAGATGTTTAACCTTTTCTTTCTTGATTCCTCTAAAAAAAAAACCACAAAGAAACAGAAGATAATTAACAAAAAGTGAATGGTAAAGGAGATCCAGAATTTCGAAAAGAATGGAAATTGGCACTGTATTTATACGTTTCGAAACACAGTGACACAAATATCAAATCTTGACTATTGGTTTTTGCTCGATCTGCATATTTTTTTTTTTTTTCCGGGGCTTTTGTTGTGACACATTAACAAACTCCGTCGCCTAGTTTGAAGCAGGAGAAACATACCGAACACAAGAAGAGATGAATAAAACAACCAATATTTTAGCAAACACCAAGTGGAGTAAGATAGCCAGTTGATTGTCAAAATTTCGCCAGCGCTTGATCGAGCATTTGTGTGCAAGTAGCTGGACATAGCGACAGACGCAATATGACCGACCTATCAACCGTTCAAAATCCAGCAAAGCAAAGCCCGAGTTGGCTCACACCAGCTGGTTCCGACTGAGGCCCAAAATGAAACATGAAGATGCAGACCTTTTCGTCAGTTTCGCAAAATTCAGTAGCATTTGAGTTTTTACTAATCATCAATTAGCAAAATGAGCTCATGAAGTGCCCTGAACGGCGGAACCAAGGCGTATTAAACAAGTGTCTTGTTCGTTGCCAAGCCTTTATTTTGTCAAGGCACGCACTGCTGATCCCTGCATAAACCTCGGGAATGTTTCCTTTTGCGGAAAAAATGAAAAAAGGCTGAATCCTAAAAGGGAATTACTCTTTAGGAGTCATCTTGCTTGCGAAGACGGATCCGCTGGCTTACACGCTGCGAATTGAGCTTAAACGGGAGGAACAACCTTCTTGAGGACATCTTTAACAACCAATGTCTCTAAGAACAGTGGATTCTGAGCCATGCTCGATTGAGCGACTTTAAGCTGCGCTATCTTCTCCAGGAAACCGTCGACCATATCTGGTCTGCTGCCGTAAAGCACAGAAATATCCATAGAGGCATTCCTAACAAGCTCCAAGTGAAGCGGGAAATACCATATGCAGGCCATTTTCACGTGATCCGGTGTTACGAACTTCTTGCCGAATTTGTAATAGCTTATCAGCTTCGCCAGGGTCTCGATATCGTGCAACGAGCCCGTATGTGCCCCGCCACCCTTGGTAATGTCCAGCAACCTGTGCATTCTGATATGAACAATGATATCAAGAATATACCGGCGAATTAAATGTTTGCAGTACACCTGCTCATCTATGGCTTTGAAATCTTCAATTTCTATAGGCGATGGGATCGAATGGCTGCGATGCAGATCGTAACATGCTAGCCAAAATCGGTGCCTTAGCCAATCTCTCAAATTGATGCTGCTTCTAAGCGTTTTCTCCACATCAAGGGTTCCGTCTTCTACTCGCGACTCCCAGGGAACCATGGCAATAAGCACCAAGTTTTCGTTGTGAGCGGTGCTTTGGACTAGCTCCGCCTGTTCATGCTCATCGAAGGTTTCCACCCCGGTAAAAATACAGATCTCCGTGCCACTCAATTGCTGCTCTTTTAGCTCTTCAACTTGATTAGTAACGCGGCAAGCTATCTTATTGAGCGAGAATCTATGCTCTACCAGGCTTTTCACAGCGTTCGCCTGTCGTTCCACGTCAATTTCACCATATTTATCGGGACCCTTCCTGTAGAAAAACAGTAGATTTTTCTTCGCACTTAAACAGAACTCAAGGCAGGTGGACAGATCTGGAAGTCCTCCTTCAGCCATCGTACCATCAGCCTAGAATAACATATAGCATGGCCTTTAAACTAAAACCCATTTCTTGACTATGCTTAACTAAGCTGAACCAAGCATCGCGGATCATTTCTGACGTGTCGTGTGCTATATAGTGAAAAAAGCTGAAGAGCTCATCTCATCGCTATTGTAGATAGCAGATTGCAAGTTGAAGCGACTGTTATAGTGGGTTGAGGATGGCCAAACTCGTCCATAATGTTCAGAAGAAGCAGCACAGGGAGAGATCCCAGCTAACCAGACGGTCGAGGCTTGGTTTCCTCGAAAAGCACAAGGATTACGTGAAACGTGCGCAGGATTACCATAAGAAGGAGAATACCATCAAGATTCTACGGACCAAGGCTAAGGAGAGGAACCCCGATGAGTACTACCATGCGATGACGTCGAGGAAAGTAGACTCCAACGGTCTTCTTGTCACTTCTCGTCGCGGACGCGACGAGGACGCAACACTTAGTATGGATCAAGTCAAATTACTGAAGACGCAGGATAGCAATTATGTGAGAACGTTGCGACAGATGGAGAAGAATAAGCTGGAGAAAAAATCGAAAGAGCTTATGTTTGAGTCACAGGGAAAGCACACGATATTTGTCAATGATCGCCAGGAAATGGAGGATTTTACGCCTGAAAAGTACTTCAACACAACGACAAGTATGGTGAATAGACGAGAAAATAGGCTAACCAAGGACCAACTGATGTCCACTCAACTGGCGAGTAGCGTACCGGATCCATCAGCGATCATGCCAAAGGAATCTCTAAACAAGAAAAAACTGAAAAAGTTTAAAGCCATAGAAGGTCATCTTGAAAGAGAAAGCAAATTGAGTGCGGTACAACAAAGAATGGACCTTCAAAGAGAAGTCATGAAAAAGGGCTCCAAGAAGAAAGTATCAGACTCGAATGGGAATACTTGCTTTAAATGGAAGAAACAGCGCAAAAGGTAGTAGTCTCTTGCAAATAATGTTGATGTACTTTATAGGTTTTTTCACGCTTTAATAGCAGGAGATCTACGCGGACAGACAAGAAGGTAAAGGGAATTAAATAGAGTAAGGTACTTAATACAGTGGGATAAGTAGCGTCTTTCACCCACTATGAGTAGGGATTTTGTTCGATCAATCGCTGAGGAGTGGTCCAGAATCTCTTCAAAATTTTTGAAGCAGTCTTTTAGCGTTGCTAATGGCAGCAGCAATAAAGAGCTAGAAAACGTCTTTGAGCAGATCGCAAGTGTAGTCAAGAATAATCAGTCTACAGTGGTGAGCAAGCTTGATGAGATTTCCAGCTCGACAGCTCATGCTTTGGTGGCTATTTTCCAACGGTATCCGCTTTTCATTGATTACTTGACATTGTCAGTGCTAGCGACCGCTCTGGTCGTTGTTGGAAGTTTTGCCTCCATAAGAAGTATTCCCTACACTGCTTTACCACCTACGCAAGTGCATCCATTGTTTGATCCATCCGATTACGACTTGGACCATGAGTGTCAAATAATCTACGCCGATGAGAAGCAAAAATGGACAGAAAAGCTAGATGAGAAACAGGCAATCGTTCTACCTTTGACAAGTGCCATCTCGTTATTAGGGTTATACGTGATTGTGACCAAATTGAAGTTAGAATGGAAGATATATCTTCTAAAGTTGTTGAATTTAAACATCATCCTAGTTACTTTCCCAGCAGGCCTCTTGGTTTACACTTATTTTGCTAACTGTTTCACCAGATATCTCTCGCGATTGGGATCTTGGAAGCCTTTGACGGTATCTCCTCGATTCAGGGTCACCATTTCCGACGACAATGGGAGCGTTAATCGAGCAGGATGGTTTGTTCATAACCTTCAATACCGGGACGCCTTGACAGATGAGCTTGGGTACGAGAAGGTTGTGGAAAAAGTCAAGAACGATCCCTGGGAGCGGCAAATGTATTCTCGAGAGTTGACCAAGCCGACCGATGTCCAATCCAATCGTCAATTTCTCAACATGTACCTTAACGGCAGCATGCTGTTCTCCTGCATCCTTTCAGCGGCTACTACAGCGTTCTACTTCTGCTTCCCGGGGGACTGGTTGATAAGAAACATAATAAGCATGAACTTAGCCGTTTGGGCAATTTCTCAGATGCCATTGAAGAACCTGAAATCGGGCGTCCTAGTCCTGGCTGCCCTATTCCTATACGACATATACTTCGTCTTTGGTACTAGGGTCATGGTCACAGTGGCAACCAGTATCGATTTACCCATCAAGCTCTCGCTGCCAAACAGGTTCAACACCGTACTGAACAACTTCGAATTCTCCATTCTAGGCCTTGGTGATGTAATCCTGCCTGGTATTTTCATCGCTCTCTGCTACAAGTACGATATATGGAGATGGCATTATGTGAATACAGATACCGAGTTCCATCTTCTAAACTGGCACTACATCGGAAGATACTTCACCACTGCGCTGCTGAGCTACGTCGTCGCGCTGATATCCTGTATGTCAGCCGTCACTATCTTCGGAACTGCCCAACCAGCCCTTCTATACATCGTTCCCTGCTTACTAGTCTCAACGCTGACAATGGCATGGGCCAGCGGCGACCTGGGCCAGTTCTGGAGTTTCCAATACGATGTCATCGAGCTGGGCGAGAACAAACTCGCCAAGATGGATTCCGAGCCACTAATCACCTACTCTGACTACTTGCGATCCGATGATCTGGACAACGACGACACCGAAGAGTACACAAACCAAGATGCTATAATGGACTACGAGAGTGACAACGACGAGGACAGTGACGATGACTACTCTCAAGAAACTATTCCGGAATACAAGCCTACAGACGTAATGCGTCTTCTGGACGAGGCCGCTGGCTCCTCCGATGCTGAGGATGCGGATTTCGTCCTGGAAGATGACGACGATGTCAGCGACTCCGACACGATTGTTCTTGAGGAAGAGGAGAATGAATTGACTTGAAGGTGTGCTGACCAACTGAGTCACCAATTTTTCACACACCTCCATTGTCGGTGACAACAAATAATAATTTTCGTTGAACTCGGATGAGCGGACTCGTAACCTTACAAAGCCATAACTAAGAACTATCATACTCGAGGCACCTTGCAGTGCTGCTACCATTACGTCTCCTCTCTAGATGCTCTTTAGCCAACAAACCGTAATAAGTGCGGTTTCTTAATCTCCTCTTGGAGGTGTCGAAGAGGATGGAATTGATGATGATATAACAGGGGATTGAAGTGCAGGTTATCGGGTGCTTCTTGATTAAGTTTTCCAGAGTAGAATAAGCTCAAAAAAATACTAAATGTTGCGTAACACCACTGTCCGTTTTTCAAGGCCTACTGGTTTTCAAGGTAGATTGATTAGGTTGCAATCCACTTTTACCATCCCAAAGACCCAGAAGGGTGTTGTTTTCTATGAACCTGGTGGAAAATTGCACTACAAGGATATTCCCGTGCCCAAGCCAAAACCGAACGAGATTTTGGTTAATGTGAAATATTCTGGTGTCTGTCACACGGATTTGCACGCTTGGAAGGGTGATTGGCCGCTTGCTACCAAGCTGCCATTGGTTGGAGGCCATGAAGGAGCTGGTATTGTTGTTGCGAAGGGAAAAGATGTGAAGAATTTTGAGATTGGTGATTATGCGGGCATCAAATGGCTGAATAGCTCTTGTATGTCTTGTGAATTTTGTGAGCAGGGCCACGAATCGAACTGTTCTCATGCTGATCTTTCTGGCTACACTCATGACGGTACTTTCCAGCAGTACGCTACGGCAGATGCTGTTCAAGCTGCTCATATACCCAAGAATGCGGATCTAGCGCAGGTCGCTCCCATCTTGTGTGCTGGTGTCACGGTGTACAAGGCATTGAAGACTTCTGGCGCAAAACCTGGACAATGGGTGGCCATTTCGGGTGCAGCTGGAGGTCTTGGATCGCTGGCAGTTCAGTACGCAAAAACTATGGGATTGAGAGTTTTGGGTATCGATGGCGGTGAGGGTAAAGAAGAGTTGTTCAAATCGTTGGGCGGTGAAGTTTTCATAGACTTCACCAAGAGCAAAGATATCGTAAGCGATATCCAGGAAGGCACCAGAGGTGGTCCTCATGCAGTCATCAATGTCTCCGTCTCTGATGCAGCCATTTCGCAATCGACTAAGTACGTGAGACCCACTGGTACCGTCGTCTTGGTTGGATTGCCCGTTAAAGCCGTTGTCAAGTCTGAGGTCTTCTCTCACGTTGTCAAATCCATCAATATCAAAGGTTCTTACGTCGGTAATAGAGCTGACACCAGAGAGGCGGTTGACTTTTTCTCCAGAGGTTTAGTTAGGTCGCCAATCAAGATAATTGGGTTGTCTGAGCTTGGAAAGGTTTATGATATGATGGAGGCTGGTACCATCCTTGGCAGGTATGTTGTTGACACCTCTCGTTGATCGCAGAGGTTTGACGAGTTTTTTTTTTTGTTACGTTTAATGAGTGCTATGTAGTAATAGCAAGATCGAAATGAAATGTGATTGCTGAATTTGAGAATCTATCTAAATCATTTAAGATGAAAAAATTTATCATCGTTAGGATTTCACTCCGATGCCTTTTTTGCCTCTGCCTGCCTTATAACTTTCGCAACGTCGCCGTTAAAGATTTCAAAAGCACTTGCCGCATATTGGCTTCGGCTTCTTCCTTTCCTCTTTACAGTAATGATAGTAGAAACATCGCTTTCAATCTTGATCTTGAACTTGAAGTTACCACTGGTAAACTTGCAGTCATATTCCACCTTTTCCTGGGTTCCTCTTCTTTCACAGCTCTTTAGCAGATAGTCGATTGCATTCTTGTCAAACTCATTCAACGTTAGTGTATGTGCATCATCAAATGAGATTGACGTTATATGGCGCTTGACAAACTTCTGATCATCGGATTTCTGTTTGAACCCACTGAAAATTCTGCTGATCCAATTTTGCTTAAACCGGCCATCTCTATACGACAAACCTGGGCTAGCTGGCTTTTGTTTGACTTCACGCTTTGGCGTGGCAACTTCAAGTTTATGGTTCTTGACTGGCTTTACATTAGAATTATGTGGAGTAGTACTTTTTCTTTCTTGAGCCAGCGGCTCGCCAGAAGTCGGACCGTCTTGTTCAGCTTCCTCACCGTCAAACAGCATGGTCACTCTATTAGGCTGTGCAGCTCTCGGATTGCCAGAACAGCCCTTAATGGATGCATCGGGTATATCGCTTGGTCCAGAATATTGAGCTTCGTCTTCCTCATCAACATCTTTAAACATCGCCAGCCTGCTCTCGGATCTGTGTAAGACATGAAAATCCTTTTTGCTTGCCACACTTGAGAATCTCTTTTGAATAACTGGCTCCAAAGTTTTCTCAGGCGAAAGCTTGAATTTGGAGATTATTTGTTCAGTCGTTTCACGCGGCAATGCAGCTGCAGAATTTTGGTTATTGTTGACATAGAGACTAACCCTCATGTTCGTCGTGGGTGGTAACACGTTCGTGGTGTTCAAAGTGTCAATTGACACAGCTTTTCGATGAATGTTAGGCGATGAATCGATTTCCGTTGAAGTGATTTCTATCGAGTCTGATTCTACTGGAGGATCTTCGAAAATATTCATTCTAGTCTCTTCATATGTTGTTGTTGGAGTATAAGTGAGAAGATTAGTAGATTCTTTTTGGTCTTCTACCCGGCGACTCTCGTGATCGGCGGTGAATTGCTCAGCGGAACCTCGATTCGATATGGTAACAGCTTGGGCACTGAAAGTATTAGTTGGAATTTCCATCGCAAAGCTCATATCTGACATTAAGTCAACTTCATAACTCACAACAGAACAATTATGACTGTGATGTCCTTTGTCGCTTAAGCTGTTATTTCCTTTCCTAACTGCTAGGTTTTTTCTGGAATAGTCAGCTTTTATAGTGCCTTTTCTTGATTCCGGCTTCAATGAGGTTATCGGTTGGAAACCATAGCTATCATTTTCTTCTTGAAGGTACACGCCAAGGTCTTTGAAAGTTGTTGACGTATTGAAACTTATATTAGACATCTCGGATTTATCTTTCTGGACAGCACTTGAGTGCGCTAAGAAATCCAGTTCTGAATTCTTGATGTCTGCATCCATATGGCTTTCATTCGCTAAATTCTGTTCATGTCCGAGCAGTGATGCAGAAAAATTGGTAGATTTGTTTTCCCCACGAAATATAGAGCCACGAGAGTACGCCCAGTCGCCGCGAGATCCTCTACTTTTTGACGCGGAGGATGACCGAAAACCTTTTAGTAATGACTCAACGACATCTGAGGAAGCTGGTTGTGATACATTGCGACGAGGGTCCAAGGAGTAAACACGGCCTGAATGCTGCCCTGCAGGTGATGCGTGTGATTCAGAATTTGAGGAAAAATCGTACTCTCTCTTGTTTGCATTCTGATCCAAAATGCTACTTAAGTTCGATTTTTGGGAGATATCTCTTTTCAGCTTGGTTTGGCGAGTTCTGCGCTGGGTATGCGTATTCGTAATATCCTGCAAAGGCATCTTAGTAATGGATTCTATAGCCGAATTGTCGTTCGTACGATTATGCGACTCGACAGATTTTTCGCTGCTGATGAGAAAAGCTGGTCTAAAAGTCTCATTAATGGGCAGGAGTCCATCATCATTGGGATCTTCTGGAGAGGCTGACGAGCATGACCCGGTTCTTGGCCTACGGGAAACGAGGCTTTTATCTTCCTCTTCTTCCTCCTCTAAAATCTTATCTAATCCGTTCCCAAACAATAGTTGCTCACATAGGTGCTCAAATCCACTGGTAGAGTCGAGAGAAGGCAGAGGAGGGATTTGACTGGTCTCGAAATCGTTATCAGCCAGTACATGATCTTTGAGATTTAAGGATCTTTTTGAAATAGACGCTGAAGAGTACAAGGATCTTTTTGAGGCTGAGTTTTGTAGCGTCTTTTTGGAGTTCGATCTGTTCAAAGATTTCCTCGATGAAGATCTGTGCAGAGCCTTGCCAGATAAGGATTTCTGTGATTGCAAGGAAAGAAGAGAGCCACTTTTTTTGAAAGTACGAAAGTTAGATGCGGTGAACACTGGTATGGCTGGAGGAATTGAGGCTGATGGTAAAGATGGTACTGCATCATCATTAGCTTGGTGTTTGATCACTGGCACATCAAATTCAGAGTTTTGGGTAAGCTGTGGAATTTCTGTATCCTCTTGTTCCGATCCATCCGTTTTCTCTGTGAGAGCATTGACTATTTGCTCGTTGGGCTGCTCGGCGTCTGCTGGCTGTTGGACGTCGGTTGGTTGTTTTTTAGTATGATTCTCTTTATACTTCAGTAATAAAGCGTAAAATATCTTTTCCTCAGACATCTTTGGCTGCAGTAATTTAGCCACGATGAGCTCTCGCGCTGCTCCATGCCACAGGATTTGTAAATTATTCAAGATGCTTTCATCGATATCCTTCTTTGAGGTGAATGATATCGTCCTAGACCCGTAACTGTTTAAAAGATGCAAATCTGAATTTGACTTTCCCTGAGCCATATGGTTGCCTATCGGCCTATACTTTTTCGGCTTCATTACATTGTCGTACTTCACAATCAGAGGATGTGCCAGGATCTCTTCCGTTGTCAACCTTCGAGCTGGATTAACAACCAAGATTCTGGCTATGAGATCACGGGCTTCCGCTGAAAGATTCTGCGGGATTTGATATTTGCCCGACTGCACTTTCAATAAAAGTTTCTTGATATTGTCATCGTTGAATGGTAGGTGACCAGTTAACAATGCGAAAAGAATTATACCACAAGACCATACATCGCTTGGCCCACCGTGATACGATTTGCCCATAACAATTTCTGGAGAAGCATAATGAGGAGAGCCACAAGACGTTTGTAACAACTTGTTGGATACTTCCAAAGCGGCCATCCCAAAGTCGGCTATCTTGATTGTCTTATTCTTCTTGTCCAGCAGTAAATTTTCCGGTTTCAGATCCCTGTGGCAGATATTAAACGAGTGACAATATGAAACCCCTTGTATTATCTGTTTAAAATAGTGAACAGCTTCTCGCTCGCATAATCTTCCTTTCGAGACCAGATAATCAAAAAGCTCTCCTCCATCGACGTATTCCAGGACGAGGTACAGCTCTGCCTTATTTTCCCAAACCTCATAGAGACCCAGTACGTTCGAATGCGATATAAGCTTCATAATAACAATCTCACGTTCTATTCCGTATGAATTGGAAGCAACAGTACTATGTCCAGCATTATTGTAGTTGTTCGCTGTCGTATTCACAGTTGTAGACGCATTAGAACAGTTTGAAGCATAAGAAGTGGAAAATGTCGAAGACACATCATTCTTGGACTGCGGATTAATTTTCTTGGGTACAATCTTGATTGCAGCCAATTGTCCCGTCTGCATATTCCTTGCCAAGCGTACTCTACCTGAGGAGCCTTTTCCCAAGGTTTTACCCAACTTCCAGGGCCCCACAGTGTCCCGTGACTTTCTCTTGGAAGATTTGGTAGTAGTACTAGTGCTTAGGATGGAATCTGGCTGCGAGAGCCTCTTTGTAGCATCGTTAACTGACTGAACCACCCGCTCCAATTGAGTTGGCGAAACTTTAGTAGTTCCGGCGACTTTCAACATCGCATTTCTCGCCGCTTTCTTGGCCACCGACGACGGCTGACTGCTCTTGGCACCAGTTCTCTCTGGCGTCCCACCGGCCATCTAAATTCGATGCGATTTTAATTGAATGAATGAATAATAGTTGGTATTATAGCAAATCTGCCACCGAGCCACTTCGACAAACCTATCGTCCTGAACCAACTACAACCTAGAGAAGAAACACGGATTAACTGTTTATACTCCTTCTCATCTCATATCGTCGAATCCATCAACATACCACGATCCTGTCAGATCTAAGGACTCCGACGCGAAAAAACGGTATACCATTTTTTTCGTGTTCCTTTCAACATGTCTGGGTTGCAAATGGGCAGGCCAAGACCAGCTGCTCAGCAGCTCTCTTTCCTGCATTTAGGACTCTTATCACATACTTATCACATCCTGTTCGCTCCCTAACAACCATGACACCATTCTATGGAATCATTCTTCTAGAGTAGATTCCCGGTTGAGTCAGGTAAATACTAAATCCCCCACTGTCGACCAACCACCACCAGCCTTGAACACTGAAACCGCTACCGCCACCTGCCACGCTCCATGGTGACCAGTATCTTGACTAACCTTCTTATCCTCTGCTCTTGCTGGTTGTTGATAGTTGTAAGATCACCCATGACGAGGGCGTACAAGGGGTCAGCGGCTGGGTGCTGGCTTTACGAGCTAAGCAGATATAAAGAGTGGCAAATGGAGGGTGTAGTAGGTCAATTGAGCGTCTTTATGGTGGCTGATAGGGAATAGTAGCTATATAAGATGTCGGACCAGCGTGAGATTGTGGAGCAGCTAAGGAAGACTTTGCAATTGCTAGATACTGGAAGAAAAGTTAGGTCGGATAATGAGGCCGGTGTGAAGAGTTTGAGGGAAGTTCACCCTTCGTTTGAGAAGTTGGAAGAGTATTCGAGGGATTACATTGATTTTACGTATGAAAATCCTACCACTTATCATCTTATTGAGTACTTTTCACATGAGCTAGAGAAAGCAGGGTTTGAGTATCTGAGTGAGAAGGATTCATGGGGCGAAAAGGTTAAGGAGTCGTCGGAGAGGAAGTTTTATACTTTGAGAAATGGTACCAATTTATCTGCTTTCGTGGTAGGTAAGAAATGGGAGCCAAGTAAGGGAGTTGGAGCCATTGGAGCTCATGCGGACGCTCTTACGGTCAAATTGAAGCCCTCTTCGTTGAAGGATCATGTAGAAGGGTTTGATCTGCTGGGGGTGGCACCATACGGCGGCACTTTGAACAATCTGTGGTTTGACAGAGATCTTGGTATTGGTGGCCGTGTCTTGTACAGGGAAACTGCGAACGGGAGCATCAAGAGCAAGCTAATTAACTCTGCGCCTCAGCCAATAGCCAAGATTCCCAGTTTGGCCCCACATTTTGGAAAGCCAGCTGAGGGACCTTTTGATAAGGAGGATCAGGCGGTGCCCGTGGTGGGTTATGTCTCTGACGATAAACCTGCGCCAGAGGCTGATGACAGCGAAAAGACTTCGCCCTTGTATGGTAAGCATTGCTTAAACTTCTTGAGGTACATTGCCAAATTGGCGGGTTTGAAGGTTTGCCAGTTGGTTCAGTTGGATTTGGACCTGTTCGATGTTCAAAAGGGTGTCATCGGTGGCATCAAGGACGATTTCCTATTTGCACCCCGTCTCGATGATAGATTGTGTTCCTACGCTTCGATGAGGGCCCTGCTGGAGAGCTCTGGAGACCTGGACGTAGACTCCATGGACACCTTCGTCAATGTAACTCTGTTTGACAATGAAGAGATCGGATCTTTGTCCAGACAGGGTGCCAGAGGTGGATTATTCGAGTCTGTGGTGAACCGCGTGACAACCTCACTGTACGGCAATTCGGTCGACATGCGTGCCCTGTTTGCCAACTCCATCATTCTCTCCGCAGACGTTAACCACATGTTCAACCCCAACTTCCGCGAAGTGTACCTAAAGAACCACTCACCAAAGCCAAATGTCGGCATAACCCTATCGCTAGACCCGAACGTTCACATGGCTACAGACGTCGTCGGAACAGCCTTTGTCGAGGATCTGGCCCGCTCCAACGGCGACAAGGTGCAGTATTTCCAGATCAAAAACAATTCAAGATCCGGTGGCACTATAGGACCCTTTATCGCTGCTCAGACCGGCGCGCGCACCGTCGACCTCGGTATCGCCCAGATGGCCATGCACAGCATCAGAGCAACCACCGGCTCCAGAGACATCGGCCTAGGTGTCAAATTCTTCAGAAACTTCCTACACAACTGGAGACCCGTCTACGATAAATTCGGTGATCTATGACTACCTAGATCAATCCAAGATTTCTATTTTTATCAGAGATACATGCGTCTCCCAGCAGTGAAACTATGAAACGTTTCTGGAGAAATAACAGCCTGGCAGTTACATCGCACATCGAAAACTCTGCTCAAGCCTCTTTGACGTCTACTTTTCCCAAACGGGAGGTTGTTTCTCGTCTAGTGGGACGATCTGACGCGAAACCTGAAAGATATATATTATGAGAAAACTTGTAAGGCAACTCAGTCTGGAGAGATATATATCCAGCTCTTATCTACTTATCTGTTCAAGTGGGCGGGATTACTGACTGGCCAAGACCACTTCTATCGTTGATATACTGAACTTTCATACTCTAAGTTTCTTATAGGAAAAGAGGCAGGAACGTTATATTAGAACGATATAAGGCTTGAAGAAACGGGAATCTAAGCTCATAGAAAAGATCTAATTCATCCTTTGTGGCGCAACGTATCATGTGTGGTATTTTTGGTTATTGTAACTATTTAGTTGAGAAATCAAGAGGTGATATTATTGATACGCTTGTTGAAGGTTTGCAAAGACTGGAGTACAGGGGATATGATTCTACCGGTATAGCTATTGATGGCGATGAGCTTGACTCTACGCTTATCTACAAGCAGATCGGTAAAGTTAGTGCTTTAAGGGAGGAAATTGCTGAGCATAACCCAAAAAGGGACGTTACTTTCTTGTCACACTGTGGTATTGCTCATACAAGATGGGCTACACATGGTCAACCTAAGCAAATCAATTGTCATCCTCAAAAATCGGATCCTAATTGCGAATTTGTGATTGTTCACAACGGTATTATCACCAACTACAGGGAGTTGAAAACTTTGTTGTTGAATAAGGGCTACACTTTTGAGAGCGACACCGATACTGAGTGTATTGCTAAGCTTTTCAAGCATCTTTATGACACAAATTTGGAGAACGGTCATGAACTGGACTTCCATGAGTTGACTAAACTAGTGTTGTTGGAGCTGGAGGGATCGTATGGGTTGCTTTGCAGATCTGCACATTATCCAAACGAAGTTATAGCTACTAGAAAGGGGTCTCCGCTGTTGATCGGTGTCAAGTCTGAGAAGAAGTTGAAGGTTGATTTCGTGGATGTCGAGTTCCCCGATGATAACGCTCAACCAGAGACTCCTCTGGTCAGTGAGAGAGCTAATGGCGGGACAAATGGGAACAGCGTGAGGACCTTAAACGGAAGCGGCAGGAGAAGGTTATACGATCACGAAGATAGAGGCAATAACAACCTATTGCCCATTGCTGCAAATGAATTCAATTTAAGGCATTCTCAATCGCGAGCTTTCTTGTCTGAAGATGGAACACCTAATCCAGTTGAATTTTTCCTCTCATCGGATGCTTCCTCCGTCATTAAACATACAAAGAAGGTTTTATTCCTGGAGGACAACGATATAGCCCACATCTACGATGGTGAGATTCACATTCACAGATCAAGAAGGGAAGTGGGTGCCTCTATGACTAGATCTATTCAAACTTTGGAAATGGAACTGGCACAGATCATGAAGGGAGAGTACAATCATTTCATGCAGAAGGAAATTTTTGAACAGCCAGAGTCTGCTTTCAACACCATGAGAGGAAGAATTGATTTTGAAAAGGGCACAGTCATGTTAGGTGGTCTGAAAGCGTGGTTGCCTGCAATCAGAAGAGCTCGTAGATTAGTTATGATAGCCTGTGGTACTTCCTACCACTCCTGTCTCGCGACTCGTGCAATCTTTGAAGAGCTTTCAGAGATACCCGTTAGTGTGGAATTGGCATCCGATTTCCTTGACAGAAAGTCCCCCATTTTCAGAGACGACATTTGTGTTTTCGTCTCTCAAAGTGGTGAAACTGCTGATACAATGCTTGCACTGAACTACTCGCTTGAGAGAGGTGCTCTCACCGTTGGTATCGTCAACAGCGTTGGTTCTTCAATCTCTAGAATAACTCATTGTGGTGTTCATATCAATGCCGGTCCTGAAATTGGTGTTGCATCCACCAAAGCTTATACATCACAGTATATCGCTTTGGTGATGTTTGCATTATCTCTTTCAGATGACAGAGTCTCAAAACTAGAGAGAAGAAAAGATATCATACGTGGTTTGAAAATGATTCCTGAACAAATAAAGGAAGTACTAAGTTTGGAACCGCAAATTAAGGCCCTTTGCGAGAAGGAATTGAAGGATCAAAAGTCTCTTCTCTTGTTAGGTAGAGGCTATCAATTTGCCTCTGCATTGGAAGGTGCTTTGAAAATCAAAGAAATATCCTACATGCATTCCGAAGGTGTCCTGGCCGGTGAATTAAAGCACGGTGTCCTGGCCCTAGTCGACGAGGACCTACCAATCATCGCTTTCGGTACCAGAGACTCGCTGTTCCCCAAGGTTGTCTCCTCCATCGAGCAGGTCACAGCAAGGAAGGGCCAGCCCATCATCATCTGCAACAAGAATGACGAGGCCTGGGAGAGAAAGAGTGCAACCACCAAGATGGTCACTTTGGAAGTTCCACTAACGGTCGACTGTCTACAAGGTCTACTCAACATCATCCCCCTTCAGTTGATTTCATACTGGCTAGCGGTAAACAAAGGCATCGATGTGGATTTTCCAAGAAACCTTGCCAAATCTGTCACCGTCGAATAGATTTTTTTTCAAAAATCTATTATTATTTCTTCCTTTCTTACGCTTTGACTACAACTAATCTTCAAGGCAAGTAGATAACAGCAAATTAACTGCGTACCTAATCATAATTTAGTAGGTTTTAATTCAAGACTAAAAGTTGAATTATCGATATTTATACTTCGTTATTCTTCGCATCTCTTCTGGTGCCAGCCTTTCTCGAGAAACCAGATACGCCAGGGGCACGCGTTGTGTCGCGAGGTGAGAAAAGTGGTGAAGTTAAAGGAAGATTGAAGTAAGAGCAAGTATTAGGATTTAAAGTCCTTTAATGATCCTGAGTCAGTCAATTAGCTGTAATATCGAATCAGTATAGGCGGTTTATTGTATAAAGAATGTTTTCCAGACATAGGTTATCGCGAGATACAGAACAACCGACGGACGCGAATGCGCTTGCAGCTGCTTCTGCTATTGGGAGAGCACTTAATTCGAATGGAAGGAGTATTGATAGGAGTAAAATTCCCGAATATAATCGTTCTCCTTCGGTTGGTGGCTCTAGAAGGAACTCGCTCCAAATGGACAGGCCGCAAGGCAATAGAAACAACGGTTCGATGAAAACAGGTAGCCCTGGTGAGAATATTATAGATGGGATAAGAAGGAGAACGTCGATAAAGAGCTCTAACCAGCGTTTGAATGGCTCTACGCGGTCTCGTAGTCTTCAGGGCCCAGGTGGTTCTGCAGCAAGAAATAGATTGTTGCGGAATGGGGTAGAGGACAGCAATGCGGACCCGCAAGCTGTATTTAAGGAATTTGGTGATCAGGAAACAGCAGGATTCGTTCAGGAGCCAGGAAATGAGAAACCTGTGACTATTAAGAAGTATATTCCAACGTCTCACGGGTTGGTGGCGGTAGAGGTTCCTATTGAACAGCATTTAGAACAGCAAAAGAGGCGTTTTTCGACTTTGAGACGCTCCAGTTCATCCAATTCGCTCTCCCTATCACGTCAAAACTCACTAACTAGAAGAACAAATGCAGAGTCGCAGGCTAAATCGCA
Source organism: Torulaspora indica (assembly GCA_931305995.1). Classification (NCBI taxonomy): domain Eukaryota; kingdom Fungi; phylum Ascomycota; class Saccharomycetes; order Saccharomycetales; family Saccharomycetaceae; genus Torulaspora; species Torulaspora indica. The sequence goes on along the minus strand of CAKNUP010000008.1, from coordinate 403,249 downwards.
AGAAAGAAGACACTCTTCTTTGACAAACACTTCATTCAGGTCGCCAACTCACTTATCGCGACAGTCAGTCAATCAGCCACTCATTGAGACGCATCTGCGAGAGGAAACGGAGCAGGAGCTTACACAGGATATCATAAGACCTCTGCAAATTCCACGAGATGAATACGTCAGAAAATCCACAGAAGTTGATTCCATGAATCACAATGAGCAAACTTCGAATGCTGAGCATGAAGGAGAGAAACAGCATGTTGATAATAACGTTATAACGGAAGAAGAGCAATCTGAATCGGAAACAATCGTCAATGAGGAATCGGCTTCTGCGACGGCACAGCTGTCATCGGATCCTCCGCAAGAGGGCGACTCTTCAGAGCCTCTCGATCATTCAGAGAAGCCTAATATTGTTGTAGAGGAGGAAATTGAAATAATGACGAATGTGCCTGCGCCTGAAAACCTTGATCAGGTAGACAGAACAGACTCAAACCCAAGAAATGACACTGAAAGCGACCTAGTTGATGCATCCGACAATGTTGATATGCGGGACGCACAAGACGCAGGGAAGCCCGCGCAGTCCAGCATAGAACAACCTCGTGCGGCCACTCTTGCTCAGCATCTGCGAGCTGTGAATCCTTATTTAAGTCAGCAAGAAGTCACTTCATCTGCTAAAACAGAAGCTGCTTCACCTGCTAAGGAAGAAGCTACTTCATCTGCTAACCCTGAAGCTGTTTTATCTGTTAAGGGAGAAGCTACTTCGTCTGCTAAGGTAGAAGAAGGAGACGCGCGCGCCCCCTCAAAGCCGGATACAAAGAACTTATTCAAAGTACCCTCGCCAATGAAATCTGCTCTAAAAAAGACCAATACCCACTCCAGCGCTACATCTTCGATTTATTCAGAGAACTCACCCGCGAATCAGGCTTACCTATCGCTAACTACTGCTGAAAACACAAGATTGAATGCCAAACTAGCTAGTTCTGAAAACCTGGTCCAGAGGCAAAACTCTAAGCATCAAAGCAGACCGTATTCAGTTGCAAACCCAACCAACTATCGCTCTATTTCGCCCTCGCCCAGAGAGAGTGTTAAAGTCAAACGTCATTCAACCATGCAGAAGCCTGGGGAAAACAGACAGTCTACATACAGACAAAACAAAGAGCAAACCACAAATCATGCAACGGCGGCAGCGAGGACATCACAGTCCAACAATAAACCAAGAAAAGATTCCGTGAAAAAGAAAGCCATTGAACATATTAATCTTAAGAACGATATGGCAAGGAAAGAAAACCGTAAATCCAGAGAGGTTCCGGACAGCGTGTTGTATCCCAAGGAACCACCTCAAAAGAGATCAAGTTTTGAAAAGACCAGAAACCAGGAAGTACATCTTGGTTTTAAGAAAATGTCACTGAGAGATGAAGAAATGCTGGAACCCCAAAATAACTACACTAATGGACGTCGATCTGACATACCGACAACCCCAAAGAAGCAAAATGCTCTGTCTTCACAGGATGCTAACCTAGCGTTTTTAGAGAAAAGCGGTTGGAAATCGAGATTTCATGATTCCGATTCTGATGACGATGCCGTGCCTTTCAGTGGCGGCAACAGCCGATCGAAGCAACCAACATCTACGAGCCCTCACATAGAGAGTCCTGCGGGCTCTTCCAAGGGATTCTCGTTGTTCAAGAACAAGGGTAAAGCACAAAGTGCTGTGCAGCAACCGGCACAACCATTTGCAGAGGGAGAAATTCCTCTGGCTAACGTTACGCCAAATAAGGTCAACAAGAAATGGAGTAAACTTTCTCTCAGATCTTCAAGCACCGCCGACGCATACGATCCGAAAAGCGAAAGCAAAACGGCAGCCCCAGACAAGAGATATCACAGCAATTCAAAAGTAGAAGGCGTCGCTACAGGAGACAACTGGGCGTCCTCCGCTGGCCTCGAACCCCCGGCGGTCAAGAAGAAGAAAAAGCTTGGTACAAAACTCAAGAAGTTATTCGGACGAGAAAAATACTAGGTTAAGACTTTAATAGCCAATCACTACGTAATAATACAGGTAACTTGGCCGGTAATGCACAGAGCTTTACGGAGCCGTCTCAGAGACCGCTTTCAACGCCTTACAGACATACTCGATATTCTGATCGTTGACTCCGCTCAGCGACAGTCTGCCGTCCGCAGTCATGTACACCGAGTACTTACTCCTCAACAGATCCACCTGTTTCGAGCTCAGTCCCGTGTAGAAGAACATGCCGTGTTGCTGCTCCAACTTCGCGAGCGCGGGCCACCCGAGCAACCCATACATCTCCCGTCTTACCCGGTTCAGTCTGCCGACCATCGCCGCGACATCCCTGTACCACTGCGTCCGCAGAAACGGCTTCGACAGCACAAGCGTCGCCACCCGCGACCCGTACCCCGGCGGCGACGAGTACGCACTCCGCACAATCTGCTTCAGCTGCGAGTCCACGTTCTCCCGCGTGCCAGCCTGGTCCGGCGGCACCACCACGCTCAGCGACCCGACCCGCTCGCCGTACAGCCCCATGTTCTTGGCAAACGACTGGCACACGAACAGCCCGTTCGGCCAGCACGCGTACCGGTCCAGGCACATCCGCAGCACGTACGCGTCCTGCGGCGGGTTCCCGGACTCGAGACCCTGGTACGCCATGTCGATCACGGGGATCATCCCCAGCTCGTGCACCGTATCCAGGATCTGACGCCACTGCTCCCTGCTGGGGTCCACGCCCGTAGGATTATGACAACACGCATGCAGTAAGATCACATGCTTCTTCTCCGTACCCTTATCACTTCCTACGCGCGACCGCAGCAGATCCAGCCATTCGTCCACGACTAGCCGCCCATCGCGGTAGTACGGGTAAGCCCGGATGTCTGTGAACCCGTTACTGCGGAACACGTTCCAGTGGTTTGGCCACGACGGCTGCGGCAGCCACACCGTCTGCGACAGCCACAGCGCCAGTAACTTAGACGCCACCGCCAAAGCGCCCGTGCCGCTCAGCGTCTGGGCAAAGCTCACCCGGTCGTCGCGCAATAGCCGCGGACCGGAGTTGGGACTCGATTCCCCGAACAGAAACCCGAGCACCTCCGCGCTGTACTCCGGACACCCGGTGATCGGCAGGTACGACAGGTCCGTGTTCAGCTCCACGTCCGCGTCGATCTGCCGCTGTGCCATGGCCACGGACGGTAAAGTGGTCACCTGACCCCACTTGTCCTTGTACACCCCTACTGTGAGGTTCACCTTGTGTCTGCAACGATCGCTAGCAAACTGTTCCGTTAGCCCGAGAATTCTGTCTGGCGGTGCACGCGGTATCGCTCCGATACCGCGTACTAGCCATCTGCGGAAGACGCGCTGCATTAGGTCCCGAGCACGTCTAGGATGAAATCAATCGTCTGATGCAGTACCAGTACTGCAAACGCGACAAACGTGAACTTGACCTTGTACTTGTCCACCCGGTACACGGACGCTTCTTCCTCCCTGGCTATCTCTAGAACGCTCCACATCGCCAAATTTTTCAGTGCAACTACACGGCGTCGTCAAACACCGGACGGATCCCTAAAGGCGTAGACAGCGACGGTGTCGTGGCACTCCGCTTTTATATACACTTGTTACACTGCCCAAAAGAAAGCGTAGTTGGGGTGTAGCTTGTAGGTCGAATGGAGTCTCAGCTGGCGAGAGTAGTGCTTTGCGACACAAGCGCAGCCGTCTGCGACGGCTGGCGCAGCTTGCTGCGGCCGTTGCACGGCCGCTGCGGCGCTCTCAGCGTGTCGGTGCATCAAGGCGCTCTTGCAACGCTGCTGCAACGCGACTGCGGAGCAGTCGCGGTGGTGTCGCCGGGGAACTCGTTCGGGTTCCTTGGCGGCGGGTTCGACCTAGCGCTGTGTCGCGAGCTGGGCGGAGAACCGTTTGAACGGTGGTTCAGGGGACAGCTCCGCGAACGGTACCACCCAGTCGGGTCAGCGACCGTGGTCATGGTCGCTGGCAGCGCGTTTGCGTGCGGCGCGGTGCGGTACGTCGTGCATGTGCCGACGATGGTAACGCCCTGTCGATCCCTGTACGATCCGCGCAGGCCTGCGGCGGGTTACTCGCGTGTGTTCGACGCCATGTGGCAAGCGCTCGTCAGTTGCCCCCGCGGAGTGGACACACTGGTTCTGCCCGGACTCGGCACCGGCTACGCAGGGGTACCCGCGGAGGTGGCGTGCAAGAGTATGGTGTTTGCGCTGCGGGTGTTTGCGCTGGGGGACCCGGAGTTGCAGAACGGGCTAATTATGCAGTTTCTCGGTGAGCGGTACCGCGGGTTCTACGGCGAGAGGTGGGTAAGGGAATGTGAGCGACGGGGGATCGACGTTGCCGCGTTGGAGAGGTTCGATGTGACGCGCGATAGTATCGAGGTATTGCTGGGTTTGTTCGGTGTGTAGTCTATGTAGTTGGAACTGTGACGAGCGCGCAGGAGGCGGCGAGACCTAGCAGCGCGAGACCGATGTTGGGCCAGTATGAGGCCAGGAAGGCGGTCCGGTAGACGGCCAAGAGGCCATCTAGGACCGCTGGCGGGAAATGGGAACGTAGGTAGCTTGTGTCACGTAGTAGCTCGTAGTACTCGTCGGTGGTGAAATCGTAGGACTTGGATTCGAACATGTAGTGCCATAGAGCGGTAGCGAGCCGCGAGTCGAAGATCACGAGCGTTAGGGCGGCGCCCAGAACGTTGCCGATCGAGCGCCACAGGTAGAAGATGCCTGTGACGGTGGCCTGCTGAGACTTTTCGACCGAGAAGACGATGCTGACCAGTGTAGCGACAAGCAGGCAGGCGTAACCGAAACCGACCAGCACGCTGTTGAGAACGAATAGGATCTTCCAGGATAGCGATTGCGAGGCGAAGCTGGCCGCTGCCGCGGCCAGCTCGCCGTGTGTTGAGAGCGCGGGTGCCACGATGCTGATCAGGTAGCAGTTTGCCGTCAGGCCGAACAGCTGGAGCGCGATACCGGATAGAACTATTAGATAGGCGCAGCGATCTAGCGACATCTTGCTGTGACGTAGCACGTAGCCAGCCGCGAGCGAGCCCGCGGCGACGGCCACGGAGGGAAAGATTAGGAACAACCCGGTCTTGGTAACGCTGATGTCGTGGATCAGTTGCAGATAGATCGGGGATCTGAAGATATCGCCAAAGATGACAAAGGAGGAACAAACCGTTGCGATTGACGCCAGCCCGAATGAACCGCTCAGTAGCTTGAAGGGCAGGATTGGCTCGGCGGCATAGTATAGCTCAACCCAGAAAAAGACAGCGAGAGTCGCAGCCGTGAGCACGGCAAGCGTCTTCTTGTTCAAATCGGTGGAGCAGATAAGCAACAAACCGCATATGCTCAAAGCCAACGTCAGAGAGCCGAAGAGGTCGATACGTGATAAATTCTTGCGAGTAAACCGATCGCGGACGCGAGGAACATGGCTTAACTTGATGTTTACGTTCTGGAAGGCCAGAACGGCGCTTAATAGAATCACTGGTACTTGGATGCCAAAGATGGCCCGCCAGCCAATGGTGTCAATGAAGAGACCCCCGATGGGGGCGCCCAGCATTTGACCCAGTCCGAACACAATATTAGCGTAGCCTTGGTAGATACCGCGCTCCTTGGCAGTACATATGTCGCTCACAGTGATGCTGCTGCAAGCATTGATTCCACCGCCGCCAATACCACAAATTGCCCGAGCAACGGCAAACTCAGTCACATTTCGAGCAAAGCAGGTGAGAAGACAACCTAGCCCAAAGAACGTATACGCAGTCAAGAGGGCAAACTTTCGTCCTGTCACGTCAGAAAGCTTGCCGTAAAGTGGCTGAAACGCAGTGTTGGTTAGCAGAAAACTGGTTGCAATCCATTGCTTCCTGTCAGATTCGGCAAACTCTTCAGCGACCCTGTTCATAATGTTTGCAACAACGGTGCCGTCCAGAGAACTGATGAAGCTTCCCAACCATAGCGAAGTCAAAATTGGCAGCTTGGGCAACGCCAGATTGTGTTTGTGATATTCTGCATCGAGATCACCGAATTCCTCTTGTTCTGGGATTTCTAGCAAGCTGGTTGTCTCGTCCAATGGCTCCATCCCGTGTAAGAGCTTGCCGCTTCAATGCTTTCTCTAATGGATTGCAATTGGAAAAATGCTCAGCTAACAGCTTTGAATTGCAATCTTAAATGCCAATGCTTTTTGGTACTTGTTGATAACCGTTATCGATTATCGCTGGTTGAACCAGCCTTCGGAAGGCGAGGCCCGAGGCACTGATAAAATCGCCAGGCAGTCATAAAAGGTTAGGTATTAAATCAAGTATCTACATGTCTGATGCTGCCTATATACACACGTTGTAAGAGTAGTTATCTTGGGTCGATCGTCATAGATCAATTATCGGCCTCACTCCGGTTCTCATGGTTTTTCCTGTCGTCCTGCTCTGATTTCTTGATCCTTTCAGTTTCGCTCTCATTTAGGTACTTGTCGAATGCATCGTTCCTTTCTGGGAAGGGACGCTTGCCCAACATATTGATCATATCCTCTCTTGTCAGGACTTCTTTCTTGAGCAAGAGCTGTGCAACTTTCTCAAGTTCCTCGGATTTTTCTTTCAGCAGTCTTGTACATCTATCATGACACTCCTGTATGACTCGATAGACCTCTTCATCGATGATTGTTCCAGTTTCCTCTGAGAACGGTTTTGTTAGATCCGTATCGTCTCTTTTCTTGTAGTTGATCCAGCCGATCTTTGGGCTCATTCCAAGTTCGGTGACCATCGCGGTCGCCATGCGGGTCACTTTCTTTAAATCGTCGGAGGCGCCGCTGGTGACGCTGCTGAAATGCAGCTCTTCGGAGACTCTCCCGCCTAAAGACATGGTAATTCTGTCTCTCAATTGCTGTTCGGTAAGAAGATATATGTCACCCGGTAAGTATTGTGCATAACCAAGAGCTCCCTGGCCACGAGGGATGATACTCACTTTCAGCAACGGGTCGGCAAACTCTAAAAACCAGCCACAGATGGCATGGCCAGCTTCATGGTAGGCCACAACACGTTTTTCCTCAGGAGATAATAACTTTGACTTTCTTTCTACTCCTCCAATGACTCTTTCGACGGCTTGCTCGAAATGCTCCAGTTTCACAGAATGAGAGTCATTTCTTGCGGCAATCAGTGCAGCCTCATTACAGACGTTTGCAATGTCAGCGCCTGAAAATCCAGGAGTCAAAGCTGCCAGTCTATTCTTCAAGTCGTAAATATCTCCGGCCAGCTTGATCTTTTTCATGTGCACTTCAAAAATCGCTTGTCTCCCGGAGAGTTCCGGCTTGTCAATGTTCACATGTCTATCGAATCTTCCTGGTCTTAGTAGTGCTTTATCCAAAATATCAGGTCTGTTGGTACCCGCCAACACAACGACGTGGTCAGCAGGCGTAAAGCCATCCATTTCGACCAATAATTGGTTCAGAGTATTTTCCCTTTCATCGTTAGCACCCGAAATGTTTCCCTTCTGTCTTGCTTTACCAATAGCATCAATTTCATCGATAAAGACCATTGAGGGGGCGTTCTCTCGTGCAGTCTTGAATAAATCCCGAACTCTTGAAGCACCAACACCAACAAACATCTCAACAAATTCTGAACCGGATACGAAGAAAAAGGGAACACCCGCTTCTCCAGCAGTTGCTTTGGCTAACAACGTTTTACCGGTACCTGGAGGACCAGAAAGAATAGCTCCCCTTGGAATTTTAGCGCCCATTTTTTCGTACCTCTTAGGTTCTTTCAAGAAGCTGACAAACTCCATAATTTCTTCCTTGGCCTCGTCACAGCCGGCGACGTCCTTAAACTTCACTTTAACATCGGTTTCAGTGTTAAACCTCTTAGCTTTAGAGCGACCCATACCAAATATACCACCTCCGGCCCCACCGGAAGCAGATGCCGATCTGCGAGTCAACCATATGATACCTGCAATCATCAGGGCTGTTGGTAGTATCTGAAACATAGCGCGTGCCCAATTTCCCTCTTGCACGTAAACAACCGGTACTCTAAAATCGTTGGCTATGCCAATTTGATCTTGAGCTTTCTGAAGTTTCTTCTCAAAGCTTTCAACCGAACCGATCGTGAAGAAGTAATAATCATGACCAGCATTTTCTGGCTGGTTCTTGCCCGCTTCATTGAGTAAGACTTTAACAAACGATTTGTTCACAACAACCAACTTCGAGACGTGACCTCTCGCCAGCAGCTTGCTACGGAAGTCTTGCCACGTTATCTCCTTCGACTCCTCTGCCGCGTTAAAGATGTTCAGCACAAAAGAAAGCAACAGGAACGTTAATCCAAGTTGAAACAAGCCAATGTTATTAGAAACAGAAACGTTAGGGTTATTGAGAGACTGTTTGAACTTCTCTTCCTCGGCTTTTCTGTTCTCATTCATCCTCCTGTGCATGTCTTCCGCCTCTTTCGATTGCCTGGATTGGAAGTTAAAAGGATCTTGATCTTCATTTGATTTACTTCCCTCATCCACTTGCTTCTGCTTTGCTTGCTGTCTCGCAATCGTCTCCTCCAGTCGTTTGATCTCCTGGTTTATTTTATTTTGGCGCTCCTGCCAGTTGCCACCAAGGCCGCCTTTCTTCGCTTCTTCAATAAATCGGTTCATCTCCTCCTTTAAAGATTCAAGATCCTTCTCTGTAGCATCCTCATTACCTTCCTGTCTACTTTTCCCTTCATGTTCACCGCTAGGTTTATCATTCTTCAACTGTAAAGGCCTGATTGAGTGAAAGCTTCTGTAGTTCGAACTATAACTTGTCACCAGTATTCTAGAGCAGGGAGTGCTGAATGCCCTCCTAGCCACAACTCTCGTCTGAGGCCACAGAAGACTCAGCATTTAAACCTGTTATCAGTAGTGTCTGGTAATTTCACCGGGAATCGCTCCAAAACGTCCTTAATTTACAAAAATCTGACGGAACAGTATTAGAATTGAGCCTATCTGCGAAGATTGATGCAATCTTGCTGCAAATGAGAATCACCTACCTGGCAGTAATCCATATTATCGCATATCCATAATCACTTACTCTGGTGGCTGGAGTTCTGGTCCTAGTTCGGTGCGCCGTTCTCGGTGATGGAAATCTTGATAATACAACTATACAAGTATATAAACCGCTATGTGCAGAAGCAGAATCGTCCTGTTCCCCATCTGACGACGCTGCATTTATGCCAGGTGGCATCACTGTCGTACCTTACTTCGTACCCTCGAAACTCCTTGAAAGTTTTTTGCAACAATGGTTTGTGAAATCCGACCTACTGTTAGTTCGATCGTTCTTAATCACAGGCTCTTTCGAACTTTTGCTGTTCCAGAATAGCTGCCTGTACTTCTTCGCTGACAACGCCGTCAAATATTTCCAATGGGATTTCAGATAGACCAGTTTTGTTTCTTGTCAGATCGGCATCGCTAATCTTGGTTTCGAAGACGATCGAACATTCGTCACCTTTTTCCTCTGTCGTCAGCGGTTTCCTACAGCTCTTTACGACCTTGGAAGGTTGTGTGGACTGCGGTAAGTGTAACGTGTTGGTATAAGGATCCCTTAGACCTTGGCGTTCTATCAGCAGGATCCGGACCCTGTCGTAATACATGTCGCTGTTGAATCTACTACAAGCCGCGGCATGCTGATAAAGCCAGTTTGTTGCATTTATTTTGTTTGCGCCCGTCGTCGATGCACCCCCGTTGTGATGAGTTTGATGACGCTTATCGAAGAACTCAACTGCATTCTTGGCTGGGTTCACAGAACTTTCTGCATAATCAAATCCATCGAAACCGCGAAGACCCCCCTTTCTCATTGGTTCTCGAGCATACGTTCCTTCCACGACGCGGCCTTCCTGACGCAATCTCGTGGCATAGTAGTCGTCAGTAATATTCTTACCACCAACGATAATCTTTGCTCCAAACTCCTTGAACACACTCCTAGCGGTAACCAGCGCGATTTGTCTGCTCCGATACGAGTACGGCAAAACGCCACGATCAATTAGATCATTTTTCTGTTCTTGTGATAGGATAAACTTGTAAAGGTTGGGATGGTACTGGAAGAAAAGGTACGAATCCCTGAATCCTACAGCTCTCGCAGGCTCCGTTGCCAGCATATATCTACGCTTGCCCTTATCAGAGAGCGTGAAGGAACGAACCAGGAACTGTCTTCCACCCAAAAGGTTCCCGTCCCGGTTTATCTTTGTCTCACCCTCCGGATCATCGGGAAGGTCATATTCTTCATTGATAACAGGGAGCGGCATCCCGGATTCATCCACTGGGTAAGAAAGACGCGGCCTCTTGAAGTTCAAATACCCAGGAGCCGTCGAACCACTGCGCGACGCTTCAGTCTCTGACCGATTATCATCTTGAGACGCTTCTCGGCTCTTCCTCTTGCTCGGCCTTCCTCTTCTCGCAACCGGTGGGACTTGACCCTCTGTATGTACTACGACGTTTCCATCATCTTCTTCCTCATCCTCGATATCATCTTCCTCGCGGTAATCATCAGCATCATCGTCGTCATCCCGTATATCAAGGTCTTCGGTATCAATATGGTAATTGGGCCTTTCACTGCCCGATCTTGAGCGACCCGACTGCCTCTCACCAACCGTTGGACTTTGGCTTAGTTCTTCTGACATGACTGCTGCTCTTCTTGTCTGGCAACAGGACATATTCTTCATGATACGCCCTCTCTTGTCACTTTACAGTGGACCGAGTCCCTCCGTGCGTTGTTACATATCAAAACGTCACGTCACAAATTACTGACGCTTTGAATTTAAATGGTTTAATTCATAAAAGACAGTGGGCCAAGACAGTGGGGCCACCGAGAGTCCAGGCTGTGGCATTAAGACAATTATTCGAGATGATGATCTGGAAAAACCTATTCCTCAAGTGATGGTAAGATGTGGCTGTTCTCATCAGAGACAACATAACACTCTGAGAAACTTCCGTGTGTGTGGCTATCTACCACACCCAAGCCATGGTAGAGCTAAGAGGATACATAAATTTACAGCTTTCTTGAACTTGGATCTGAGTCATTGAGGAATAAGTCCACAGGCGTCGTCACACTTTACATCGATGTGCTAAGATTCGAGAATCGCGGGTGATGTGGTATGGGAATCGATCAGTAACTGAGGCCCTAGTGGTGCCTGCTCCTTTTCGGTCCTGATTCGAGTGGTCCTGATTCGAGTTATCTACTGCACCGAAATTCTCCACCTCTTGATGCAAGCATCGGCCCCACAACTGACAAGTGTCTGTGAGTTCTCCCATAATGCAACGTTTACACCGTCCTTGTGAGCATTTAGGCACTTGATTGTCTTCATTGGTCTTTTCACGGAATAAATAAAGATGTTTGTATCCAATGAAGCAGTCGCGACTAGATCTTCATCCTCGCCTTCATTCTCCACTGGCATCCAGGCAATAGAATTGATTCTACTTGTGTGGTACGCCCACCTTGTAGTCTTGACGTCCTTCGTTTTCAAGTCATAAAGTATTATCTTGCCCATAACATCACCCGCCGCTAGATAAGATTCTGTAGCTGAAATGGAAACACAAGATGGTGTAGCACGCAAAGCCGTGGGAAGCTTGTAGCTCACCGCTAGGTCTGAAGCCTTGAACACTTCGATAGTATTTGTTCTTTCTAGACCTACCGCCACCAGTCCGCCTCGTATGTCAATAGCCGAGACAGGTTCGCTCAACTGCTTCTTTTGCAGTACTTCGCCAGTGTAAGAGTTCATAATCAGTAAATAATCAGAATCTGTGGCTACTGCAATGATTCCACCATTATTAGCTGAGCTTGAGATCTTGGGCTGGCCTTCAAATTTGTACTTTGTTTCGCTCAATACTTTGAGAGTATCGTCCCATGAGACACTTGCATATTTAGGAGGCTCGCTATTGTCAATAGCGACAACCAAGTTAGAATGATCTTGACGCATTGTTTCTGGACTTGTCGCCCAATTGACAATTCTCCCATCGTAAGAGCCGCTAATTAAAGGTTTGACGGTCAACGCAGTGATACCCTTGTTATGACCTCTCAAGAATTTAATTGGGTTTTCTTCGCCAATTTTGAGCAAGTTGAGCGTCCCGTCCAAAGACAAGGATATAATTTGCTCATCTTTGGTAGCAATGACTCCCACTTGCTGACTTGCTAACGCGTCTCCTGGGATAACCCATTTGCCCAAAAATTTACTATCCTTGACGCACCACAATCTAACAGTCGCATCTGCGCTAGCTGTGACAAACCTGGACTCATCGATCCAGGAGATTGCAAAAAACCCCCCCTTGATTTCCTCCTTCTCATCCTCAATATACTTGATAAACTCCCCCGTTTTCCCATCGACGCAAACGATCTTTCTATCGGAGCCCACTGTGACTGCAAATTCCCCAGACCCTGGCGAGAATTGCACGTCTCGCACAAACTTTCCCTGATCATGATGAGTTCTATCGCTAGCGGCGAACTTGAACGGAGGCCCCTGGTAAAACACCACAGATCCATCGTCTCCGACCGTAATACATCTCATTGGCCGTGATTGCTTGAAATGGCATGCATTGATGCGTTGAGAGTGCCCAGATATCTCCCCTAGCGAGTTACCCGAGTCCCACGAGATGAACACCCCGAACTTATCGCGTCCTTCACCAACAACACAGAGTCTTTTACCCTCAAAATCCCACGAAACATCAGTAATTGGCCCCGCAAGCACCTGAAATTCTGCTTTCACAACAGTCTCAAGGCTCCCCGTGTCCTTATCCCTTGACCAACCCCAAACGATCACTCTACCTGCGTCGTCTCCCGAGCAAAGATATTGCGAACCTTGAATAGGAGAGAACTTAACCACAGTCACATTAGCAGCACCATGTCCACCAAACTGAACCACCGCTTCATCGTCCAAAAACCTAACGAAAGCACATTTACCACAGGGATAAGCGATCGCGTTCGAACCCTCGTCATACGACAAATGCGTCGTAAAATTACGCAAAGTAGAAGGTTGTGGCGGTTGTACAAACTCCAATTGAAACGACGACATGCTCCAGTGAAAGCCCTCGACTCAATAACCAAGTCTATACAGCTTAAAGGTGGCTATATCTCGAGGGTATATCTAGGTCCTTAAGTGTTGTGGTTACCCGGCTACACCGATCTGAAAAATTTGCCTAGTTACGCTGATAATTGAAGCTCATCGCTTCAAATAACGGTGAGAATTCGACTGTAAAGCGTCTTGAGTCGATCATTTGGGCCTGCTTTAATATATATTTGCCATGTCTTCAGCTAGGCAACGAATTGTGACTTCCAGAGCTCCGGTTCTACCGCAACAGACGACTCCAGAACAAAGATATTGGCGTCAGTATTCTTCAGCACAGCTAGTTAAGGAGCATAATAGTGTTACACATATTTCATTCAATCCGCAGCATCCTCACGATTTTGCAGTGACGTCGTCTACCCGAGTGCAGATATTTTCTTCCAGTACGAGACAGGTTATTAAGACGTTTTCGAGATTTAAGGACATAGTATACTCGGCATCGTTTAGGAACGATGGTAAATTGCTATGTGCGGGAGACGCAACAGGTTTGGTTTCTGTGTATGAAAGTTACAATCCGAGGACGCTTTTGCTGTCGATAAACGCCTCGTCGCATCCTACACATGTTACCAAATTCCATGATCAGGACAGCAAGACGCTGGTGACCGCCAGTGATGACAGAGTTACGAGAGTTTGGGATATAGCACATGCATATGAACCGCAATTGGAGCTGATGGGAGCTTCAGATTATGTGAGGACAGTTTGTTTTGTTCCGGCGGCGCCACATCTTGTGATGACAGGGTCTTATGATGGGTTTTTAAGGCTTTATGATACCAGAGCAGCGGGAGCTGTCCCTGTTTATTCGCTTAACCACGGACAGCCAGTTGAGAATGTTACTTCTATCTCTCCAACGCAGGTCGTTTCCTGTGGTGGCTCTAATTTTAAGGTATGGGATCTCACGAGTAACAAGAAATTGCATGAGCGTGGTAACTTCAATAAAACAGTGACGTGCCTAGATTATGTGGAGGATTTCGATTGTCCAAGCCGATCCGCGCTGATTGCATCCTCGTTAGATGGTCACGTCAAAGTATTTGACCCGCTAGATAACTATAAGGTCAAGTTTGGTTGGAAGTTCTCCGGAGCAGTATTGAGCTGTGCTGTGTCCCCAGGTGAAGCTCAGGGAAATAAACATTTGGTTGCCGGTCTCTCATCCGGTTTACTAGCGATAAGAACGAAATCCAAGGAGAAAAGATCAACCAAGCCTGAGGGCTCCGTAGCGGCTGTCAAAAAGAGTAATAATTACCAAAGAATGATGCGTGGATCAGAGTACCAGGGTGACCAAGAACATATAATTCATAATGACAAAATGAAGCAACAGCGACGCGTACGCGCCTTCGAAAGAAATATAAACCAATTCAAGTGGAGCGAGGCTTTGGATAGTGCCTTTGTTCCTGGTATGGCGAAGGAACTAACGCTTACTGCATTACAAGAGCTTCGGAAGCGAGGTAAAATCAGAGTGGCTCTTTATGGGAAGGACGAATCTTCTTTAGAGCCCTTGCTAAACTGGTGCCTGAAAGGTATCGAGGATGTCAGAGCTGCTCCTGTGATTGCAGACTGGTTAGCCGTGGTTATAGAGTTATATGACGAGTTACTGGAAACATCACCAGTCCTTCAGGAAATGATCGTCGACCTTAGAAATAAAGTAAGGCAGGAAGTATACAAAGCCAAGGAAGCTCAAAGAATCGAAGGTATGCTACAACTTTTGACGAGTTAGTGAGTCTTTTACATCTTTGCCATTCATAGTACATAGTCGTCCAAACACAGTTCGAAAATCTAATATTATCGTCTTCTATTGCCCCACCGACGGTTTCCTGGCTTTTTTGTCGGCAGTTTGAGCCTTCTGAAGTTGTTGCTCACAAGATTGTATTTCTTATTTCGTTTCTTGCCGCCTTTCTGCGTCGGTTTCTTAATTGTCTCTTCACTCTGTACTTGCTCTTCATCCAGCTTTGTTGCTGAATCGTCATTACCTTCTGTTGAGTTATCATCAACGCCCAAAAACTCTTTAACTTGTTGCCGCTTCAGTTTCATAATCTCTTCCGCTATATTTTTTTGAGATCCCTCATCTTCCTCTTCTAAAACTCTTCTTCGCAGTATTCTCCTTCTTCTGGTCTTTACTGTTTTCCTTTCATCGTCCACTACTGTCTCGTCTTCTTCGGCGAAGATGTTATCAGGTCTTTTCGACGAAAGTAAAGTTTCATCATCATCTCTATCCTCCATCTGCTTAAATTCTTCCACAATGGCTTCGTGTTCCTTCACCAATTCCAGTAGGGACCTCGTCAATGGCCTCTTCACCAGAGGGGAAGGGCTAAAAGACATCGCTCCCTGATTAAAGCCTTTGACAGGTGTTCGCCTCAGCGGCGACACGCATTTTATGCTTATCTGCAAATTTTCCTTTCCCCATTTCAAAGGTGAGTTGGGACCATACGCCTTGTGCGCCTGATCATGCTCTTTCTTAGGTGATGCATCTGTTGAAGCTGAATTAAATATCAATTGTCGCTTGACGGCCATGTTCTCGCCACCAGCGAGAACATCAGATGTACAATTCTCGACCACTGGTTCTTCACTGCCTCTGGTTGAAGATGTCTTGATAGGCGAAATATTCATATCAAAGATGCTCATCGCTTTACCATATATCTGTGGTGTAGGCCCCAGTTCCACTACAGAAGCCTTAGCAGAAGACGGCTGCTCTTGTGCCAAATGTGAAGCTGCCGAGTGATCCTTCCGTAGACTAGCATACTTCTTGTACATGTTCCGTATTTCAGGTAATCTCTTGATGTCATCCTTATTGGGCTCCCGACCATGTTCCTTTATGAATGTATGCTCCCATTTCTTCAGCTCAACCTTCAATTGATCCTTTAGCATATCTCATAGCACCGAATCCGTAGCTTCCTGGCCTTCAATAAGTGGTGATGTCTTGTTCGTGTCGCTCTTAAGCTGTTAGGCGCGTCACTATACAGCGTTAGATATAAGAGATGCCCAAGTCATCGCTGCTCAATTGAACGAAAATAAATGGATGTGGGCCTGTTCCTGGCATTACCAGTCGATATAAGAGCATGTGTTTACTACCACTTGGACGGTAACTTTAGCTGTGTGGTTCCGGAGCCCATTGAGCAATTGTACTCTGATCAGGTTATCAGGCTGGCACCAGAGGAAGACGAGGATAATGGTCGTGGTCAGAATTTACTGAAAAAGAGGCTTTATGAAGTGTTTGCTCGATATTTGAATATCTTTGATTACTCGCCGTCGTTAATAAACCGGTGGTTGGAATATTCTCTTTGGCTGCGATATGACAGCATTGTGCTCGACTGTATGAGACTTAACCATGGATATAGTGGGGCCTTGATAGGCCAAGTGGATTGGATTTATCTAGACGGGCGACTAAGGTTAGCCTATTTCAAGAATTGCATGTTAATGGTGTGGTACACGTTGCGGGAGTACGCAGGGTGGATCATTAGAGAAGAGACGAACGAAGAAGAGCTAGATGGCATCAGCTTCTTTAGGCTTAATTTGGAATGCTCCAACCTTGATTTGTTGAAAAGAATTTTCAAGTCGATGAGGAACAGTGATCTCTTCTTGCTGTTGAGCGAGGTGTTCCTCGAGGAAGACGGTCAGGCAGATCTACCCGCTGTTGCCGATGACGATGCTGACCAGATCGCATATCCCATTGAGGATCTGAGGGTGATTGAATTATTAGGCAAGATGGAATTGATGAAAAACCTGAATAAGATATCTGTTCGAGGGGATCGTTTGTTCGAAGCGCTCGTTAACTTCCATGGTGTGAGAGATAATCCAGGCAGGACCATTAGTTACATGGTCAAAAAAAGAATTATGCGTTTGGAGCTCTGGCAACTTAACGAGCCAGCGAGGAGTGGCCTGGCGGATTTTACCAGGTGGGAAAATCTAAGAGAACTCAGATTTGTCAATATAAATGTGATCGATCTCAACAAGCTTGTGCTCCCCAGCCGTTGTAAAATGATATTTCTTGAGGGCGTGTCTGAAGTTGTTTGGTGGGACTTGGAGAGCAAGATAAGTTCTTTGATCGAGGGATCGACGACCACTACGAGACTAAACGGTACTACAAAGCTGCGATTTCTCGACAGAAACTCACTCAAGCCCGAAAACTTGAGTCTGTGTCAGTCCATAGTGTGGCAAGCCTTCAAACATCTCAACTTTTTAAAATTACAAAATGTGACGACGGTTCGTGGCGGCAAGATAGTGATCCCGTGTGCACTGTATCATAATAAAAGGATCCTGCTCTTCCCGACTACCTCCAGCGTGAAGGAGATCATCGTCATTTGAGTACAAACTGCCTCAAAAACCAGTCGTGAAACCTGCTGTCATTCTCTGCCAGCTCAGGATGGAACGACGTCGCCAGGATATTGTCGCCCTGCGACGCCGCCACGATCAATCCATTTTCCAGCGTGAACAGCGGCTTCACAGCCTCCGCATCGAAGATATGCTCAATCACAGGCGCCCGAATGAACACAGCTGGGAAATCGTGACACCCCGGTATGAATTCTGAGAAATCGCAGTCCTGCACA
Organism: Torulaspora indica; assembly: GCA_931305995.1. Taxonomy (NCBI): domain Eukaryota; kingdom Fungi; phylum Ascomycota; class Saccharomycetes; order Saccharomycetales; family Saccharomycetaceae; genus Torulaspora; species Torulaspora indica. The sequence goes on along the minus strand of CAKNUP010000008.1, from coordinate 385,653 downwards.
AACGACTGCGCCTGTCTCCCAAAAGCGTTCCTCTTAACCCTCACTTTCAGCAGCTCTAGCGGCTGCACCAATTCCCGCTCATTCGCCAGCTCCTGCGAGATATAGATGAGCCCAGCGCAGGTCCCCCAGACAGCTTTACTTGGATCATGCACAAATTTACGCAAATGTGGGAACATCCCAGTCCTCTGCGCGATCAGCGACATCGACGTCGACTCACCACCCGGCAACACAAGAGCATCGCATTCCGCCAATTCCTCAGGTGTCCTCACCGTCACAATTTTCAACTCGTACCCATTGTCCGCTACACACTTCTCGAAATGCTGTACATGTTCAAGAAAAGCACCCTGCAAGGCCAACACACCAACACACTTCATCCTTCCTCAGTCCTCACACCCTACCAATTTTTTTTCACTTCACAGCATACCTGTCAAGGCGATTATATAACAATTGCCGATCTACGTTGACCTTCTGGCCGCTACGATCTTCCGACTACGATCTTCTGGAGTCACAGACAGCTCCAATGCCTACCAAGCACTACACCTGCTAACCGCATGAAAATTCCTGACTCATCCAGCATACTAATCCAGGTGAGTCAACTTGCGATTTTTCACTCACCGGGGCATGAGTTACCTCTAGCAGGCGACGATGCGAAAAAGATGAACGTATTAGGCGGTGACTTCTCTGGCAGATACAGAGGTTATGGCAAGTTTTGGCGCAGCTGGGCGAGTGCGGAATGTGTGCCGATCGTTTCTGGGCGTCAGTTCCATTGTCATAATCTCTTGAATATAAATAGACGGTGAGGGCCGGCAAGGGAAGCTTGGGATCGTTTTTCATCTATGACGTAGTGATCTACAGGTGATCAGAGGATAAATTGAAGATGTCTGAGTTTAAGATTAAGAGTGGTCTAGCACAAATGTTGAAGGGCGGTGTCATCATGGATGTGGTGACACCGGAGCAGGCGATTATTGCTGAAAAGGCAGGTGCCTGTGCTGTGATGGCTTTGGAGCGGATTCCTGCCGATATGCGTAAGTCTGGCCAGGTGTGCCGTATGTCAGATCCAAAGATGATCAAGGAGATCATGGAGGCAGTCAGTATTCCGGTGATGGCCAAGGTGCGTATTGGGCATTTTGTCGAGGCGCAGGTGTTGGAGGCTCTGGAAGTGGACTACATCGACGAGAGTGAGGTTTTGACCCCGGCTGACTGGAAGAACCACATCAAGAAGAACGAGTTCAAGGTGCCATTTGTGTGTGGAGCCAAGGATCTTGGAGAGGCGTTGAGGAGAATCAACGAGGGTGCTGCTATGATCCGTACCAAGGGTGAGGCCGGTACCGGTGACGTGTCTGAGGCTGTCAAGCATATTACTAAGATCAGAGGTCAGATTGCAGAGTACAAGGAGACTTTGAAGACCGAGGAGCAGCTTGCTGAGAAGGCCAAGGAACTAAGGGTGCCAGTTGAGCTGTTGAAGGAGACTTTGCAGCAGGGCAAGTTGCCAGTGGTCAACTTTGCTGCTGGTGGTGTGGCCACCCCTGCAGATGCTGCTCTCTTGATGCAGTTGGGTTGCGAAGGTGTGTTTGTCGGATCAGGTATTTTCAAGTCGTCGCACCCAGAGAAGCTGGCACGCGCCATTGTGGAGGCTACCACTCACTACAACGACGCTAAGAAGCTGCTGGAGGTGTCGAGCGACTTGGGTGAGATGATGAGCGGAGTTTGCGTCGAGTCAATCAAGCAAACCGACAAGAGACTGGCCGAGATTGGCTGGTGATTAATTATTACCGGGGAAAATATAATGAATCTTATAGTGCAGTTAAAGAATATATAATGATCTTGATATCATTCAGGAATCGTTAATTCAAGGATATAGGGGAGTTCGTTAAAGCGTTTCGTTGGTCATTAGATGGATCATATCATGTCAAAGGCTTCCATTTTCAACATGTCCAGATTGTCTTCGTAATAGTTGAAATCGTTAGTTGTTAAGTTCAATGGGAAATTTTTGGAACCACCGTCCTGTTCCTCCATGAGCTCTTCCAAAGATGGTGGCATGTAAAAATGTGACGTTGTTGAGTTCGAAATTGTCGTGGAAATTGTGTCGTTTGCAACAGGCTGTTGCAGCAAAAAGTCGGCGTTGTCCTCCGTCTCCTGTTTGACAGAAAAGAAACACTGATCATCATTCGACTCCTGCTTGACAGCTATTTCGTGCTTATTCTCCAAGAAGCTCAAAATATCGTCGTCATCGGCACCGCCAAATTTAAATTCTGTTTCTTCCTCTTTAATCGAGTCGAGCGCCGCCAGATGATTTTCGTCGATGTGTTGATGTGGAGCCATGCCGAAATCCATGCGCATGTACTTGTCATAAAACTGCATTTGCTCGTGGTCGTCGAGAAACTTGAGCTGCGGTTTGCCCTGCATCGTCGGAGAGAGACCGTGAGCCTGCCCCGGGTTCAAATTCAACGAGGACGCAGACGACACTGACGACGTCGAATGCTGCAAATCGGCAGATATCAGTGAATTTGGAGTCGAAGACGACACCGTCAGCACGTCCTCGTCGTCAGTCGGGATTGTCTTGCACGACGACACCGACGAAGTAAATTTCATCTTTGCCGTCGACACTAACAGAGGAGGCAACTGGGGCAATTCCTCCTCCTCTTCAAATTTCAAGAATGCAGAAGTCGAATCGTCCAAAAACTGTCTCTTCTTCCCCGTAGGTGAATCGTATCTCTGTTTCAACGCCTGCAGATCGCTCACCAGCTGGCTCAATTCCTGCTTCAACTTCGAATTCTCCACCCGGATCTGCTGGATCTCCTTCTTGAGCGCCGTCTTGGTCTGTTTCTTTGCCGGCGACAAAACCTGTTTTTTCGTCATACACGCGGGCGCCGTGGCGCTCTTCTTGATCGGTACGCTTGCGAGCTCCTTCTTCACAACGGGCTCACTCTTCTTAACCACGGGAGCAGGTGGCGGCGGAGCCGCCGCCTGCTTCCGTTTCCCATCAAAATGGTTCGGCTTCCTGCCGGGCTTGGGCCGCGGTGGCAGCACCCAATGTCGCGAAGTCCGTATAGTCATCCCGCTCGCGCTGTTTTTCCTCGCGCCGACGCTCTCCGTCTGTGGAGCGATCGCCGCTGGATAGGGTTGTATGGGCAATGGTTTCGTGCTGGACATAGTTTGCTAGATCTTGCATACACGCAACAGAGAAAAGAACGCAGACAGATACAAAGAACAAAGAAGAGGAATGATACAACACCAAACCGGCTAGCAACTAAGCCATAGAATAACACACAATAATAAATACAGGTAAAGCAAATTTCACCGAGGGGGTCTTTAGCTAGATTCGATTAAACAATAAACCCTTGCTCAAAAATGTATACTCCCTATACGAAGGCAACCATCTATAAAATTTTTACAATCTACCTGAGCTGTCGCATTTATGTATATGCTCTTAACTTCATCTGTTGAAGCCTACTGCATACTTGGCGAGAAATACTATAACAATAAAAAATTTTCTTGTATCGGATAACGATCGAATGGAACTAAAAACCCGCGCGTTCGGTATCATCGGCGACGAGCCGCATCCCACCCCGAGCGAGGGGCACAGTTCTTTTTCTTGCGTCATCGAGCGGCGGGGATGGCGGGGCAGGGAGTTACGTACCGGAGAGTTTCGGGAACAACTGGTGCACGTTCTGCAGCCGACGGTCGCGGGCCGTCACCCGTGATTGCTTTTTCAGCTCCGGTTGCGGTTGCCGGGACAGATAGCCGCGGAGCGAGAAGGAGTCAGTGTCGAGCAGAAGCTCGCGGTCGTAGATCAGCCCGCGGTGGCACTGGCGCAGCCAGTGCACCGCGGCCGCGGTCGCGTTGTCACGCGTGGTGCCCGGGGGCACCACGCGTCGCAGCAGCTCGTACACGTCGTTCGTCGGGGCCCCCGGATAGTGTTTGTGAGGCTCCTGCAGGTTGGCTAGGTAGAGCAGGTAGTCCGCTTGCACGACGGGGTCTACGAGGTTCTGCTTCACGCAGCCGCACAGTGCGAGCGACAGCATGCGCTGTCGCTCGTCGACGAGCCGTCCCGGGAGGCCGATCCCGGGCGTGTCGATGAGATAGATGTTGTCGCGCGGGTCGCCGATCCGGATGGTCTCGCTGGTGCTGCGGGTAACGCCGGCCTCGGCACCCGTGCGGGCGACTTTACGCTTTGTTCCGCGCAGAGTGTTGATCAGCGTGGACTTGCCCACGTTGGGCATCCCCGCGACCAGGACGCGGTAGCCCGCCGGCAGCGCGAGCCCCTGGCTTCGGGACTCGAGTTGTCGCTTGTAAGATTTGATAATGTCGAGCACGTGACGCGCCGATTGTCTTCTCTTAGCGTCAATGAGGATGTAGGGCTCGTCTAGCTCGTGTTGCCAGCGCGAGAGTCTTTGTAGGTAGTCTGTGTTGTCAGCGATCAGGTCGCGCTTGGTGTAGATCACGAGTCTCTGGTGTATGCGGGGGTCGATGAGGTTGTCGATTAGGATGTTTCGTGTTGAGAGCGGAGCGCGAACATCGCGGAGCTCTAGGATTAGGTTAAGCTGTGGTCGTAGGGAATCGAATTTTTTCAGGGCTTTCAGCTGGTGGCCTTTGAAATCGGTACGCGGGATGTTGTAGGCTGGGAAGTCGAATCTCGGTATGAACTTCTTCATTGGTCTTGTGTTTTTCTGTCTTGGTTAAAGCGGTGAAAAATTTCACCGCTTGTATGGGTATAGTAGAGAGTAGGTAGCGTAGTGGATATGCCTTTGGTGCTGTTGTCGGGGTACCCGTGTAGTGGGAAGACCACGGTGGCGAGGGAGCTGATTCGCTTGTTGGAGGAAAGATTGCGGGAGGATGAGGCGCTGGCTAGGAGGAAATATTGTATAGTGTACCATTCGGATCAGTCTCTTGGGATCCAGCATAGTGACTATGCGGGGTCGAGGGATGAAAGAAAGCTTCGGTCAGAGATCATTTCTGCGGTTAGAAGGGACCTGTCGGCTCGCACCATTGTGATCGTCGATTCGCTCAACTATATCAAGGGATTCCGGTACCAGCTGCATTGCGAAGTGAAGAATGTGTCGACGACTTTTTGTTTGATCCACACGATGTGTCCTGTAGACACGATACACGCCTGGAACCGGAATGAGGACCACGAGGCGTGGGACGAGCAGCTGCTAGAGCAGCTGATACAGAGGTACGAGGAGCCTAATGCAAAGACCAGGTGGGACTCGCCTCTATTCCCGCTCTTGACCACGCAGGACTCGATCAAGGACCATTTTGAAGAGATCTGCTCCGCGATCTTCCGCACAAGCGCTGGCAACGACCACAGGGATCCGCTCTCGAAAGCATTGCAGAAACCAAACAGCGCGACGATCCTGAAACCGGCGTCCCAGTCTAATTTCATACAGGTCCTGGACTTGGACACGTCCGCCGTGGTGAGGAAGATCATGGATCACGTCAAGGTCCAGCAGTCGATCGGCGGCTCTTCCTCCTCGACAAGAATCATCGTCTCGGAGATCACAGATATCAACGACGACCGATGCTGTTTCGTTGATTTGCCCTCATCGGGCGTTACGTTGCCGCTCTTGCAGAGATTAAAGCGGCAGTTTGTTAACTTGAACAAACTGAGGGACATGGAGAGATCGAGAATTGTGCCGTTGTTTGCAGAGTATTTGAACAGGAACTTGAACAACGATTAATTAGTATAAATAGTTTTTCAAACTTTGTAACGCTATGCCTTCAGGGTCTACTTTGATGAAAAGCTGGTTCAGCTGAGACTCGATGTCCGGCGTAAGTTCCACTTCGTTCCTTTTCAACCACAGTAGATGTCCCTCGTTAACAAGCTTGTTCATCAGATTCAGGTCATTGGAGTTCACCACGATTCTCAGGAACTCGTGCCATGGTCGGTCGTCCTCTCCGGGCAAAAAGTCGTCGGCGCCCAGTTCCCAAAACTGAAAAAACTTGTTCCAGTCTCGAATGCCACCTAGGATTTCTAGCACGCTGGCCATCATCGTGGGACTGACTACCCGTTTATGCATTACATAGTCGACTAGTTCATATAGTGAGTGTAGTCGAGTTCTCTTGTCGTCGTTCAAAACCATCGTTTTGAAAAGCATACCCATCACTAGTTCATCTTGTAGTAGACTGTCGCCATTCAGCTCGTCAAAAAGTTTGAGCGCTTGCACGACGTCGCCATTAGCCCTTACAAGGTCCCAATAATCGGCTTTGGAGTTCAAACTCAGGTTTATTATCACCATTTGTAAAAACTGCAGCAAATCGTCACGAACTAAGGGGAATCCCGTCGACCTTTTCAGTAACAGGTAATCTTTTATGAACATTTTGACTGGGTAGAAACTTCGGTTCGCCACGTTTAACATCTTGAGAAATCTGAGTCTCGTAGACCAATGCAAAGAGGCAGTCTCGACGTCAAGCACTAATGGCCAACACTGGTCAAAGAGACTGCGCCATTCTCGGAGTTTGGTAGTGTCGACCACCGGCACCTTTTGCGCGGCGAATGAGTTTGATATGGTTTGCAACAAGGTTAATGAATTCCCATGCTTGTGTTCATTGACAAATGAAGACGCCTTGTCAAAATCTTGATCTTCCAAAAAATCATCAAGTTTATCATTAATCTCGGTAGCTAAGGTCACAGTAGAATATTGTCTTCTTTGATACGCCAGTTTTTTCAGTCCCATCAAAATGTTATTATCGTCCTGCAGTTCTACCGCTTCCTCTTGTAATACATCTTTCTCTGAGCGCTTATACTTGTGTCTTTCATTCTCGGGAGCGTAAAGCTCTTCCAAATTCAGCTCTTTCCGCTTCTGTTCCGTTAGGATATTCAGGAAGATCTTGTCAACGTGGCAATCAATCATAAACCAGGCCTCTGAGTTGCCTTGGAATCCGCCTGTGAGTGCAGATGAGTTTGAACCCCAGTTTTTACTCAGGTTGGTCTTCCTAGCGAGCCTCTTGTGACGTCGCTTCTCATCACGACCATTTACATCTCCCTCGACATATGCTACGGAACCATACTCTCGCTTAATGAACCCATTTAACTCCATAAAGCATCGCTGGCAATGCTTGGCTGATTTCGCCGTACCGATGACCATAAAATCGCTGACTTTTGCCACCGCCGTTGTGTAATTGCCCCGGTCCGCATCACGCAGATCAAATACCAGAATGTCGGTTAATCCCAAATGGTCTTTCAAACGGTTTGTAATCTTATGTAGCGATTCTGGGCTTCCATTGGGAAATTCGATATTCTGCGCTTGGAAAACAGAATCCTGGCCCAACGTATCCCTGTCTATCATAGTTAAATACCAGGGCTGAGCAGTCTTTGATGATTGAGGGGACAATGCGACACCATCCTGATTTGAATCGCTTGGTTTCTCATCTTTGGTCGAGTAATACCTAAGTTGACGGCTGCGACTGAGATAGTAAGGAAGTAGCTGATTCAGCCCGCTCAATCGCCTTCTGGGTAGCCTGAGCATGATCAATCGGCGGTATCGCTTTGCGACTTCACTTGATGTGCTCATTAAATTTCATCTAAGATCAACCTCGATTAACGGCCAAAATACTGCCTAAAAAATACATAAAATATCAAAATGAATAAAAGAGAAATATACAATTCCGACCTATTGTCCTCTCAACTCGGGCTGAATGTTCTCGTCGGGAATGTCATCCTTGACCACCAGTTTAGTCTCATCGTCGGGTTCGCAACCAGAATTGCTTAAATTGTGGGCTTCCACCTCTTTGAAATGCGACGACAGCAATCTCAATTGCTCTGCCACGTCGCGCGGTAGCTTATCGTCCTGCGTGTCATCCAGTGATACGAGCGACCCGTCGTCGTTAACCAGACTGCCACCCATCGACGTACTCAGTTTCATCATGTGACGCTTTCTCGAGCCATCGTCATCGACATCTTCATCGCCGACCATCTGCTGCACAGACCTCTTGAGGGCCACAGCTTCGCCAATGGCGGCCTGTGCGGCCGCTTGAGCCGCTTGCACCTCTGCGTCGTTCAACTCCGGGTTCAAGTTCCCGTCGTGCAGAGCTTGCAAATGCCGGCCGTTCACGCGATTGGAGTCACCGTGGTCACCACGGTGACCCAGATGGTCCATGGCCGCAGCCCTGTGACGCGGATACGCATGAGGACTTGAGCCGTTCTGGCCGCGAGCCGCGGCAGGGTTGCCGTACTCGCCGTTCTTCTTCTTTTTCAGCACGAACCGCGCCTTGTACGTTGTCACACGCCGCGAGATGTGCGACAACAGCTTCTTGTCGATCTCCGCGTCCGTGAGCCCGTACCTCTCCTTCAAGATATCCAGCAGCCCGGACTCTTCCACGTACTGCGACACCCTGAACTTCGAAACCGTGTTATCGTCCTCGTTGCACAAACTCTCCAAAATCTGGTCAAAATTCAAATCGTGCTGCAAAATCCGTGGCACTTTGGTCAAAACAAACTTGCTCAGCGTCAAATTCGACTCCAGCGGGTGGTTATGGTACGGCTCGATCTTGGTAACCACAAAGGGCCCTCTCACGCCGCTCTCGCCCCTTCCGGGACCCGCATACTCTTCGCCGAACTGCCCGTCCTTCTGCCGCACGTCCTGAACCGCGGCGACCGCCGCGGCGATCGCCGCACTCACATCGTCATCCTCCGCGTCCGCTTCCGAGTACTTCCTCCCGTCTTCCTGCTGCCCTTCCAGACCCTCTTTGTCCTCCAGCTTCGGTTTCCGCTCCAGCGACACCAGCGAGTGGTTCAACTCGTGATGCTGGTGTTCCACCGGCTGCTCATTTTCCAAACCCCGCTGGTTCCCGCAGTAACTCAACAAAACCTTGAACGGACAGTCCTTCAAATGGCACGCAAACGTAAAATGCTTGTTCCTATGCGAGTTTTTCAAGATGATCGGACACCTAGCCTGGAACTCATAGTCGTTCACAACACTGTACCACGCGTTCAAACTGGGAAACTTTCTGCCACTGTGATCGTCCGAACCAGACGCCAGCTGCTTGTTGATAATGGGATGTTTATATTCGTACAGACTTGTCATTTTATACCACCACTCTCCTACCGCTACCTGACCTCTTCTTCGTTAGACGGCACCTCTTGCAAACCGTTGTCCCCGTTAACGTGTGTTGTGCTCTTGCATTCACTTGCTTCAACTGTTATCTTACAAGACGAGGGATGAACTTTGCACGGTCAGGGTAACACGGAGCGCACGTGCCACTAAAGATTGGCAGGGTAATGGAGGCGTCACGTGGCGGCGTAGATAAGATAATCCGTCAATGTGGCGAGGGTACCGGTGGATGAAGAAGGCAGTGGGACGTGCGCTGGGACGTCACTTTGGTGACGCAGAGTGACACTGATTGCTGGTAGTGTGCGGGTGTCACGTGGCACGAAGAAATTCGTTGGGCAGGGATGGTTTCATGGTTGGCGGCTAACGAGGTCAGGAGGGTACCGGAGGCAGGGTAAGAGGGTACCGGATGGCGGGGTAAGCAGCGACGTCGCCCGGCCGTGGCACGCTGAGCATGCCACGTTATCCAGGGGACTGGGGCGTCGAGGGGGGCAGGGTAACAGAGTTGTCAAGAGGTTGCCGGAGTGTCACGGGGCCGGGTAACAGAGTGACCGTATGGGCGGGTAACGAGCTGTGACGAGCTCAAAGGCCGGGTAGGGAGAGCGTCACGGCGGCCGGGTAACGGGAGCGTCACGTCGCCCGAGTGACTGGGTAGACGAGGTAACGGGTACACGCTGAGCAGGTAAGGGCATGCCACGTTATGCAAGGGGACTGGGCCGCGATGGGCCGGGTAACGGGGGTGCTCGGGCCGTCGTCACGTGACCGAGATACGAGTAATAAGGTATGGGTAGCGAGGTTGATGGCGTGCGATGGTATGGTGGTCTCTAGTCGCTCTGGATGGCCGTTGGTTGCCCGTTGTTTTGTCTTTTGCGCTTACGCGTAAGGGTTTACGCGCGCGATGCTACAAGAGAAGACATTGCTGAGTAGGTTGAGCAGCGAGAGGTTGAGCAGCGAGAGTTGGCAGCGAGAGTTGGCAGCGAGATGGGTATCAAGGGTCTGAACGCTATTATCTCGGAGCATGTGCCGAGTGCGGTGCGTAAGAGCGATATCAAGAGTTTCTTTGGACGCAAAGTGGCTATCGATGCGTCAATGTCGCTGTACCAGTTTCTGATCGCCGTGAGGCAGCAGGATGGGGCTCAACTTTCGACAGAGACGGGCGAGACGACCTCCCATTTGATGGGGATCTTCTACCGGACGTTGCGGATGATCGATAACGGGATTAAGCCGTGCTACGTGTTTGACGGGAAACCGCCTGTGCTGAAGGCGCACGAGCTGGGGAAGAGGATATCGAGGCGTGAGGAGACGGAGAAGAAGCTGGCGGAGGCGATCGAGCAGGTCGAGAAGATCAAGCAGGAGCGGCGGTTGGTGAAGGTGTCACCGGAACACAACGCGGAGGCAAAACGGCTGCTGGAGTTGATGGGGATCCCCTACATCACTGCGCCAGCGGAGGCAGAGGCACAATGCGCCGAGTTGGCCAAGAAGGGCAAGGTTTACGCGGCGGCTAGTGAGGACATGGATACGTTGTGCTACCGGACGCCGTATCTGCTGCGGCACTTGACGTTCTCCGAGGCGAAGAAGGAACCGATACACGAGATAGCCACGGAGACCGTGCTCAAGGGTCTGGACCTTACGATCGAGCAGTTCATCGACCTGGGCATCATGCTCGGTTGCGACTACTGCGAGAGCATCCGCGGCATCGGCCCGGTGACGGCGTTGAAGCTGATCAAAGAGCATGGGTCATTGGAGAAGATTGTCGAGTACATAGAGTCCGGAGAGGCCAATAACAAGTGGAAAATTCCCGAAGATTGGCCCTATAAGGAGGCCAGACAACTTTTCTTGCACCCGGACGTGATTGACGCGGATGAGATCAACTTGAAGTGGGCTCCGCCCCAGGAGGACGAGCTGATCGAGTTTCTATGCCACCAGAAGAAGTTCAGCGAAGAGCGAGTGAGATCGGGGATCGTAAGGTTACGCAAGGGACTGAAATCCGGCGTTCAAGTGAGACTAGACGGTTTTTTCCAAGTGGTTCCGAGGACTAAAGAACAATTGGCGGCCGCTGCCGCTAAAGCAAAGCAAACCAAGGCGACCGGTAAGGCCAAGGCCAAGGGCAAGGTCGCCAAGAGAAGATAAGCTACGAAGTTTACATGGATTTTCACTTTTACTTAGATTCTCGTTGTAGCGTGTATAGATATTAAGACCTTCAAAAGAAGGTGAATTAAAGGTCAAGACGGTGAAAACGAAAGTCAAAGATAACAACGGTGAAACGGGTCTTTGGAACTGCCATGTCTCAGTTCGTGAGGTCTACCACGTCAAAATACCGTTTCGGTGCTCATATTTCGGGAGCGGGCGGTATCTCCAATAGCGTTACCAATGCGTTCAATATAGGTTGCAATTCATTCGCAATGTTTCTAAAGTCCCCAAGGAAATGGGTGTCACCACAATATACTGAGGAAGAGATTCAAAAATTCAAGGATAACTGCAAGCAGTACGGGTATAATCCGCTTACGGACGTGCTACCTCATGGCCAGTACTTCATTAACCTTGCCAACCCTGATCTCGAAAAGGCTGAGAAGGCTTACGACTCTCTGATTGACGATTTACGAAGATGTGAGCAACTAGGTGTTGGATTGTATAACTTACACCCGGGATCCAGCTTAAAGGCTGATCATCAGCTCCAGCTCAAGCAGTTGGCCAAGTACTTGAACAAAGCGCTGAAAGAAACGCAATTTGTCAAGATTGTACTCGAGAATATGGCTGGTACCGGTGATCTTGTTGGGAGCAACCTGCAGGATTTGCATACAGTAATAGAGATGATCGATGACAAGGACAGAATCGGCGTGTGTATAGATACATGCCACACATTTGCCGCGGGCTACGATATCCGCACAGAAGAACACTTTGACAAGTTTTGGAAGTTATTTGACGAGACACTCGGATTGAAGTATCTGAAAGCCATTCATTTGAATGACTCGAAAGCTCCGCTAGGTGCCAACAGAGATCTACATGAGTTTCTTGGACAAGGGTTCTTGGGTCTGGAGGTTTTCAGACTCATAGCAAACTCAGAGCATCTGGTCAATATACCAATAATCCTCGAGACACCGCAGCCTAAGCCAGAAGGTTACGGCAGGGAGATTAAACTTCTCGAATGGCTCGAGACCAGGGAAAAGGATGATAAAGAAGTGATTTCAAAAAATGAAGAGCTGCAACAGCAAGGTGCAAAATCAAGGCAGGAGCACGAGCAAAAGTTTGCCACCAAGCAGAAGAAGTCTGCCGCTAAGAAGAGGAAGACCGCAACCGAGTCGGAAGACGAATTGGATAAAGTGAAGAAACCTAAGCGGTCAAGAAAGAAAGCCTAAGTTGATATTTGTACAGTATGTCGATACAAGCAGACCTCGTCGCATAATGACTTTATTCTTACTTTAATTGCAACTTTTATGTCTTGCGATGCTCTTGTCAAGTTTGTATGTATTTACGCTTACATTGGTTGATAGCAGACGCTAGAGAAGGGTGACAAACAACGAAGATAAGACAAACAGTGTTTGCCAAGACCTGCAAGAAACTGATTACCGCTAGACTGCTTAACAGTTAAGTGAGGATATTGCTGTAGGTACAATTGGACGAGGATGCCTGAGGAAGATATAGACGATCCGCAGGCGCCAAAGATCCCACAAAAAGACGTCTTCGATGGGGATAATGAGCCTCCAGGGTCTGAAAATGTGGGTCAGAATGGACAGGTAACACCACTATCACTGATGATCCCGACTTTTGAATCTGTACAGACTTTACCAACGCCGATGACGTACACTCCTCCAGGGCATTCAGCAAAATCACCACGACAAGCTCTTGTTATTTCGAAAAGACGAGGTGATGTAGTGCAAGCGGTCAAAGACAGTCCAGGCGTCCAGCATCGTGTTGTGTCGGAGCTTTTTCCTCTGCCGGAAGCTGCGCAACAAAGAGTCAGTTCTTTACCGACAGTCAGTGAGAGTTCTTCGACGACCGACTTTTCATTATCGGCCAAGAGCGACGTGATAGAAGTGGACGCTGAGGATGATGAGGAAATACTGACCGGATATATGTTGGATCGCTTGGATGTACCGATGAGATGGAAGAAAGTGAGACAGATAGGCGCCGGAAACTTTAGTAATGTGTTCCTGTATGAATCAGTAGACCAGGTCACAGATCCTAGATTGAAGCTGGTTTCCGTAAAGAGAATTAAATACCCAGAAGAGTTGGTGAATAGGCGGGCGTTAAGCCCACAACTGGCCAAAGATTTGCTTTCACGTCTGGAAAGCTCACTGAGCAGGGAGCTATCCATACTTAAAAGCCTGCATTACCCATCTATCGTGAAATTATACGGGGTCAACAACCCTGTCTTCATAACGAGCAAAAAGCCCTTGAGAGACCTGATGCTACATGAGGACAAACTGCCGCATTGTGACATGATCATGTCCTACTGCGCTGGAGGGGACCTGCTCGTGGCAGCGACTAGTTGTAACGGGAAGCTCGAACTGCCGGTGATACAGAGGCTTTTCTCCGAGCTGGTTATGGCAGTCAAATATTTGCATGACAACAACGTAATTCATAGAGACTTGAAACTAGAGAATGTGCTTCTCAAGTTCCCATTGGATGCTATTATCGATATGAAAGATTCACCAGTGTATCTGAAGCATAATTTGATAGAATTGGCCGATTTTGGACTTTGTAAGAAGATTGAGCCAGGTGAACTGTGTACAGCCCGTTGCGGATCAGAAGATTACGTTTCCCCAGAGATCCTGATGGGAATACCATACGATGGCCGTCTGAGTGATACCTGGGCATTGGGGGTCATCTTGTTTGGTTTACTGGAAGATAGATTACCATTCGATCCTCCTCCGAATGCTTCAGCAAGACAACGCAATAGAGCGACCTCCCATAGGATTGCACGCTACGAATGGAAGTGGTTCCGACTCCTGAATGAAGACCTCGACGCTAAGGAAATCGTTCAGCATACTCTGACCAGAAAGAGCGAAAGATGGAGGATCGACCAGATAAGAGAGTCAAGTTTCATCAAGTCGACCGCAGACGCTCTACCGTTCTGAGGCCAAGAATTACATCCATTGCATGTCTCAATATTACATAGCAAATGTAACAATATTAATACAAATATTCATTATTTAGCGGGTCTGGTCTTATCGAAGTCGAGGTTCAACAGCACTATGGCAGTTCGCGCCACGCGTATTGATAATTACATATCTAATAAGACGTACCGTAAGGCTAGCGTGGTATACTTCTGGCATAAACGCAATTGAGATAATCGTAAAGCATGTCTGTCACTACTGATGGCGATAGGGTTGTCCTGACCCATCCTGAGGATAAAACCAGCACGGTGACTATTTTGAACTATGGTGCCACTGTGATCAGTTGGAAGCTAAAGGGCAAGGAACAACTTTGGCTGTCAGAAGCTGCTAAACTTGATGGCTCCAAACCAGTTAGAGGCGGTATTCCACTAGTCTTCCCAGTTTTTGGTAAGAGTACGACAGATGACGCTTTGAGCAAGTTACCTCAGCATGGTCTAGCTCGGAACTCTACCTGGGAGTTCCTGGGTCAAACCAAGAGCAATCCACCTACTGTTCAATTTGCGTTGAGCCCAGAGATAGCGAATCCCGAGCTAACCAAGGTGTGGCCGTTCGACTTCTCACTAATCTTAACTGTCGAGCTAGGTATTGACTTCTTAAAGACTGAGATTGAAGTGAACAATCCATCCAAGACCCAAGAACTGAAGTTCAACTGGTTATTCCATACTTATCTCAAGACCGAAGATATTGAGGACACATTTGTCTCGAACCTTGTTGGAATGGAGTTGTACGACCAATTGTTGCAAGAGGCTTATGTTGACAAACATCCAGTTGTTACCATCCATGAGGAAAAGGACGTTATCTATAGAAACATCGATGACGAACGTTTGATTCAGGTTGTTCGCAAAGGTGAGCCAATTCATACTCTGAAGAGGCACAACTTGCCAGATGCCGTTGTGTGGAACCCATGGATCGCTAAATCCAAGTCGATGGGCGATTTTGAGCCAAAGACAGGGTACCAGACTATGATTTGCGTCGAGCCAGGTCATGTTCACGACCTGATCACGCTAGCACCTGGCGAGACCTGGAACGCGTACCAGCTGTTGTACAGAGACTCATTGAAATATCAGGCCATCTGAATGTACTCGAGAGCGGTAATCTTTTTAGGCAGATTATATATGCTTCATTATCTAGAAATTTCACACATGAGCTGGGGAAAATGACATGGTATCTATTTGTCCGCTTCAATTTCCTCCACTTCCTCATCGTCTTCTTCCTCACCCAGTTCTTCTGGCAGGTCACCAGCGCCCATATCCAGACCTCCGGCTCCCTGTGCCAGTTGTGCTTTCAACGCCTCCATATCCGGGTTCCCATTCATCAGCATATCGTTCATATCGAATCCCGCTGGAGCTGGCGCATTATGTTGCTCATCTTCATCGACCCATTTGTTAAAATCAGTCTTAATATAAGGGTATTTCACCTTTTCCTTGGTCAAACGAGGCCAGTATTCAATTCCGAGGTCCTTTTTGTATATTTTCAAGAAATAATGTTGACCATTGGCTATCTTATGGACAGTCTTATCGGGAATAATCTCCTTAAAGAAGTCAATGTGCAGATGATACTGATGAGAAGTTTCGTCGCCCACATGGCCCTTAGATTTCGCTTGAAATTCGAAAAAAGTTGGCTCTAACTTCACTGTTGGATTCTCACAGTCCGGAATAGAGATTGTCACCAGCAGATAGTTTTCTTCAGGTTCCGTTTCGCTGGATCTTTGAGCCCAAAGCACTTCAGGGTTTAGAGTCTTTACTGACATGGCAAAAGATTATAGCTCAATAGTACTCAATGCTAACACACTGATCAACCGCTAGACGACGATCTGATACTCCTGTAGCCTACTACTATAGCCTACCACTCTAGCTTAGGGGTCTTTATATGGGATCAACTCCCTTCTTTTTCGCGGTCAGTTAATCGAACTTTCCAGAATTTAGTAGAACTACTGAAATTCTTGACCAGCAAGATGAAGCCTTGGTGGATCGCCAGTAGACCAGTGCAAGATCAGACGCTGTAATGTGATGATACTGCTGTCATCTTGAGCTTGCCAAGACAGCTGAGTGAAGGTGCAAAAATAAATGGACAAGTCCGGAGTCGAACCGAAGACCTCTCCCATGCTAAGGGAGCGCGCTACCAACTACGCCACATGCCCATGTGATTGTTGAAATTTTAGATAAAACAGATCGTACTCATTCAATGCGCGACCAACACGAATGAACTTAGTTGGCGCAATTTCAAAGCACTATAGTAAACATTCTTTCTGCATCGGCGAAATTGGAAGGCAATTAATGCCTGTCGCTTCCATAATATGTTCTCTTGGTTTTCTTAGCATTTCTCGTAACTTGCAAAGCGATCT
Organism: Torulaspora indica; assembly: GCA_931305995.1. Lineage (NCBI taxonomy): Eukaryota > Fungi > Ascomycota > Saccharomycetes > Saccharomycetales > Saccharomycetaceae > Torulaspora > Torulaspora indica. Next base: position 369,142 of record CAKNUP010000008.1, on the reverse strand, counting down.
ACTAAACATAAACAGAGCAACATGCTAATAAAAGGCAAGACACAGATGAGAGCGAATCAATCTGTCATTGCTGCGCTCTAGCCCCTGCTGCAGTCGCTGGATTTCACGAGCGACTACGGCTCGGCATGTGACGCAAGAACAGCTCCGTTCATGCCACTTAGAACCTTGCTCTACCTACTCTCAGGGGCATTCAGCTACATTCGAAGGATCCTCAAAGTAGAACACTCGAACGCGTTGCAAGATCCCTTCTAGCAAGTCTCGCGCATCTCCGCCTACTTTGCCGTACTTTCAAGGGAGAAAGACTGGAAAGATTCCAGCACAAGGTGAGTGAATCTAAAAGTAGCAAGCGACTAAGCAGCTGCGATATCAGCTTGGGCTATCAGCTTGGGCTATTAGCTCTAGATCCGATGCTTATAGAGCTTCAGCTAGTTGGCTTTATAGTGGTTGTAGATCGCTTGTTACGTTGGATAGCTTCTAGACGAGATAATGAAGGGCTCCTGGTGGCAAAACAATAACATCGATAGTAGGCGGCTCTTGACATCTGTATTCCATTACATGGTGTCTGTCGAGTGTTTTGGATACGGTGAGGGTGGTACGGTATCGTTGTGTTTTGTTTTGGCAGGAGCTATTGGGAAAGGTGCCGCTTCCAGTGTTTCGTGTTTCCCTCATTAAAAATTATACCATAAGAGAGGTTCAATACGTCTAGAAGTTGGTTGTTTGATATTGCTATCCCAGTCCATCGGGTGCCGGATCTTGTATCTATGAGGGATTTGAATCAAAAATGTATCCAGGCGAATAGGCCGGTGGTGACGATTACTTCCACCGTTTATGACCGTAGAGCGTTGGATATAAACTCGGATATACCGTTGATCAACTCTTTGAATCATTTGACGTATTTAACGTCTAATTCGGGGAAAGTCCGAGAGACTTTAGCGAATGATGGAGCGCTGGAGAGGCTTGTTGCGATACTTCAGGGATGCTACATCCCGCTTTTCGATCTTTTAGGGCTGGATTTGAAGCATGTTAGCAAGCATAAACGTGCGCAATCGATATGGAGACAAAAGAAGCTGGCAATGTGTGCCTGGAAATGGACTTTAGCGTTTCAATGTCTTGTGCTTACAGGTACCAGAGGTACAGAGCAAATACGAAAAAAAGTGGTTATGTCTGGTGTTATACCGGTTTTGGCTACGGTAGTTGACAACTATTTGATATATCACAAGAAATATGATCATCTGAAAGGGGGTCCCATAGACATCAATTTGAGCTCTCTGGAGAGCGAGAAAACTTACAAATTGCTACGAAAAGATGAGAATGAGTCTTATGCGCAGTACATGGAGTATATCACGGGGAGAGATCCTTTAAGGCTTTCAAATGATGGCGATTTCGCTGGCGAGAACCTTTTGAGGCCGTCCATGACTCTGCCGTCTGATTTTATCGAAATATGGTTGAACTGCAGGACCTTGACGGAGATGGAAGGTATCAACGGTAAGGAAAGTGAAAAGAACAGCGCGAGCGAATCAATGGAAAATGAAAGTTCTGATAAGCTCAACGCCGGCGACGCAAGCTTTGTTAGCGATGATGATCAATCTCTTTGCATATCTGTTCCTCGAGATTTCTTGCTGGGCAGAGTGATCCCAAAGCAGGACGATGTCATATGGTCCTTGCAACTATTGGCTTTCATTTCGAAATACACGTATATGAAGCAGCAATTGCAGAATGTCGAGTTGGTAGAGTCGTTATCTTTCAGATCCATCGTGGAAAGGGTAAGAAAACGACTAGCGGAGAAAGAGCGACCCAATGAGGAGTGTCCAGCATCAGAGGATATAGTGATGCAAGATGCACCACCAGATGATATGGCCGCAACCGACGATCCGTTCCTAATCGAGCTGCAAGAAGTTGCGGAAGGCTGCAAGCAGTCCGAAAAGGGGTCAGTCAAGGAAAACGAGCTATTTTTTCCAAAGAACTATAGACATTTTAATTCTAGCATATCAACAGAGCATAATCAATCAAGGGCAGTCCAGGAGAGAAAATTAATCGATGATTTTAAGAGAAAATGGGATTACAATACATTGTCTACCGAATTAGATGATGAGACGTGGTCATATATTAATTCGAAGGAGAACCTGAATATATTTCCGCTGGTTGAGCGGTGTACTGTAAATCATGATAATCCGCACGACATGGTTTATTGGAGTTCCGTAATAATGAGAAACTCTTGTAGGAAGAATGAAGTCACTGGAGTACGCCAATGTGCCAACTTTGCTTGCGGTAAATGGGAAGATTTTCCCAGGCAATTTGCCAAATGTCGTCGCTGCAAGCGCACAAAGTACTGTTCTCGTGATTGTCAATTAACAGCCTGGACTTACCATAGATATTGGTGCCATGAAGTCGGCACGAGCGTTAGCACGACTGCTTCAACCACAGGCGCAAATACGCCTAATGCTGCTCATTCGTCTAACAGCTTAAGTCACAACGCGCCAGACGATGAAACTACAATTAACTTTACTATAAACAATGATGTCACAGAGGATGCCGCTAACAGTGGGGAAATAGCCATGGGGGAAAGTATCGGAGGGGCAGAAGCAGTGCCTGCTGGCTTTAATATTAGGGCAACTGATGCAGCCACAACTCTAAGCATCAATAACAACGGAAGGCCGAATGTGACCAACGTTGTTAGACATCTGATAGCCGACATAAATGAGGAAGAAGGTGAAATGGTTTCAACAGATCAAAACCGTGGCGGTAATATAGCATAGAGCAGGTAAAAGTATAGCTTGTATCGTACATATTTGAATTGGAGTTTGAGAATTTTCTAATCAAGCTAGAAAGATCGCTTAGCTTAACAAAACTTCTACAACAAAGCGGGAAGCGCTACGGTTAAAAGCCATAATCCATGTTTGATATTCAATTGAATGAATCGATTAGGTCAGCACTCCAGAGTGCAAAGCAAGAAGAGATCTCACAAAGCCGGCGAGACGAAATCGACGCTATCTTAAAGGTTGGATACTTCTCGGTGGATAGTTTAATCGAGCATTATGAGCGCTATTTGAAAGGCAAAATATCACTCAAGACACTACTTTCGCCTATAGAATTCAAATTTAAAGCCAAACACATCCCAGGATCCCATTACAGTCCCGAGTTCAAAAAGGACTTGGAAAGGTTAAGTTTGCAACAGCGAGAGAACGAGTACCAGGAATTGATTAAAAAAAGCCAATTAGGAGACAGGTCGTTTGGTGGGAAAAGTGATGATCCTACGCCTGCCCAAATGGCGAAGGAAATTCGAGAGCAAATGACAACAGTTTTCAATGTTCTTGTGAGCGTTGTCTCTGTCGTTTTCGCAATATGGTATTGGTCAGGTAGTTCGACGAGACTTCCACTCCATTACAGGGTGATACTTTGCCTGTTTTTTGGAATTCTGACTTTAGTTGCTGAAGTTGTTGTTTATAATAGTTATCTGAGAAAGATCAACGATGCAAAGTTAAAGGAAAGATCGAAGAAAGAGAGGAAGAAAGTTGTGAAGCAAATTATCATATGAGCAAATCATGCATTATTCGCTTTCTCCAGTGACGGAAATGGCTATTGGAGGGCTGGGCAATGAATCGACAGAAACGGGAGCATGACCATCGACAAAAGGCAGGGCATGGTACAATTTCTGTCTGAGCGAGAATCCCATCTCATTGTAGCGCTGGATATTTGTGAAAAAAGACCACCTCAATAGCGCCAAATACAATCTGAGAAATCCAAAATCGGGCCATAGAGTCGATGTGAAAAGAATCTCCGAATTCTCATGTGATTGCCATAACATATAATCGGACAATCTCATATGGCCGCTAGTCCTGATGAGTAAATCGCAATTGTTTGAAAACTCTTCCAAATACATGTTCCTGGTAAAGTCCGCGACCGTGAGTGAGCTGGCGTACGCGCTATCGGCCAACGATTTTTCGATAGTACCACACACCGTATGGTAAATATCGTTCCGTGAAGTGTAAGGGAAACAGATGTATAACGTGAAGTCATCACCGTTGTCCGTCAGCCTTTCGACTCTTTTTATCTTTTCCCTCATTTCCGCCGAAACAAGCGAATGGTCCCCGACAATTCGCAGACGAGACCCGTACAATGGATCACTAAACGTGTTAGCTCTCTCGCAAAACTCATCTAGCTTGGCAGAAAACATATTGGTCAACGCCTCAACTTCCTCCTTAGGACGGTTAAAGTTCTCTATCGAAAACGCATATGCAGAGACACACTTGATCCCGATCCTTTTACAAGCGTAACACAGATTCAGTAAAGTCATTCCTCCAGCTTCATGACCCTTCTTAATCGGCATATCACATTTCTTGGCGTAACGTCTGTTGCCATCCATAATGAACGAAACGTGTCGAGGAACAGGTCCAACCCTAATGATACCGATCAGGATATTCTGCAAACTTTCATGCAACCATACCAAGACTCTGAACGATGCCAGCCACATCAATATCGGCATCATCATATCTTTGAGCTTTTTGAAACAGGCGTTCAACCTCGAGGGATGGGTATGCTCCTTGGAGGGACCAGTCAAACGGAATCTAACATAGTTTGGCAACCTCATATCGTCTTACAGTCTAGTAGTTCAGTACCAGCGACTTTGGGATGGTTCGACTCTTATGTTGTAAGCTAGTAGTTAGTCTTAACCATAGCCGCCTGACCCCCCGTAAGGGCGATGAGCAATGAGATCCTATATAAACTAGAGATACGACAGCAGCAGAGCACCAAAGACCAGTCTTATAGCTTACTTAATACATTGGGTCCGTAGGAGATCTATATAGTCTTTATCAAGTGCAGCGTTTCCTGCGATGCAGATTATTGTGGGAGTGTCTCTTGGTTAGTGTCCCAGGACTCTCTTCTCTATACTGTAGACCAGCTTCATGGTTTGCTCCATGAAGGTTAGGCATATGATCGTGTGGGGGGCGATTCTGAACACTTGGGCCTCGAATCCCTTGTAGAGGGCAGAGATACCTTCGATTCTGACGGTTTTGATGAAACAATCGAGCGGTCCCTTGTACAGGTTACCCTTTTGGTTGTAAATTCTGGTCAGGATCACGTCCCATGGGTTCATGACCACTGCGACTCCGATACCGGAGATGGTACTAGCTGTTAGATGCAGCGCTGTGCCCTCTTTCATCAGATCGTTGTTGAGCAAGAAATGCTTTGCCGTGTTGTAGATGGGCAATTGCACGGATGAACCAGCACCTGTTCTGAGAATGGCAGCATCCACGCCGCGGTACAGGCCTTTGAAACCTTCCTTGGTGTAGATCGTCCTTAGACCGTTCCAGACACCTGTGTAGTGGGTCTGCTCACCGATCTTGATGAATTCCGAGTACGATTGCAGTCTAGTCTTGACCAAAAACAGCGGGGAACCGAGAACGGCACCAATGATCCCCGAAGAGGCACCAGATACAACATTAATCGTAACGTTCTGCACCTTGTGTGGTTCTTCCTCCGGATAAAACATCTTGTTCAGAAATCCTCTCATTGGTTCGTAAAATCCCAGTCTGGACCCATTTAAACATATCTGGTAGATATAAGCCGCCACTAGACCTTTCTGGAGACCTCTAATACCTTCATTTTTAAAGATCACGGCCATTCCCTGTAGCGGATTCTTGTAAATTCTCTGCACGCTTGAAGAAAGCTCGCCCTGCAATTGCATCCTGATCTTGATCAACTCAATTGGGTTCGTCACAGTGACGGCAATACATGCTGCCAGACCTCCCGCAACGAAAGAACCAAATTTCGTCACTTTTTGAGCTGCGCTCTTCTCTACAACTTTGCCTTTACTTTCAGCCATGCTGACACTACCTCAGACACTCTTATCTATAGCTACACAAGACTAATCAAGGTGTTAAAGTCGAGTCCAGAATACATTAAACCATATTATATAATGGCATGAGGTGACAGCTGGTTTTTTCAGTCTTTCTTTTCGTCATACTACAAACTTTAATCTCTATCGCTGGCACCGAAACCGGGCCGGTACCGGCCATTGGGCAGATCAGTAGTGTAAATCATCAATTGAGTCGTCCGAATCGCTGTATTGTGTCTATGTGGAATGCAATGAGGTGTCTTGTGTCCCAGACGGTCGGTTGAGTATCTTTACCTGAAGTTATTGAGTATGTTTCCGCAGTCTGCACACGAGTAGCCCGCTTCGCCTGTGATGGCGGAGGAATTCGACAGCACGGTGAAATTAGTGCCGTGGCACACGTCGCATCTGAGCGCGGGAATCGTAGCGTTCTTGCCGTTGGAAGATCCGCTGCCTCTTGTTCTTGTAGAGTTTACGCTGCTGCTCGAATGGTTGAACAATGGGTTTCGTAACACTGGATTGGGCTTCAGACGTGAGGTACCGAGGATTTCGTCGGGACACTGCACAGCGGCGGCGGCTAGCTTTCCGAGACCGATCAAGCTGCTTGAATGTCTTTTTGCAGTGGCCAGCAGGTCGCCAGAGCCGTAGGTGCTCGTCACATCGCCGCTGTTGGAGTTGCGGCGATTTGAGTTCTTGAGTCTCTCCAAGACACGTTCTCGTATGTTTTTGGGCATATCGGCACGAAAGACGCGGATTAGACCCTTGGTGTCGGTGGTAACCATTATGGTTCCTATGGCGGCCACGGCACTGGGCGAAGGGTGACCTTCGTTATCGCTACTTTCGGAGCTCAAAGAACAACAGCCATCTGGATCATCAATGGAGGAATGGTCCGAGTCGGACAAGTCGTCCTTTTTCCTGCCGAGGACAGCTAGATTGTCTGACTGCCTGAAGAATTCTAACGATATGTCGCATATGAGGTCATTGGAAAGCGATAAGGTCTTGCTGGTCTCAGGGGGCGCTAGATTGGCTGTCGTGACTGGATCATGATGAGCGTGAAAAGATACGAAATCATTGTTCTTGATCGGCTGATCTGACGAGGGACCGTGAGAATGTGGTAAAAGAGTTTTAAGATGTAGCGAACCATGTTGTCGATTTTTAGAATGGTCACTGTTGAGATGTAAAGGATGGCTTAAAAAATCTCTCAGTCCTCCGCTCCTGGTTTGTTTTGTGCCCTCTTTCGCAACTAGTGATGAATTCGCAGACTGCAATCTCCAAGCATAAGCCCAGTGATCGTCACTGCCGCAAACAACCACCGGTTGATTGTCCAAAAAGGTTAACTGAGCATTATGCTGAGATGTACCACTTTCGAATCCTCTCAGCACTTCCAAGCATTTCTTGGTTTTCACATTAAACACTCTTATTCGCGAGTCATTAGACGTTACCACTAACCTCAAAGAATCGTCGGTCGGCGCTTTGTAGCATTGTAGGCAGGTAAGACGTGGTCCATGGTGCGTTTTCGAGCCAGGTGACAAAAGTCTATTTCCGGCCTCTTCCACTTGTGTGGTCTTATCGACCACATGGAAGGACGAGACGAAATCCAATCCACGAGTGGCGAGTACGATGACGTAGCCGTTGAAAGTTCCTACTATTGTGAACTCTCCTTCCCCTCGCGAGATCGTTAATGAAGTGACGAGATCCTGACAATCAAATTCGAAAACCACTTCACCTTCCAGTATCGACCATAATCTGCATTTGTGGTCGAGACAACCAGTGATGAGGAAACGATCGTCGGCGGGATGAAACAGAACGCATGTAACGAAGTCTGGGTGGTGGAAGGCCTTCAATGAACTAGACCGGTCTGGATGCCACAGACGTACCGACTTATCCATAGACGACGTCGCCAGAAAATTATTCTTGGACCAATCCATGTCGAGTATGTCTGTTGTATGCTCTTTAAACTTCTTGTGAGGGTTGGGATGGAAAACGGGCGCATACAGGTTAGTCGGATTTGCCTTGGAACCACTCGGGCTTGCCTTAGCTTCATTCCTGATGGAACCGCCTGGAGTACCGCCTAGAATTTGTTGCTTGATCAACCGCGACTTCGCTTTAAAGGCGTCCCGCGATTCCTGCGAAGCGTCCAGTTCCCATCTTTCCGCAGGGGATCCAATGACCTTCCACAAACATAAAGTCCCGTCCTTAGCTCCTGTCGCCATATATCTACCATCTAAACTGAACTTGGTGACCCAAATTGCATTTTGTGATGATCCCTGGTTCAACAGCGGAACTTTCCGCTTCCCCGTTTCCTTGCTATCGCTCGATTCGTACGCATTCAGCTCCTGAGCCAAGAACAATCTTCTAAACTGCTTCAATTGCCGGCTCCTTTTCACCACTTTTATGTGATGCGGCTCTTTCAGATATTTCTCGTATTGTCGCCTGTCGATAGACCGCAGAAAATTGGGCAGCGTAGAGCTATAATTACGTCCCGATCCCTTCGACAGCTTCTCCCTCAGTTTCGACAACGTATCTGCATGCTGATGCAACGTCTCTCTCGACTCTTCCGGTGTCAACTTAACATCAAACGTCACCGGCTGAATATCAGCCGAGAACTCTTTGTTAGCACTCGAAATACTCTGTTCCTCGTCATTCGATGCCACAGAAGCCACTGTAGACCCGTTTAAAGTCCCACTTCGGACACTTTCCTCACCAGAAGCTCTATTCTTCTCCCCAGATCGCCTCTTGCTACCGCTACGCTTCAATTTTACGCTCTTCACTTCATCCTTGCTACCTGATTTGTTCCAATTCATCACACACTTTACAGCCCAACTAATCCCACAGCTTTAACAATTCCAATGATAACTTTACAGGACCCTTGATTTCGTTTGATTCATGTCAACCAGAAAGACCTCTTCCTGATACTTCCGCGTATAAATACCAGATGTACCGCTAGCCGCAGGCTTATACTTCCAGTTCCACAGTGCCAAGCCCTCTATTCTGGCTACAGCTGGTCTCTTTGGAAGGTGGACCCTGTTTAGCTAATGGCTTCATAGAGGCGTAATTTTCACTATGCGCATGGCAGTACATTACACTGCCAGCCAAGCAGTACAATAGCAGGTTGTGCTAATTATAGGAGGTTGCCATTGGTGTGCTGGGATTGCTTACGATGTCAGTTAAGCCCATTGATACGTTTATCACCAACAGCGTGCAGTTGTTCGAGGTTAATCCGTCACAGACGGTTCTGTCGATATCGTACAAGTGGAAACCGCAGTCGGGCAAGAAGAAGCCGGTTGTTTCGTTCAAGACGCATAATTCTCACCTGTCGAGCTGTTACAGGTTTAAGACCAACAAGAGCAAGGATGTTTCGAGATTGCTGAGTGCCTTGGGACCGAGAGGTGTTACTATCACTCGAGGAAGGGTGGAAAAACGAGTGTCGAAGCCAGTGTCGAGGAAGGAGGCAAAGTCTAGGGATGTAGTTGGTCTCGGTACTTTGATGGTCAATACAGAGGTGAAAGAGTATGTTCCTGTGGAGGAGAAAGCACAGACACCGGAGACTTCGAAGAAAAAGAGCAAGAATAAGAGTAAAGGTAAGAAAAGACGTTAGTATCCTGTGTAAATTATCATTATAAAGCGTTACTCCAAATTAAAAAGTCCCAATTAGCGTTGTTATTTTCTTGATCTCTTCTTTCTCTTGCGCTTCCGCCTCTTGTGTTTGTCACCGTCGCGGTTCAAAAGTTGGCGATTGATCAGTGGCGTCGTTTCGTTGTGCAGTCTGGCCTTGGTGTCCGTTTCTGCAGATTCAACGGACGACTCGCGATTGAGGTCGAGATTTTCGTTAGTTATAAGCGTCGGGTTGTATTCCTGGTCATAAGCAGAAGAGTTTCTTTCGTACCTTTCAAGATCACTTTCAGGTATTTCCGGAATTGCCGACAGCAGTCTGCCAGTTCTAGGGGTCAGCAAGTTCGAAGAGCTTGCAGTTGCGGCACCACCGCTGTTGATGTGTATATTACCGAAAAACTCGTCTCGAGCTGGCGTATCCGAATATTTGGGCGGAATATCTGCACCCTTTTGAAGTATTGTGTCCTTTTTGGCCTCAGTACCGTTGTAAGATGGCGGTATGCCTATCTCTCCATAGACGCTCCCAAAGGCGTACTTCTTGACGTTTGCTTCGATGAATACGAAGCCGACTTGCCCCAAGTTAACGTGTAACTCAACTTCATCAGATTCAGGCGCATCTGGTGCCGCAGGGTCGTGCACACGCTGCAGATCGGGTGGCAATTCCACGTCTCTTCCCTCCGATAAACTTTCACGCATCTCGACATTATCTGGATCTTCCAGCAATCCGTCCCTTGTGTAAGTTCGCGTAAACGCTGCATTCAACGACCCTATTCCAATGAATAAATCGATTCCCACATTCTGTGTCACATCTATCAGCCTTTTCCCGTTATGAGTAATGAAAATCGTACCTGTTCTGAACCTGTATCCGAATCCCACAACGTCTCCTTCTTGCAACTTTGGCAGTAAAGTGCTGGCCATGAAAGGGTTGTTTATCCTCAGCTTGCCCGTAGATTCGTATGCTATTGAAAACAGTGACATACCAGGTATTCTAAAGTAGGGATAAGGAAACGTCATTAATCCCACACTGAAAACCGAATTGGAATCACTGCGATGCCTGAAAACCTTGACTTCAAAATAAACTGCATCCTTCTTGTTAAAAGGCAGAGGATAGTTCATGATTGCAGAAGAGCTCTTGTTGTACTTTGTGAACGTAATATCAAGCTTATCCTGTATGATAAAACTGGGCAGAAAATTTCCCTCCACATCGGTGTTGTCATTAATACTTGGTAAGAAACCATAGCTTTGAATCCCACGGTCTCTAATAAACTGCAAATCACTTTCACTTGTAAAAGTACCAAATTCCTTCACATTCGGAGGATTAACCCTCTGAAACTCCTTGGCCCGGTTATAAAGGTCGAGCTCAAACTCCGACATCTTCGGTAACTCTGCAGCTTCCTGCTCCTGTAACAACGCATCATCATCAAACTGCCCCGCTGAAGTGAAAGAAGAGTCCAGAAGAATCCCATTGCGCTTCTTACCGAATAGAGAATGAAACGGCCCAGCCGTACCACTTGTGCCACCAGTTTCTTCATCATACTCTGCTTCATCAGCTCCACAAAACGTCACATAAATCGCTATTATAACCAAAACAACCATCAACAGTGCAAAAGTGACCGATAAGCTTATCAGGAAGGCTAAACTAATGGTTCCGGAGTCATCGACATTCGGCGGAACAGGATATGTATCTTCTAGCTGTTTGGCAACACCATCAGCAAAAACCATTTGCATGTCATCGCTATGAACCTCGATGGCCATCAGAAATAACCATAAGCACTTACAGCCTCTAAAAGACCCAGAATTACAACTTATCGTAGCGATGACAGCCTTATTGAGCCCATCAGTGCCATAGTCTTGATCCTTAGATATCACTAAAAACGTCGTTGGCCTACTAATATATATAAGTATGATGATGAAGTTGGTATTTAATGCATTTATACTGGTCCTGGCTAGTCTTCGAGACCATCACTTTCGTATTCTCCGCTTACTTCGCTCCACTCTATGTAGAACTCTTTCATTATCTCTTTGGAGCGCTCCAGAATTAGCGGATCATAGGGAAAGTAGCTTTGCAAGTCTATAAATTGTTGCCTCGTTGCCAAAGACCAGGTGCTGGCCGCCGAGGAGTACATGCTGCCCTTTTGGTCCTTGTCGCCTCTGCCGATGATGCCCCTCAGACGCTGGTTGTTGTTATTTTCGATGATGCTGAAGCAGTAGGCGAGGTCCTCATGCTGGGAAATACGTGCAAACATTAGCATAACGTTCTCGTTGCAGTATTTGAGTGGATTGAACTTGGAGATGACCATTCTTTGGAAAAATTTATCGAGCTCGCATTCCCAGTTGCCGTCCGCGTCTCTGAAGAGAGCGTGTCTGAAGCAGAAAATGTAGCATAGCGCTTGGAAAGCGCCATAGAAATGTTTGAACCTGTCCATGCCGCCGGGCTGATCTACTTCCTCTTCTCGTTCTAGCACGTAACGGTTCAACCACGAAGCCAGGTAGCTCGCGACAAATATGATTTGGGTACGTGAGAGTTTCTTGGCTCGCGCAATGAAGGATCCCAGATACTGCAATGATTTGATCCTTGTCTCTGCTGTTTCTGTGGGTGAGAAGGATATGTCGATGAGAGTGACCAGAAACGAATCCATTAGTTCGATTTGATGCTGCGAGATGTGGAACATAATGTATTGCACTGATCTTGTGAAATATGTGGGCAAAACATGCGTCTTGAACAGAGTTGTGATAGTGTTGAATACTGCTACGCCTTCGCCGGATTTTAGACTCTCAGACGTTACCTTTTCCCGCAGAAATTCCGTCACCATGGTTAAAATTGCATCCAGTTTTTTCGAGAAATCCTTAATATTCTGAGTTGCCTGTACGTTGTATTCTTCTTCTCCCTCAATTTCGCCATCTTCCCCGTCGTCGTCTTTTTTATCATCATCTAGAGGTTCTACTTCCTCACCATCATCTTCGTCCTCCTCTTCGTCGTCTTCAAGATCCAGATCTTCGTCTTCAATATCATCATCCAGCTCATCCAATTCGTTTTGTAGCTCGACGTCCAAGGAAATAACTCTTTCAATGATTAGGGACCACGCCTGGAACTGCAATTCTTTACAATAACTTGTGAATTTGAGCAGATTAGCAACATAATTGACCAAACTTTTACAGGAATCATTGTTGCTCGGGAAGAACTTGGGCATGTATATATCAATGAATCCCATAGACGAGGGAATCATCTTTAAGAAGTACCGTAGCATGTCGTGATGACTCACCGTCATCTCAAGTGGCAAGTGGAACCCCGATATCAGAACCATTGACACGTCTTGCCACCATTTAGGTATACTCGAGCACAGGACTCTAATGAAAAATACATATTTACCTAGAGTTTGCGACGGTAGCTCCCACCATTTTTCCAAGTGGACGATAGATTGTATCAACGGAGATGCACGAGAAGTCTCGATCCTGCTGATGTTATCGGAAAGCACTTCCAGCAAAATATCGAGGTTCGCCACACTGACACGGTCCTCACTCTTTCTCGGAAGAGCAATCTGACTAGCTATCAGTCCCACTTGAGTGTTGGAGTTCTGGCAATAAACTCTAGTTAGTGAATCAATTGAAAACCAAAACAGAATAACCAAAAGAACAAAAACATACTTTTTCTAACTCGTCCAATGCAGATTTGACAAATCTTCTGTACATTTCGGTTGAAATATTCGCATCATCATCATTATCGTCATGAGATTCCGCTGTATGCATCGTTATCTTATCGGAAAACTCCACCTTGCGCTTTTTGGATTCTATTGCACTAACCACAATGTCCTGAGCGGGTCTTTTGCTAGAGTTTTCAAAAGCCATCATCATGACCTAGCTAATAGGACAAGGAACGGCTCAACGGTGCTTTAATCCCCTCCAAATGCGCTAAAGTAGTGGTTAATCCGATGCTCATCTCTAAAAATTTTTCTATGTGCCTTATATGTATAGGAAAGGTCCCGTTACCTTTAACATATCGCCATGTACGACATAGAGATCCACTCATAGTAACAGGATAATGTTCAGTTTATAAAGAGGATGTGCTCGGTGGGATGCCATTGACGCTTTATCATGCCCTCTAGTCTCATCTTATGCTCCTGCCCTGGGTCATGGAGCTACCTAGTTGTTCGCTTCCGACGTAGGTCCATCCGCCAAACTGTTTCTGGACACTTTCGCTTAAAAATTCGTCAACCAAACTGTCAATTGGTTTCTCTCTGGTGAATTCTTGATCAAAATTGCTGGTATCGATCGCGCTCGTTACGGGAGGTTTGTATGGGGGAATGTAGCCTTTCATGAGAAGACGTTTCCACGACAATTGGCAAAAAAATGGATGTCTCTTGATCTCTTCTGCTCCGTTGTAGCCCAGTCTTCTCTTGGGGTCACGGCTTAATAGGCCGATTAGCAGGTCCTTTGCGTCTCTGTCAAAACCGTCTGGGAACCGCAAGGGCTCCTGGAGAATCTTCTTGTACATCTTGGGCACGTCTTCGTCGTAGTATGGTGGCAGACCAGTTAACATCTCGTATAGCAGGACCCCGAGAGTCCACCAGTCTACCGCTTTGGAGTATCCCTGCCCTAGTAAGAGCTCTGGAGCCAGATACTCCGGGGTGCCGCAAAACGTATCTGTTTTATCCTTGTCTTTCATGTTGAGCTTACACAGACCGAAATCACACAGCGCAATATGGCCCTGGTAATCGAGAAGGATATTCTCTGGCTTCAGATCACGATATATGACATCCAGATTGTGTAGGGTCTCCAAAGCGCACAGCAGCTCGGCGGTGTAGAATCTTGAACGGGAGAGATCAAATCTTCCCTCTTTCTGTAAGTGATAAAACAGTTCACCACCATTTATGAAGGCCAGGACTAGGTAGAGTTTTTCTGGCGATTGAAACGAGAATTTTAGCGGAACGATAAAGGGACAATCGACACGAGCCAAGACAGTCCTCTCGGCCAATGTGTGGGTGACTTCAGATTTGGAGACGATATATGATTTCCTGATTGCTTTCAAAGCGTAAATCTTTTGAGTGTCCTTCTTTCGGACTTGCATAACTTTTCCGAAAGATCCCTTTCCGATGACCTTCAGGAGATCGAAATCGTCAATCGATAAAGCCTTGTTTCTTGCGGGTTTATAATCGACACTTAGATTGATTTTGCCCCAGCCATTATCCAAAGTGATCCAATGATGGTTGAATAGTCTGATACTTGCAGCCGAATCGATCTTTAAATTAACAGGTAAGTGAAACGAATCTAAATGAATATCCTGATTAGAGTTTATTTGATCAAGGATATTCTTTAGTCCTTCGTTATTCGCAGTCATTTCTTGTTGCCATAGTTTAGATGGAAGTAAAATAGATGGAATTCTCACAAACACATCAATCTTCAAGAAAGGTAGTTTCCTTGTCACATCAAATGTCGAGATCTTGTTGAAGACAGGTTGTGCCATAGTACCGTATTCAGGCTCAATGGTGGCTACAGTGTTGTCAAACTCAATCGTGAAGTACAATAGCGGATTCAAGTCATCAGAACCAGGTAACAATATGGTTGCTGGAATGAAATTGGTACACTGATCTTCCGGTAACAGGTTCTCAGCACCAGGCCCCTGTTTCTGTAATTGAATGCGCGAAAGCTGTGAGGCTACAGAATCTACCTCCAATGCCAAGCTCGTACGTTCAGCAGTAATACCGGAGCTTAGTAATTTGCTCAAAATCTGTTCATTTGATGTGATTGGAAATGGTAACCTGAATCCCTCACCGTTGTACACCTTTATCGTCATCATACCAGCTGTGGATGTGGCATTGTTGGTATGAGTCGAGACTGCCGCAGCTGTCGCATCGCTTGCCGTCGAAGTATCCGCATCTCTTTCTCTGCAATGCGAAGCCTGTGTGGAGCCAACGTTGTCATTCTCATCAGTTACTTCGTCCCTGACGGTCGAAGCAGTCGATGAAGCATCATGCGATAATCGCATTGGTGCCATCGACGCAGGCGATGGCACTATAGTTTCCTTTCTATCAATTGACGACCGACTGATGTCGGAATTGTTTACGCTCAACTTCTGATCCTCCAAATCCGAGGCCCCATGTTCAAACTGGAATAACCTGCTACCATTACCTTTTTCCGACTCACTCCTATCTTTATCCTTCTTATCTTTCTCAGCCTCCTTTGCCTGCCTTTCCTCCTTGGATTTACCAAACTTGAATTTAGAAAACTTCCAGTAACTCATATCCCAGTAGAGCCTACACTAAGTCTATTGCTGAAGTTTAATGCGTTACAGAGTCCTTATAAGCCATAAAATCACTGTATCTTAGCCCCTTTTCGCTGCTCTGATTACGTGAGTTTTTATTGACATTTTCATTATCTAACGCGTTAGCACCTACTCAAGACTACAAGAAAAGTTGAATCCATCCATACTTAAGCGATAATGAAGCTGACTGTTGACGAATGAATCGCTTCAACTTATAGCTCATATCTATTAGCTTCATCTCTTCATGTTTATATGCATTTACACTAGGAGATCTTAGGTCTTCACCGTTGGTTCTGAGTAACCGAGAACCTCTTTGAACTTCAAGAAATCAACGACGGAATCGATCACGGGTCTCAAGAACTCTTCGGCCGTTTGGCCGTATTTGCTCTCGTCGTCTGTGTATCTTTCGATGTAAAGTCTGATAGTGGCACCGGAAGAGCCTGTTCCGGACAATCTCACCACGAACCTTGCACCGTTTGATAGCTTGACGTATAGACCTTGGTTGGAAGAGATCGAGCCGTCTAAATCGGTGTATTGGAAGTCGCCTGCTGCTGCAACAGTCAGAGATTCGTCTGTTGGGAACTTGGAACCAACCACGTTGGGCGTATTCACGAACTTTTCAAGATGCTTGACTATATCCGTGGCTTTCTCGGAACTCACATGCTCGTAATCGTAACGGGTGAAGAAAGTACGACCGTACTTGAGCCAGAATTCTTCCTGAACCGTCTTGATGGAAGCTTCCTTCTGTGGGTTGTGCTTATTGTAGATAGCCAAGATATTCAACCAGGCGATAATAGCCCACATACCGTCTTTTTCTCTAACGTGATTGGAACCTGTGCCGAATGATTCTTCACCGCAAATGGACAATTTCTTAGCATCAAACAAAGCACAGAAAAACTTCCAGCCCGTTGGAACTTCGTAGCACTCCAGACCTTGCTTGGCGGCAACTCTGTCGATTGCGCCAGATGTTGGGAAGGAGCGAGCCAAACCGTAGATACCCTGTTTTGCAAAGTATGGGATTTCCTTGGCGTACTCAGCTATGATGGCGACGGAGTCACCAGGTGAGACAAAGGCAGGGCCGTAACCGTAAATCATGTTTCTATCACCATCCCCATCAGAAGCAGCACCAAACTCTATCTTCTCCTTGTCAACTCTATCGACTAAAGTACGAGCATATGTCAAATTTGGATCTGGGTGAATACCGCCGAAATCAGGCTTGGGATGGCAGTTTTGCAAGACTTCGTTCTCTGGTAATCCCAATTCATCAACGAAAATTGCCTTTCCGTAGGGACCGGTGACACCATTGAGCCCATCAAAGAGCAATTTCCAATTCTTCGTTTTTCTCTGCGAGTCGACAAACTTCTTGATCAAATCGAAGTCGAAAATTTCGCGAAGGAACTCGACATAGGCCTTTGTTGTGTCGATGACATCGACCACAAGAGAACCATATGTTTTTTCTCCCTTAGTGCTCAAATCCATAGTTGGAAAATCTTTGACTATCTTATAGGATGTCAATTTCTTAGAAACTTCCCAGATTGCATTAGTGACGGACTCTGGAGCCGGACCACCGTTCGCCAGGTTGTACTTAATACCAATGTCATTTTCAGGGCCACCAGGATTATGAGATGCGGTCAAGATGATACCACCTGTTACTTTCTTACCACTCTTATCCTGGTATGTTCTGATTATATGAGACGCAGCAGGTGTAGATAGTAGACCACTGTGACCAACAACCAACTTGCTTACCCCGTTGGCGGCCGAGATTGCGGCAATCTTCTGCAAAATGACATCGTTGTAATAACGACCATCACCTCCTACCACCAAAGTAGCATCCTTACAGCCTTCAGGGATTGCATCTAGTATAGATTGAATAAAATTCTCGGTATAATGCGGCTTCTCCATGAATATCTTTGTCTTCTTACGAAGTCCCGAAGTACCTGGCTTTTGATCATTGTAAGGCTGGGTATTCACCGTTTCCGCTGCTAAAGACATTTCTGCTTATTTCTTCTAGAACCCTTGTTTCGCTCTTTGCCACAATATGAAGGATAACCTGTTATGAACAATCCTACGCCTTGCAGTTCGATCTTATATACACTAGCAACCAGATCCTTCACTACTTAGGGAGAAGGGGAAGGGGTATCCTTTATTTTGATATGCTTGCTGATCGGCCCAGGGATGACCGGATCACTTATTTTCTCGTTTTTTTCTCAGGGAGCTCGTTGGGCTTTCGCTGTCAAACTTGCAAGGGCGAGGACGTGGGGAAGCAACAAAAAACCCTGGGATACGGTTACATCTCATGTCTAGCGCAAACGCAAAAGAGCGTGAGTGCGGTAATAAAAGAGCTTCACAATCTGCGAAAAATCAACTCTACTGAGTTTATGCTTCTTCTGGAAGGGTAGCCGGCTTGGCATTCATTAACCTTGCGACATGTTTGATCGTTTGCTCATCCGCCGTCGGAAATCTCTCCTTCAACTGTATCTTTATTAACTCCTCCTTTGTAAACTGCAGCGGCTTATATGGCTGATCGAGTATCAAATATTTGAAAGTTTCTACTTCTCCGTAAGATACGAATGGTGGCATTTGCTTCGCTTTTATACCTTCAGCGGCTAAAACCCACCCCTAAAAAAGGCTTGTATAAAACATCAGATCTGAAACGTTACAAGCTCGAATTCTATAAAATGCTCCTTGCTAACTACTGTTTCCCAAGCGCCAGGATCGATTCTAGCGATGGTATGGCTTCTGCAGTTTCATCTTGATGATCATATTGCTCGTCAGCGGCTATGAATTTCTTCTCAGTCTGCTTTATATCTAGCAGCTTTGCCAGTTCTTGCATGCTTGTCTCATTTCTCCTGTTATTGTAATGCGGTTGTATTTTTTCTCTAAGGACATCGGGCATTTCCGGGATCTGAAGTTCCTCAGCACCGAGTACCAACTTCTGGTGGATCCATTCAAGTAACACCTGCTTCTGCCTGTGTAGGTGGATGGCCGGTACCCGAAAGGGGTCGTTACCTTTTAGGAGGGTGTCTTCTTCACCACTACCGGGCAACGGTAAGGTGGTGTCCTTGGTGGATGGTCCCAGCGGCAAATAGTAGTGACTACCTAGGTCTGTTTCCTCCTTGACAGGAGAATCCAAGTCAAGAGAATCGATGTAATCAGATATCAAGGTATCAATCTTGGAATATTCTGCTTCTTGAGTGTCTTCTATTTTCTTACCAGAGGTAGTGGTTCTATTAGTTAGTCTCGGGAAGCTAGCTACTCTTTCATCTTCGGCAAATGGCAGCCTGTTTAATATCAATGTTCGAACCTTTTCATCGTGCTCGTCACGCATTATCAGTGGACAAAGCATACACATTTCGACTTCAGAATCGCGCTTTGCAACGTAGCGAACTATGCAGATCTTGTCATGCTCTAGCATGGTATCAACAAGCGCGCTGAAAGCGGCCATGTCGGCGGTTGACCCAGATCTGGTATCTGGTAGAATAAACCGGGATTCAGAATTTAGCATGTATCGGGGCAATCGCGCTCGATCTAGAAATCCTCTTATGTCTATGCCCGGAGATGTCCTATAGTATCTTGATTCGTCGAGTGTCGATGGGAGAACGACATAGTCTGAACCATACCGGTACGCCTTAGCTATGGATTGTTGAGCAACTGTGAAACGTTTGTCTGCTTTGTCGTCGTGGACCTCATACTCTATTACGGACTTTACAGGTTCACATTGCTTGGAGCCATTTTGCTCATCCTTAAACACAAGTTTCCTATTCAGCGTCGAGACACGCTTGGTAGCTGGATATCCTTCCACCTTAATACACAAGCAATGTTCATCATCGGCACTTGAAAGGCCCTTGGAGTCGCTAGATGGGACTATAGCAGTTATATCTGCACCAAGTCTCAGATCGCCAGCGAAAATTCGTACAGGCTTGACAATCGCGGGTTTGGGTAATGCTATTTCCAGTAGCAAATCATCAATGTGAAAAATCATAGACCCGGGAATCGCCTTTATGAGATGACCCCATCTACTATCCTCAATAGCACTGTCCTTTGAGTCGGTCGTTTCCTTTTTCCTGCAGTCAATCAATATGAGTCTTGAGTTGAATTCTTCTTTCAATACATCGATCTCTTCCTCATTCAAGTCGAGCCCATCCACGTCAGCAGTGAAGACAACAGTTTGTCTGAGCATTTTGCGAGTCTTGAGCTTTTCTTTCATATCCAAAGAAGACACCAACAAACATTGCACCATAGATTCGACTGCTTCAATAGCAGTATTCTCATCTCCATTATCGAGAGGCTTGACTCCTAAAGTCTCCTCCCCATACGACTGTAAAGATTTGAGAAGCCTGAGCGTCTCAGTAGACGTAACAGGAGCAACAAATTCCTGTGCTTCATAAACATTCGAGATCGACTGGGAGTTTTTGGAATAGCGACAGTTTGCTAAGTAGCAACTGATCCAGTCAGTTTTGCGTCCTCTTTTGCACTTATCCAGTAGAGTGTATTCAAGGTAGGCGACAACTTTTGATAGATGCCCTTCTCGTGCCATGGCCGGCGAAACGTCCAGCACGAACGTCGTGGCCTCTGCTGACATGTTGACGTTTTAGCAGGGAATGTGGCACTGTATAACACACCAATACTACCTCTAAAGAGCGATGACCTTTCGGCCTTCCTATCCATATCCTTGATGCTTGAGAAGGGAAAAAAATTAAGCCCTGTAGGGGGCTCGAACCCCTAACCTTGTGATTAAGAGTCACACGCGCTACCGATTGCGCCAACAAGGCTACTTTGTTATTTAAACCAAAAAATATCTCCAAGTATACCCTCCAATATAGGTCATGTGACATTATTGAGAACACTGCAGCATTAGGCTTCACTGCAAGAACGAGACCTTGGCGCATACCACGCCTGTCCAAGCCGGCACAAGTAGACATCAGTATGATCTGACGTGTCGAATTAAAGAGCCCAAGAAACCTGAAACCCTAAATGATCTTTTTCCTCGGTAAAACGACCTAACCGTAGGAACCCCGAACTGCTATCACCGAAGATAAGCCGAGATCGAAAGCCCAAGGCTAGAAAACCGATAATTCCTCGAAGGATATCCAGTAAACTCCACTTGCGTCCGAAGTGAGAGCATACTATTTTTGATAACCCTTCGGCGTCCAGTCCTGCCCCTCACTGCTTACGCAGTGTCGTGGCACGCTAGGAGACGGCGCAGTCGCACTGTCCCCGCTGCTCATGAGACTTGACTCTCGCTACGCTCTCAGCCGTTTACTCCAAGTTTGGCCCTAGACCCCAGTTTTCTCGTCTGGGCAAAAGAAGCGACAGTCATTTTCAAGTGTCAGCAAGACAAATGCTGACACTTCAAGGAAAAAGAGGGGAGCTACATGGTACAGTCTCCAGTGCAGTCCTCTCACGACGTTTGCTATATAAGCAGACACTCAGAGACCAGGTGAATAGTACCAGTGAAGTAGAGTACCAGAAAAAGCAGAGAAAGTATTACAAAGCAAATATCAGACAGGAATAATGGGATTTTGGGATTCATTTGAAGTATACAACAGAAAAAAGCACTCGAAAAATGCTGCCATGTATGGGGTAAACCATTCAAATCTCGGCGAAGGCAAGACCACGTACATGTATGCGCATGAGTACTACGGGCCTGCCAAGAAGAAAACCATGGAGGAGTCGGCCATCATCAGTGAGACTTCTGGAACTGGTGATATGAGGAAAAATTCAGTCTCTTCGGAGTCGTCTGCGGGAAGTGGTAACAAGATGATGGAGGACCAGCCTCACTTGGTTGATATCTCCAAGCTGTCCCAGAACGAGTTTAAAAGATTGTATGAAAGCATGAGGAAGGGCGAGCCTGATAACAAGGTGAACTTCTAAGGCGTAGATGTTTTGTTGTAGTTAATGGTTCAGGATCTTTATGGCATTTTAGGTAGGCATTATGTAGTGAAAAATGATAAGAAACAGGAGCAGGCTTTGTACAAGCTTGCAGATCTCAGCACGGCAAGCTGTAATGCCCTTCCAAGCGCTGCCGGGATACTTTCGAGCCTTCGAGTCTGCCGAATCTGACGGGGTGGACTCGACAGTGGTCGATCACTTGGAATTTGTCGCACACGACTCGTGGAGCCATCTTCACAGCGAAATACCGGCTGATACCGATACTCACCACTACAAGCTACTTGTGTTGGCGAGACATGGCCAGGGATATCACAATGCTGCTATCTTACGGTATGGCCAGGATGTGTGGAACGAGTACTGGTGTTTCCTAGACGGTGACGAGCACGGGAATTGGCTCGATTCGAAGTTGACAGCTGTCGGAAGGGAGCAGGTCGAAAAGACGGGACTCCAGGTGCTGGCGCCCATGGTTGGTCACATCCAGGCGCTTCCCGATGTTTTCTTTACCTCCCCGATGAGAAGATGCCTCGAGACCTTCATTGGTTCATGGGGAGACGTCATTAGCAAGAACAACAACAGCGATAGCCCAATCCCCGTGCATGTGGTAGAGAATCTCAGGGAAAGACTGGGAGAAAACGCTTGCGACAGAAGAGTTCCGCACTCAGAAGTCGTCCGCGAATACCAACACTACAAGACAGATGGCGGAGATGTAATCCATTGGCACTACGAGCCCGGCTACCCGGAAGAGGACCAGCTGTGGCTGCAGGACCACAGGGAAACGGACGCGGAACTAGACGAACGGTTGCACGCGGGTCTTTCGCAGATCTTCAGCCAGTTGAACTCCGATCAAAGGTTTATCTCCATTACTTGCCACTCCGGCGTGATACAGAGTATCCTCCGTAATCTGGGCCACCCGCCAGTGAACAACCTCGACACGGGGAAAGTCGTCGTTGTAGTTGTCAAGATAAACGTGAACAGACTCAAAGGTGCCTCGCACTTGTGACTCTTACAGGATTATATAACTGATAGACCTAAACTGTCTTACTAAGAGATGCCAGCACTTGCGAGGCCGCATAGCCGGAGCTTTAGCAAGATTCTATGCTTCAAGATGACGGAGGTTATTCAGCTTTTTCCTGATCTTTGAGTCATCGCTGTGCTGTGAGTAAGAAAATTTTTTTCAATCCTAAGTAATAAATAGTTAAAAATCTCATCTCAGGATCTGAATTAGGTTAGAGGAATTGTCTCGAATTCCGATCACTTGCAGGTTTACTACTCCCTGTTGCTTTTATATCTGTGTTGAATTTTTGGCCAGTAAAGTGCAATTTTATACAAGGTTATCACTGAAAAGAATTCCTAATAATTTGAAAGCATTGGAGGCCGATAGAGTTAGTTAAAATGATCAGACAGGCTACCACTAAACAATTTGCAGCAAGACGCTGCTTACAACAGATAGCGGCGCGTCCCGCTGTATATGGCACATTTCGCTGTTATAGCTCGGTGTCGCGCAATTATAGTGCGTCGGCAGCGAGCGCACCAGCTAGTGATAGGAGGCCTGAGCCGGCTCCTTGTTTTAACGTCGATCCAGCAGCGGAGCAGCCCTCGAAGCTTAGTCAGAAGCTTCGCGCTGATCCTCACATGGACAGCTCGTTCATTGGTTTGACCGGTGGTCAGATATTTCATGAGATGATGATTAGACACAACGTGGACACCATCTTTGGCTACCCTGGTGGTGCCATTTTGCCAGTGTACGACGCCATTCACGACAGTAAAGCTTTCAACTTTGTCCTACCAAGACATGAACAAGGTGCTGGTCACATGGCCGAAGGTTACGCTAGAGCTTCTGGTAAACCTGGTGTCGTCTTGGTGACTTCAGGTCCCGGTGCGACAAATGTGGTTACTCCTATGGCCGATGCCCTCGCGGACGGTGTTCCGATGGTGGTGTTTACCGGTCAAGTGTCCACGTCGGCAATTGGTACTGACGCCTTCCAGGAGGCCGATGTCGTTGGTATCTCAAGATCGTGCACCAAGTGGAATGTGATGGTTAGATCAGTGGAAGAGCTACCTCTACGTATCAACGAAGCGTTTGAAATCGCGGTGAGTGGCAGGCCAGGTCCTGTCTTGGTTGATCTACCCAAGGATGTCACAGCGGCTATTCTAAAGAATCCAATTCCAACAAAGACCACTCTGCCATCTACTTCACTGGCTCAAATAACCAAACGTGCTCTTGACGAATCAACCAATGAAAAGCTAGCGAGAGCCGCCGATTTGTTAAACAAGGCAAAGAAGCCTATCCTTTACGTCGGTGCTGGTATTTTGAACAACCCTGATGGTCCCAGATTATTGAAGGAATTGAGCGAGCGTGCTCAAATACCAGTTACCACTACTTTACAGGGTCTTGGTGCCTTTGATCAAGAGGACCCAAAGTCCTTAGACATGTTGGGTATGCACGGTTCTGCTACCGCGAACCTGGCAATGCAAAATGCTGATTTGATTCTAGCGGTTGGTGCCAGATTTGACGATCGTGTTACCGGTAGCATTAGCAAGTTTGCTCCAGAGGCTCGTCGTGCAGCTTTGGAGAATAGAGGTGGTATTGTACACTTTGAAATTACACCAAAGAACATCAGTAAGGTCGTAGAGACTCAAGTGGCAGTACAAGGTGACGCAGCTGCAAACATCGAAAAGTTGCTCCCATTAATCTTCCCTGTTAAGGAGAGAACTGAATGGTTCGCAAGTATCAATAAATGGAAGGAGAAATACCCCTACGCGTACAAGAAGGAAACACCAGGATCCAAGATCAAACCACAAACAGTAATTGGAAGACTATCAGATCTTGCCAACAAAACTGACAAAGAAGTTATCGTGACTACCGGTGTCGGCCAACATCAAATGTGGGCAGCCCAACACTGGACTTGGAAAAATCCTCGTTCTTTTATCACTTCTGGTGGTCTAGGGACCATGGGCTACGGTTTGCCTGCTGCTATCGGTGCTCAGGTCGCAAAACCAAATGCTTTGGTCATTGATATCGATGGTGATGCTTCCTTCAACATGACTTTGATGGAGTTGACCTCCGCTGTCCAAGCCAACGCCCCAGTTAAGATCTTGTTGCTAAACAACGAAGAACAAGGTATGGTCACTCAATGGCAATCACTATTCTACGAACACCGTTATTCTCACACACATCAATTGAACCCAGATTTCGTGAAACTTGCCGAGGCTATGGGCTTGAAGGGTTTGCGTCTATCTAAGCAAGAAGACATGGACGCTACTTTGAAGGAATTTATCGAAACCGAGGGTCCAGTCTTGTTGGAAGTCATTGTTGAGCCAAAGGTGCCAGTCCTGCCAATGGTTCCAGCAGGTAAGGGTCTGGACGAATTCATAAATTTCGACCCCAAAGTGGAAGAAGAGCAAACTGCTCTTCGTTACAAGCGCACTAACGGTCAATATTAAAGGTGCTTTATGATTTAATCGACTACTCGACTATCAAGACTACAACCATATCAAAAAGGGACAGATAGGAGGACGATCATCTCTTTGTATAGATAGTATTCGGCCCTCATGTAAACTAAAATACGTTCAATCTAGCTGAACTTGGTTAGGTATCTTTGCTCTTCGGACTGATCTTTTGCGGATTTACAGTTTTTTTGACCTCGGCGGCTATTTATACACGGAGTTAAAAGTTTTGTTGAAGACAAGAATATATAAGCTACAGGTAGTTTCAAGATCAGCGTGAAAATCTGGCGATAGGCTAAATAACAGGTTGCAAGGATTGATCTTCTGAAGCGCAATAGGTAGTTCCGTTTGTGTCAAAGATCTCTTTCAACTTTTCCAACACAGAACAAGGCAGGAATATAGCCGCCTATGCCCCTTGATGTCTCTCGGGTGATAGTTACCAGTCTACAATGTGAATACAAGCTTTGAAGTTGATCTAACGTCTGGTTTTACGATCCAAGCAATATATGGCTTATCAAAGGGGAAAAGACTGCTGAATTGCTGCTGAATACTTAGTGGGCTCCAAAGGACTCTCAGTTGAAGCTTGAAAGGACCTGGTAATGAACCAGATGGTAACATCTCTTCTAAGAGTCAACCATATAATGGCTCGTTCTATGTGATGCACTTAAGCCTACGAAAAGGGGCAGAGTAAGCGGTGTTTCTCGATCAATTAAAAAGCGTTGGCAAGCAACAAGAACTTTTATCTCTAGACCAGACTTTAGTCTGAGCTGCATCCACGTTTGTGATCTACACGTTTGTGATCTGCAGCAATGGCCATTATTAAACGAGGTGGCCGAACCAAGGCAGCAGCGGCACCAGCCAAGAGATCGGCGAAAATCAAGAAGGCAACTTATGATTCATCCAAGAAGAAAGAGGTTGGTGTATCTGATCTGACACTACTTTCCACGATATCTGACCAGGCAATCAATGAAAATCTGAAAAAAAGATTCTTTAACGGGTCAATATACACTTACATTGGACATGTCCTTATCAGTGTGAACCCATTCCGCGATCTGGGTATTTATACTGATGCGATTCTCGAGTCTTATAAGGGCAAAAACAGATTAGAAGTACCACCGCACGTTTTTGCCATTGCTGAAAGCATGTATTACAATATGAAGGCCTATAACGAGAATCAGTGTGTAATCATTTCTGGTGAATCTGGTGCTGGAAAAACTGAAGCCGCAAAAAGAATCATGCAATATATTGCCGCTGCTTCTTCGGCGCATTCAGAGTCCATTGGGAAAATTAAAGATATGGTTCTTGCCACTAACCCGCTACTGGAGTCCTTTGGTTGTGCTAAGACCCTAAGGAATAATAATTCTTCAAGACACGGGAAATATTTGGAGATCCGTTTCAATGCCCAGTTTGAGCCTTGCGCTGGTAATATCACAAATTATCTGTTAGAAAAGCAGAGAGTGGTTGGACAGATCAGAAACGAGAGAAATTTCCATATCTTTTATCAATTCACAAAGGGTGCTTCCGAGAACTATAGACAGATGTTCGGGGTTCAAAAGCCGGAGCAGTATATTTATACGTCTGCTTCCGGATGTACTTCTGTCGAGACTATCGATGATTTGAAGGATTATCAAGAAACCTTGAAAGCCATGCAGATTATTGGTTTGTCGCAAGAAGAGCAGGATCAAATTTTCAGGCTTTTGGCAGCCATATTATGGATTGGTAATATTACTTTCATCGAAAATGAAGAGGGAAACGCTCAGGTGAGGGATACATCTGTGACAGATTTCGTTGCATACTTACTACAGGTGGATGCTGGGATCCTAGTCAAGTCCTTGGTGGAAAGAATTCTGGAAACCAGTCACGGAATGAGAAGAGGCTCTGTGTATCATGTCCCACTTAATCAAGTCCAAGCTACCGCTGTGAAAGACGCTCTAGCAAAAGCAATCTACAATAACCTATTCGAATGGATTGTCGAGAGAGTTAATATTTCTTTACAAGCGTACCCTGGAGCAGATAAATCCATCGGTATCTTGGATATCTATGGATTTGAAATCTTCGAACACAACTCATTTGAACAGATTTGTATCAATTATGTGAACGAAAAGCTTCAACAAATTTTTATTCAGCTCACGTTAAAATCTGAACAAGACACTTACGAAAGGGAGCAAATCAAATGGACCCCAATCAAGTACTTTGATAATAAGATTGTGTGCGATCTGATCGAGGCGAAAAGACCACCTGGTATTTTCGCCGCTATGAATGATTCAGTTGCCACAGCACACGCTGATTCTAATGCCGCAGATCAAGCATTTGCGCAGCGTTTGAACTTATTCTCCACAAATCCACATTTCGAGCTGAGATCCAACAAATTCATTATAAAGCATTATGCCGGTGATGTCACCTACGATGTTAACGGTATTACTGATAAAAATAAAGACCAGCTTCAGAAAGATCTCGTTGAACTGATCGGAACCACGACGAACACTTTTCTTTCTACCATTTTTCCGGACACAGTGGACCCAAATTCCAAGAGAAGACCACCAACAGCAGGCGATAAGATTATTAAAAGCGCGAACGAGCTTGTGGATACATTGTCGAAGGCGCAACCATCATACATTAGAACAATTAAACCAAATCAAACCAAATCACCCAACGATTACGACGATGCGCAAGTGCTTCATCAAGTCAAATATCTAGGTCTCCAAGAAAATGTGCGTATTAGAAGAGCAGGTTTTGCTTACAGACAAGTTTTTGATAAATTCGTGGAGAGATTCTATCTATTGTCACCTCGCTGCTCATACGCAGGTGATTATACTTGGCAAGGAGATACACTTGATGCTGTAAAAATGATCTTAGTGGATTCTTCGATTCCAGAAAAAGAGTATCAGCTAGGCGTAACTCAGGTTTTCATCAAGACCCCTGAAACTCTATTCGCTTTGGAACATATGAGGGACAGGTATTGGTATAACATGGCTGCCAGAATACAGCGTGCTTGGAGAAGGTTCAGACAGAGAAGGATTGATGCGGCAACCAGGATACAAAGAGCAATCAAAGAGAAAAAGGGCGGGAACAAGTTTGAACAGCTAAGAGATTACGGTACCTCATTACTGGGTGGACGAAAAGAAAGGAGATCCATGTCTTTACTAGGATACAGGGCATTTATGGGAGACTATCTATCATGCAATGAAGCTAAATCTAAAGGTTCATTTATCAGAAAACAGGCTGGAATTACTGAGAAAGTGATATTTTCAATACATGGCGAAGCTCTACACACCAAATTTGGAAGATCGGCCCAACGTCTCAAAAAGACATTCATTTTAACATCGAGTCATTTCTACATTATTGGGCAAGTAATGACGCAGAACACACTCTCATACAATGCAGAATACAATATTGATGTTAGGAACATAACTGGCTTGAGTCTGACGAACTTGCAGGACGATTGGATGGGTATAAACTTGATGAATTCAGCGCTACCAGATCCTTTAATCAACACTTACTTTAAAACGGAGTTAATGACTCATCTCAAGAGGCTGAATAATAAAATTCAAATCAAAATTGGACCCAATATAGAATATCAAAAAAAGCCTAGAAAACTCCACTCCGTGAAAGGTCAAATTAGCGATACAGCTCCCAAGAGAGGCGATATCTATAAGTCTAGTACGATTTTGGTTCAACGCGGACATCCAGCGAGCTCAAAATCTCATCCGAAACCCAGGAAAGGGAAGTACAATGGATCCCTGAAATCTTTTTCAAAGCAAACCAACAGTATGGACAGCAGACCTGTCCCACCGATTGTTCAACGTAAACCCGCAGCACCAGTTTCCAGAACAACTAAGAAGCCGGCTCCCTCACCTCCTGCTACTAAGCAACAACCAACAGGACATTCATTGGCGGCCACTGCCGCCCAAGCCGCTTATAACCCCAACGGAACAATGAAAAAATCCAGGCCTCCTGTTCCTAAGCCGGCTACTAGTCAAAAGCCAGCGGCGCCCAAAGCGCAGGAGCAGAATCACAAGACCGTGATCGCGAACGCAAATGCGAACACAAATGCGAACACAGATGCAAACCCAAATGCGAACGCAAATTCGAATACAAATGCGACTTCAACAAATCATATACCACCCCCACCGCCTCCACCGCCTCCTGCAGCAAAGCAAGAGATTCCGATGTTTCAAGCGGCTTATGACTTCCCGGGATCTGGTGCTCCCTCAGAGCTGCCATTGAGTAAGGGTGATGTTGTTTACATAACGAGACATGAACCTAGCGGCTGGTCGCTTGGCAAAACATTGGACGGCACAAAAGAGGGGTGGGTTCCAACAGCATACATGACTGAGTTTCACGGCACTCCGAATGCTATTCAAACATCCAACACCGTCAGTTCCCCAAGCACAACAACTTCAGCTACGCCAGCAAAAATTTTGGAGAATACACAAATAGATACCACTGCTTCGGAACAGGTAAATTTTAGCGATGGTTTGGCCTCAGCCCTTGCCGCTAGGGCGAACAAGATGAGAGTTGAAAGTGACGAGGATGAGAACGCAAAGACAGATGATGAAGACGACGACGATTGGTGAGTTCTTTACTGATGACAACGTGTTTAACATTGAATACCTTGTATAATAGCATGGTTTTGACTTGGTTAAAAAGTACTACTGATACTTAGAAGATTAATAGTAGTTGACAAAGTTAAAAAGACTCCCAATGATATAAACAGGTAAGCAAGAGCACTTGGCTTACATTACAAAGCTCTTTTCCATTAGCACTTGCTTAAGGCTATGGCGAACATCAAAATTGCTAGCGCTGTGGCCAACCATTTAAAATAACCGAACCGGTCATTTCCGTTGCGGTCAAACCACGGCTTTTTCTCTACGGCTAGCCTGAAGGCGTCCGATTTCCACGATTTAAATGGAGGATAACGTATCGCCAATGCAGCATCCATCCAGTATGGTTGCTTCAGCACCGTTCTCTGATGCGTGAACGTGTTGAAACCAAAGTTACCATACCCAGAGCTACCAATACCACCAAATGGTGCACCATTTATACCAACGTGGATCAGAGTATCACCGACAATGCAGTCGCCCGATCTCAATCTAGCCAGGATCCGTTGAACTTCCTGGTCCTTTTGAGAAAAAATATACTGAACTAAAGGAGTGTCTTGCTTGTCAATCACGGTGTCAAGTGTCCGGTCCAGATCGGAGTATCGAATGAAAGGTAGCACCGGTCCAAAGTTCTCTTTTTCCATCAGAGAGTCATCCCATTCCACATTAAACACCAATGTAGGTGGGATCATAAGGCTTTCTGCATCAGAATATTGATTGCCCACTACAAACTTGTCACCTTTGGATGAGGCAATCCTTGAAGAAACGGTATCAAATGCTTGCTTGTTGATCATATGGGTGTATTCAGCATCGGGAGTGATTTCAGGGTAGAATTCTTTGAGAACCTCCTTTGCTTCCTGCACAACTTGATCGTAGATAGACTCATGAACCAAAACATAGTCTGGTGCCACACATATTTGCCCTGAGTTCCCAAAGGAGCTGAAGAAGATACGCTTGAGAGCAGTCTTGATGTTCTTTCGACGTAAATTCCCAGTCATGAAGACGGGCGACTTGCCGCCCAGTTCAAGAGCACAAGGAGTCACCGTCTTAGCAGCCTCTTGAGCTATGATCGAACCGACCCGATTGGAGCCAGTGAAGAAGATCATATCGAATTTTCCCGATTGCACAAGTCTCTCGGTTTCCCGCTTGGCACCCTTAACGGTTTGCAAGAGTCCATCTGGCAATCCAGCGTCCTTTATACATTTCTCAATGCAGATCGCGGTTGCAGGAGTCATTTCACTTGGTTTTACAATCACAGAATTACCACCTGCAATAGCATAAACTGCTGGGATCAAAGACGACAAAAGCGGGAAATTGAAAGGACCAATCACTAGCACGCTTCCACGAGCAATAGACTCCACACAGATCTTCCCAAACAGATATGGTGCGGAGCGATCTGTCAACTTTTTGGGTTCTATCCATTTTGGCAATTTCTCAAGAACACTTAAAATGCAATTCAACACCTGTATCACCTCCAAAGTGAGAGATTCTTGCTTTGACCGGTGGAAATCCGAGTACATTGCCTCAACGAGTGCATCTGTGTTGTCTCTTATGCCATGATACAGCTTCTTCAAGTGAATCGACCTTCGCTTTAGGTCTGCCTTCCTCGGAGAGCGTTCCTTGGATATCTGCAGCTGCTTGTCATAGAAATAGCTATTACAGAGCCGAATCCTAGAGTCAATCTCCTCCATAGGAGTGTACTTCGAATACTCCGTTTCCATAGTAACGTTATCTGTCATTTATACCGAATCCTTTCACTTACACAGAGTTCTTCTACCTTCTGGCACTCGAACACAAACCACCAACTGCTGCCTAGTACACCTTGATATCGTCCTTTTATACTCTTGGTACCCTTAGTTGCGTGAATAGCGAGACAGTACCCTGAACCCCTTACCTATAGTAACCTTCCTAGCGCAACTTGACCACTTACGATGGATTTAGCCCTACCAGCAAGTTCAAAAACGGCCTCTTACTACTGTTTCTGTCCAAAGAACTTTCCTTTATGCTTCGCCTTTAAGTATAGGTTTGTATGCTAACTAGTGGTTATACCCAGGTATTGGCAAAAACCGGCAAGTATCCGCTATGGAAATCATTCAAGGCCCAATGTCTGATCCTGTCGCGGCTATCGTTATAGCCAGGCAGGATATCTACCGAATGTTCACCAGATACATCTCTAACTATGTTCACTTTCTGAACAAGTTCATTGGACACCTGCGTCGAGTTGGATCGCTGAGGTTTGAGAGAATGACGTTGATCAAGTTTGTGAAGAAGTTGAGATTCCTGCATGAGTCCTTAACCAGCTTTGATGTCACCTCTGGGATCATGAACCCGAGCGATGGGAACCTGAAGACGGCGAACGTGCCGTTGGCATCGTTCTGCTTGAAATGTCTAGAGTTACTGGATGTTTTGAACTTTTATTTGACTCAGCCGTTGCAGAAGGAGATCGTTTCCAAGACTTTGAACAGCGATTTGACTTTATCTGAGGATTGCATCGCCGGTATCGAAGATACCTACAACCATTTTGTCAAGTACACGCAATGGACGATAGAAGCACTGGGAATCGATGATCCACTGCTGCACATCGAGGTGGTACAGTTTGCGAGGAAATGTGCGGTAGAAGATAATGTTAACGTGGAGGAAAGCGGTGATATATTCCTGCAAGAGGTCGAAACTGTGGAAAATGCAGAGGAGTACTGTACCCTGTCCATGGAATGGACGAACGTACTAGGAACCAAGCTAGATACGTTGCAAGTATATTACGACGATGTGATGATGCACTGGCAGGACGAATTTGATAGAAAAAAGGATTCAAAGGCATCAAGGGCATGATGCTCGTCTACATAACTATGTTGCAGTAGGATCTCTTACATATGGTGCGTTGGCTTTGCCGAAGGTTGACGCCATACTTGAGAGTTTCTGCCGTCCACACGACCTTTCGTGCATCACGGCGGTCTGTAAAGCCCAGGTACGCTTGGCCAATTGTTTTCACGTCTTAAGCCAGGCTATCCGCTCCGCTAGTGAGCTAAACTGGCAATCCAGGCTATCGCTCCTGACCATGTTCGGCTTGTGAGCTAAACTCATATTCCGATTCCTGGCCTAGTAGGCAAACGCAGTATCGGGCTAATTACTTGGCTTATCCTGCAAGAGCTCCCTAAGAACAGCTGTTTGTTCCGCCATCTTGTCGTCATCTTGTCCCGTAGCTTTCTTGTTCACATTGATGGGCAATAGCCTCGATCCCACATTCTCATCAAGATGTCTGATCTCCTGTCTCAGCTGGACGGTAGCACTCTCCAAATCGGTGTAAAAGTCCTTTACATGCTGCTCGAACTGCGGTTTAAGATCGCTATTACCTTTCTTGAGCTCACTAAACGTGAATACAATCTGTGAAGCTATTTTCAGTAACCCACATACTTTGTTATCAACTTCTGCCAGCGATTCCAGTCTACTCTGGACGTATTCAGGCTGCATCGTTCGCTATCAAAGGAGAGATGAGCTTAACAGTCAAGGTTAAGTAACTTTTCAATAAAAACGTTCAATAAAGATGATGAGATATAGTCAAATGCTCCAGAAAAGCAGCCCTATGAACATCAACCTGGGTTTATCACGAGTCTCCAAGCTACTCAACTATCTGGGAAATCCGCATGAAAGGTTGACGGTTTTGCATGTAGCTGGTACCAATGGTAAAGGATCAGTCTGCTCATATGTGTCATCGATTCTACAGGACAGCTCGAATCGAGTGGGTAAGTTCACTACACCGCACCTGATTGAAGTGACGGACTCGATAACGATCAATAACAAGCCAATCTCCTGGAGTGTCTATAGAAATATCAGGAATAATCTGGAGACCATTGACAAGAGACATCAATTGAACTGCACAGAGTTTGAACTGCTCACTTGTACAGCATTTCAATATTTCCACAATGTTAACTGTCAATGGTGCGTCATTGAGGTTGGACTTGGCGGCCGTTTAGATGCCACTAATGTAATTCCTGGTCATCGCAAGGTTGCGTGTGGGATAACCAAGATAGGTCTTGACCATGAGGCGTTTCTGGGGAATACTTTGAGCAAGATTGCGCAGGAGAAGGCCGGTATCATAACAGAAGGTGTCAAATACGCTGTAGTGGACGGATCGAACGAACAGTCCGTCATTAAGACTGTCGAAGAGAAATGCAAAGAAATGGACTGTCAGCTTACTATTACAGATCCTGATTTTGGGACAAATCATATTAATACGGTGTCTTGGGGACGTCTAGTGTTCGAGAAATTGCCGTTGAATGGGCATTATCAAATATGCAACCTCAGGGTTGCCCTCGCTATCATAGACGGCATACAACAGCGCAAAATGATCGACATTTCAACTGATACCATTATGAAAAGGCTACAGAATGTCGAATGGCCCGGCAGACTTCAAAACCTGAATTTTTGTTATGATCCCTTACAAAAGTCTACCATCCCGGTTCTATTGGATGGGGCCCATAATGGAAGTGCTGCAATCGAGCTGGCTAAATTTCTGCGAAAACAGTTTGGTGATCAGCAATTAACCTTCGTCGTTTCTGTGACGAGCGGCAAAGATCTCAAGCCATTGCTCAGCCCACTGCTGCGCCCGCAGGATAGAGTAATAGTAACTGAGTATGGCCCCGTAGATGGTATGCCCTGGATCAGTCCAATGGCCGCATCCGAACTTTCGCTACACATTAAGGAAAACTATACGCCTACAGTTGAAGTCCGGGATAATCTGCAGGATGTTGTGTCTTTCATCATGAAGAGTCAACAAACAAGTGCACCTGCACCAGTGGTAATCTGCGGCTCTCTGTATCTATGTGGTGAGTTACTCCGACTGCATCAGCAAAACCTCGATCAGTAAAAACTGATAAACCTTATTAAATAATCATTTAAATAAACCTATTCATAAAAGCACGTAAATTATGCGTGCTGTTTCCTCGTCCTACCTCCTTTTTTGCCAGCCTCAGACGCAGTCATACTACCCCATCTTGCAGAGTGTTCACCAGTATCGCCTTTGCCATAATTGCCGGATCCTTTACGGCCGGAGGTATCTTCTTCTTCTTCTTCTTCGCCCTCATCGCCGCCAGTATTGCCACTGCGGGAGCTCTTTCTACCACCCTTTCTGCCAGCTTCAGATGCGGTCATGCTGCCCCACCTTGCGGAATGCTCACCGGTATCTCCCTTACCGTAATTACCGGATCCTTTACGGCCAGAGGTTTCTTCTTCTTCCTCTTCGCCCTCGTCGCCATCTCCGGTGTTGCCACTGCGTGAGCTCTTCCTGCCACCTTTTCTTCCGGCTTCAGAAGCGGTCATACTGCCCCATCTTGCAGAGTGCTCACCGGTATCGCCCTTTCCGTAATTGCCAGATCCTTTACGGCCAGAGGTTTCCTCTTCTTCTTCTTCGCCCTCATCGCCACCACCAGTATTGCTACTGCGTGAGCTCTTTCTACCGCCTTTTCTTCCAGCTTCAGAAGCAGTCATGCTGCCCCATCTTGCCGAGTGTTCACCGGTATCTCCCTTACCATAGTTTCCAGATCCTTTACGACCAGAGGTTTCCTCTTCTTCCTCTTCGCCCTCATCACCACCTCCGGTGTTACCACTGCGTGAGCTCTTCCTGCCACCTTTTCTTCCAGCTTCAGAAGCAGTCATGCTGCCCCATCTTGCAGAGTGTTCACCGGTGTCGCCCTTGCCAAAGTTCCCACGTCCTCTGTGGCCAGATGTACCTTCTTCTCCTCCTTCTTCTTCTTCTTCGGCACCTCCAGTGTTGCCACTACGTGAGCTCTTCCTGCCACCCTTTCTTCCAGCTTCAGAAGCAGTCATACTACCCCATCTTGCAGAATGTTCACCGGTATCTCCCTTACCATAATTGCCGGATCCTTTACGACCAGAGGTCTCCTCTTCTCCTTCTTCTTCTTCTTCACCGCCACCAGTATTGCCACTACGTGAGCTCTTCCTGCCACCTTTTCTTCCGGCCTCAGAAGCAGTCATGCTGCCCCATCTTGCAGAGTGTTCACCGGTGTCGCCCTTGCCAAAGTTCCCGCGTCCTCTGTGGCCAGACGTGCCTTCTTCTTCTCCTTCTTCTTCTTCTTTGGCACCTCCAGTATTGCGGCTACGTGAGCTTCTGGTACCACCCTTCCTGCCAGCTTCAGATGCAGTCATGCTACCCCATTTTGCAGAATGTTCGCCGGTATCTCCTTTCGCTGTAGCTGAGGTTTTGCCCTTTCTCGTACGCTGTTCTTTCCTAACATCAGCCTTGGAAAGACCCTCTTCCGCTCTCGCAGTATCTTCATTCTTAACTCTCTCACCTATTGTTCCACCAGCGGCTGTATCTTCTTCTTTCTCTCCTTCTTTCATAACTTCATAATCCGATCCAGCTTCTCCTCCCTCGACATATTCTTCATCATCTCCAGCGGCAACATCCTCCAAGTCTTCCTCTTCCACTTCTTCATCTTCACTCTGTTTCAAGTACTCTTCTTCCAAATCGACGTCTTCTTCATCCCTCACAAAGGCCTCCTCGATCTCTTCAGCGTTCTCGCCTGCTACCGCTGTTTCCGGGATCTCGAGGTCTTCTGGCTGATCGGGACCCTTCATCCGCCCTCTCTGCTCCTTCTTGACCTCATAGCCTCCACCTACTTTACCAGACAAGCCCTTGCCTGATTCCGGTTCTTTTGCTTCAGCCTTAAAGCGCTTAGTTGCAGGTTCCCCCTCAGCCTTTCCACCCTCTTCTTCCTCAGGGAAACGCTCAAGATTGAACTTACCTTGGTCTTCTTTGAAGATTGGTTTAACCATAGACTCCGAGCTACTTCCCACTTTGTTAACTTCCTCGCTCACTTGGTACACTGCCAGCATATTATCGTCGTAGTTGGCAGCCAAAAGCTCGTCCAGCTCCTCCTGCGTCCAGTCGGTCTTGTCTGGATTCATCCAGGTGTCCCATGCTTCTGAACCTGGCTCAAGCATAACGGGCATCCGTGTATGCAACCAAGTCAACTCCTTCGGAGCCCGAGCCGTGATGATCGTGTAAGTCCACAGGTCTTCGCTTTCCAAATAGTCGTACAAGCCAGCAACAAATCCCAGTTTGCCGTCCTTTCTCACCACATAATAAGGTATTTTCTTCTTCCCCTTCGTCACCCACTCATAGTACCCATTCAAAGGAATCACACAGCGCTTGTTTTGGCAGCACTGAGCCCACATCCTGCTATCCTGAAGGTTTTCCACTCTCGCATTAAACGTCTTATACGTCTTGAAGTCCTTCACACTCTTGGTCCAGTGTGGCACCAGTCCCCACTTCATGTATCTCAATTCATGGTCCTTAGCACGGTAAACAGCTGCATCCGAAGTAGGAGCCACATTGTACGACCGATCGTGGTGCTCACCCTTGGCAAACCTAGGAGCCACCGGCAATTTTTGGCTCTGGATATGCGATGGAAGCTCTTCGCTACTGTAAGCAATTGCGTATCTGCCACACATTATGAATCGCTGAGTTCGTCGTCAGGTTGTTGAAGATGTCTCTGGGACGCAAAACAGAATCTAACCGGCCTCATATACCCTATTTATGTGTTGCGATGGCCCTTTATATCCCTTTCTCGTGGTGAAAAGTTCTAGCAATTAAGCAAAAGTAAGGTCCTCTAGCGATTGCTTACTATAAGAAACAGTTAGTCCCGATTCAAGAGCTGATTAGCCAGCTGACGGAAGCAATCTGCCATGATTAGGGTATCCCGGAATTTGCTATCGTTGAATTGCTCTCTGGCACGGTTCAGAGGTGCCCAAGCGAGAGGTCTGCGTTGCAGCTCCATTGTGAGAAATGCCGGAAGGAATATGTATGGGTATCAGCAGATATCGCAGAGGAACGATCGTATCCAGAAGATAGTGTTGTCTTTAGTTGGTCTTTCCGCGTTTAGCTATGGGGTTTGGTACTTTTACTGGCCACACCATACGTTTCCGAAGCCCGTGGCTCAAATCTTGAGAAAGGGCCTTTGGGCTGAGTCTGATAAGGAGCAATTCGATTACCAGAAGGCTCTGAAGTTCTATATCGAGGCATTGGACAAATGCCAGGAATTACAGGTCGATCCGATTAGCGATGAGTATACGGGCATCGAGCTGAAAGTGGCGGAGATGTATGAAAAGCTGGGGATGCTTGATGAAGCTAGCGGGGTTTATTTGGAGTTGCTGTATCGGTACTTTGATGCGTTGAATACCGAGGGTAAGATTCCCGAGGATAAGCGGCCCGAGCTGATCAGAAGGGACTTACGGATTCTGATCAAGTCGCTCGAGACCAATAAGGATGTTGCCACGGGGAAGAGGAATCTTCTCGCGCACTTGCTTATGGCTCAGGAAGAAGTGCTGAGCAGATCGCAGGAATTGAAGCAGTTTTTTGAGCGTAGGAAGGAAAAGGCTAAGAATATGTTCCAAGGTAAGGCGTTAGATGCTTCTGATTTCAAGACTTTTGTAAACGAGGAGAATTTGAAGCTGGATGATGAAGGGTACATGATCTTGGACCTGCAAAAGGATAGCAGTGCTTGGGAACCATTTAAAGAAGAGTTTTTTACCGCCCGAGACCTGTACACGGCGTTTTGTTTATCCTCAAAGGACATTGCAGCTGCTTTAAGTTGCAAAATGACCACTGTTGAGTGGATGGTCATGGCAGACATGCCACCGGGACAAATTCTACTATCGCAAGCAAACCTGGGATCCTTGCTTTACTTGCAAGGAGAAAGGTTCGAAGCTGAAATACTGGAACTGGAGGGCAAGCGCGATAAAGATCCCTCGTTGCGAACAGATGAACCAATGATCAAAGCATTGAGACATCTTCATAGAAATCGTGATACCTGCTTGCAGATGGCAACCCAGTGCTACGACAGCGTGATCCAGTTTGCCAAGAAGAACAATAAACTAAGATTTAACATGAAAGATCAACTGGATCCCTCGGTCTCGCAGGCCATTGCCTTGTCAACCTACGGGATGGGCGTCTTGAATTTGCATCAAGGAGTGTTAGCCAAGGCTGAAAAGCTTCTCAAGGATTCCATCTCGATGGCAAAGGAGATCGATTTTCAAGAATTGCTCAACGAGGCTAGAAACGAGCTCGATAAAGCAGAAACGCTGAGGTTGGACAAACAAGGAACACAGGATAGATAAGGCCAATTGGGCTTCCTGGCCTATGCTGGAGATAATTTTCGCCACAATCGAACGCTATAAGATATCCTCGTTTCAGTTGGTCGTTGCTTCAAGGCCGCGATGAGCACTGGAAGCCATACCGTACATACATGCTTGCCGTAGTGTATTGAGCGATTGTATAGATATCAACACAGTCTTAATCATGAAGGCTCTGTCATGTTCTTCTACTAACGATTTTACGCTGGATCTATCTCGCTTGTTCAAGAGATAGAAAGTCTTCATCAGACAAACAATATAGACTAAGAAGCATCTGGTATATATGTTGTGGATTCCAGTTAGAAAGTTCGGTACAGCAGGTCATTTGCAATGTTGAAGACAGCCTTTTTGAACCGAAATTTGCCAGCAAGAATCTTGTCCTTTAGCAAGATCAGAAGTATCAAAGGATATGCTACTGAAGCTTCGCAATTCTCCACAGCGAAAACATCAGAGGATTTGAATGTTGGGAAACTACGAAGAGCATTTAACGATGTTGATTATTGGCATGAAATTAACAACCGTAACTTTTCTGTGAGTGAAGATGAGAGTCCCTTCTCAAGTTTTGGCGTTGAAGCAAAGCTGCAGACAGGATTGTTCAGAAACCCATTTCTAATATCAGCAGATGGGTTGAGGAAATTTAGCCATCACTCTTTGTCCCAAGCCCAGGAACTGCTTAATGAGATGAAGAGCGATAAGTCCCTTGATGGTCTGGTAAAATACATTATGAAACTTGATAGACTCAGTGATACTTTATGCCGTGTTATAGATTTGTGCGAGTTCATACGGTCATCCCATCCAGATAACGCTTTTGTTGAAGCGGCTCAGGCGTGCCATGAAGAGATGTTTGAATTTATGAACACATTAAACACAGATGTGGAGCTTTGCGACACTTTAAGACAAGTTTTGAATGACTCCAGGATTACAAACAGACTTTCAGAGGAGGAGATTAAAGTCGGCAAAATTTTGCTCGAAGATTTCGAAAAGTCTGGAATTTATATGAATCCAGAAGTCAGGGACCAGTTTATAGCCTTTTCGCAGGAGATTAGCCTCGTTGGCCAAGACTTTATCAATAATACGAATTACGTGCGGTCCAACTATATCAAAATAAGGTGCGAGGACCTGGAGAATAGTGGAATCAGCCAGTTGATTCTTAATCAGCTTTCAAAGGATGTTAGAGGTAAAAATTACAAAATACCGACTCATGGGTATCTAGTCTATTCTATATTGCGAAATTGCCCTGATGAGGAAGTAAGAATGAAGGTTTGGTCAGCTATGCACAGTTGTTCGGATGAACAGATTCGCAGGCTAAGCCAGCTAGTTCGTTTGAGGGCTGCCTTGGCAAAATTAATGGGGTGCGAAAGCTTTGCAGAATACCAGTTGAAGGGCAAAATGGCCAAGAGTCCTGATCAAGTTCGTGGTTTTATGACTGCTTTGTTGAGCTATATGCGTCCAAAAACTATTCAGGAGCTTAAGTACATTTTTGATCTGAAATGCAAATACCAACAAATATCAAGTTCAGAGACCCCAAGTGATGCAGAGATTGCACGGCTTGTCCGCCCGTGGGACCGCGATTTCTATAGTTCTATCCATTCGGTCCAACAACGGCGTGCAACCTCCGAAAGCGAACAGATTAGCTCCTATTTTACTCTGGGAAACGTAATCCAAGGTTTGTCAGACTTGTTCCAAAGCATATATGGCATAAGGTTGGAAATTGAGGTTACCAAAACTGGTGAAACCTTCTCACCCGAAGTAAGAAGACTGAACGTCATATCTGAGGAGGAGGGTATTATCGGCGTTATCTATTGCGATCTTCTTGAGCGCTCAGGTAAAACGTCCAACCCATCACATTTTACCGTGTGTTGTTCGAGGGAGATATATCCTGGTGAGATTGATTTCTCTACAATCCAAACAGCAGTGAACAGTCAGGGAATTCAGTTTCAACTACCTGTGATATGTTTAGTTTGCAATTTTTCTACCTCGACCAATTCTTCTGGAAAGCCTATTTGCTTGTTGCAGTTGAGTGAAGTTGAAACTTTATTCCATGAGATGGGCCATGCAATGCATTCGATGCTGGGTAGAACTAGACTGCAGAATATCAGTGGAACCCGCTGCGCAACAGATTTTGTTGAGTTACCTAGTATTTTGATGGAACACTTCGCTCGTGACGCAAGGGTTCTGAAGAGAATTGGTAAGCATCATATAACAGGTCAACCTATCCCTGAAAGATTGCTGGAAAATCACCTACAAGAGAATAAATTTATGCAGCACTGCGAAACCTTTTCCCAGGCTAAGATGGCGATGTTGGATCAAGAGCTTCACAGTGAAAAGGTTATAGAAGATTTTGAACATTTCGACGTCGTTGCCATTTACCAGCAACTTGAGCGCAAATTGCAGGTCTTGGTTGATGACAAAAGCAACTGGTGTGGCAAATTTGGGCACTTGTTCGGGTATGGAGCAACATATTACAGTTATCTATTTGACAGAGCAATCGCTTCGAAAATATGGGACTCACTCTTCGCACAAGATCCGTTTAGCCGTTCTAGTGGTAATAAATTCAGAGATCAAGTTCTCAAATGGGGCGGTTCTAAGGATCCATGGAAATGCATCGCTGATGTATTAGATAAGCCAGAACTTGCTGACGGCAGCACAGAGGCGATGAAATTCATTGGCCAATCTGAAGACTTATAGTAATGACAATAACAATAACAAAGGACTGATAGCCGTTCATATAAAACATCTTGGTGAGTGCCATCCTTCCATATTGCATCGTATTATACATATTAATTAACCCAAGGGTAGCTAAAACTTATGGCACTTCCTTCTGATTCAACTACTGAATGGGATTCTTTATACTTGACCGAACTAAATAAAAATCAATTTGGATAGATCTCATTAGTTAGCGGTCATGACTTGCCAAACTCTGATGACGTTGTCGGTGTAACCAGCGAACAAAGTTTGACCGTCAGCAGACCAAGCCAAGGAAACAGCGTGTGGCTCAGCAGCTTTGGTGTAACCAGCAAATTCTGGCTTCAACTCATCAACCAAAGATTTTGGATC
This sequence comes from Torulaspora indica, assembly GCA_931305995.1. NCBI lineage: Eukaryota > Fungi > Ascomycota > Saccharomycetes > Saccharomycetales > Saccharomycetaceae > Torulaspora > Torulaspora indica. Next base: position 327,291 of record CAKNUP010000008.1, on the reverse strand, counting down.
CAAGCAGAAGATCTTGATACCAGAAGCAGTGGCAGCACTCAACCAGTATCTGTTTGGAGAGAAAGCTAGAGCGAAGACTTCGTCTTGAGCGCTCAAGGTGTACATAGCAGACTTGTCAGCCAAGTTCCACAACATGATTTCACCGTCCTTACCAGCAGAAGCGATCAAAGATCCATCTGGGGAAGCAGTAACGGTGTTAACGTAGTTGTTGTGACCGATGAAGTCAGCTTCGATTTGGAATTGGTTAACGTTCCAGGCCTGTACGATTTGTTAGTATTGGAAAACAATTGGCAAATCCAAAAATGCAATGTCTTCTTCCATCAGAGATCTTGGTGATTATGATATGTCTCATTCAAGGCCATAGCCCTGTCCGAAGTAGCAAATATCTTGAATACATCATTTGGAAGAAAGACAAAGCACCATCTTGCACAGAAAATAAAAATAAACATACCTTAACCATCTTGTCCATACCAGCAGAGATGACGGTGACGGTGTCATCGTTAACATCTTCAGTTGGGACAATTCTAACTTGGGAAACCCAGTCGTTGTGACCCAACATGGTAGCCAAACATTGGCCCTTGATGGTCCAGACCTTGACGGTCTTGTCACGAGAACCGGAGATGATCATAGAGGCCTTTCTGTCAATGGCAACAGACATGACATCGGACTTGTGACCGACAAATCTTTGGTAAGTTTCACCGGTAGCAACGTCCCACAATCTCAAAGTCTTATCCCAAGAGGCAGACAAAGCGTAAGCACCGTCAGCAGTCAAAGCACAGTCCTGAACGATGTGGCTGTGACCCTTGAAAGATCTAACTGGGACACCATATTGTTGGTCATCACCAGTCAATTTCCACGAGATCAAAGTCTTGTCACGGGAAGCGGACAACAACAAGTTTGGTTGACCAGCGGAAGTGGCCAAAGAAGTGACCCAACCGTTGTGACCTTCCAAGGTACCTCTCAAAACTAGAACTTCGGCGTTAGACATTGCAATGTTTGACTATGGTGTTGTTCAACAAGAATTGATTAACTACTAAAATACAACGCATTATATAACAAGCTCAAACTAACACTTCCCAGTGCATCTTCCATCATCTTCCCACCATCTGGACGATGAGTTGCCAAACTTTGTCACTGCGTCCCTCGACGAAATTTTCATCAACTGTTCCAGATATTACGCCTGGTGGTGCAAAGGTTTTTGCCCTTTAAGCGCGAAGTTTTTGGGACGTGACTACTGAAAATCTCCGAACATCCCCACACCGCACTATAACTACATTTTGCGTCTCTCATTTTACCAAAAAAATAGCCAGCGGCATTCTGAAGATGACGGCGCGCTCGACGACGCGCCTTGAAAAACTTAACCGTTTGGTGAAGTCTGGAAGATGGTACAAGTTGAATACCAACAGCAGGGGCAGCTTAGAGTGCTAGATGCCGCAACGGGCTGAAAGAGTCTTGCAAGGGTCTTGGTAATCTTCTCTGTACAATTCACCACTTAGCAAAGCTAACCAGAACTGGTATCTGGTAAATATATATGACTGATCTGCTCATAGCTTCTTAATAATTAAATTTAATTAATTTGGCGTCACGATTTACTGTCGTTCTTATGAGTGTCCGTGCGAGGCGATGATCAACCAAGTACGTAAGTTGATCAAACATACGTGAATGGCATTGTAGATCAGTAGAAGTGGAACTGTAGCGATTGTTCTGTAGGTTTGTGGTTGGAGTTTGATTAGTTATGCCACCGTTAGATAAAAAGATTAAAAAATTCCTAAAGAATTCGATTAGATTGGCTCCAAAAATCTCTAATAAAGGGGAATTAGCTGAATTAAGGGCAGGATTAGTATCACAGTATCCTCAAACTCGTAAAGATGCAATCAAGAAGACGATTCAGCAGATGACTTTGGGTAAGGATGTTTCCTCTTTGTTCCCGGATGTTCTCAAGAATATGGCGACCAACGACGTGGAACAGAAAAAGCTCGTTTATTTGTACGTTATGAACTACGCTGAGACGCATCCAGAGCTTTGTATCTTGGCTGTGAATACGTTTGTCACAGATGCGCAGGATCCGAACCCATTGATCCGCTGTATGTCGATCAGGACGATGTCGATGATCCGAGTGGATAAGATACTTGACTATGTGGAAAGCCCATTACGGCGTACTCTTCAGGATGACAACCCATATGTGAGAAAGACTGCAGTTATTTGTGTGGCAAAGCTTTTTCAGCTGAACAGAGAGCTTTGTATCGAGCTCGGAGTGCTAGAAGATCTGAAAGCGTCTCTTGATGACTCGAATCCCATGGTGGTTGCCAATGCAACCGCAGCTCTCACAGAAATTAACACAATGGATCCAAATGCCATCGATTTAGCGGAACTGATTAACTCCCATGTCTCACAGTTTCTTCTAGCGCTAAATGAATGCACAGAATGGGCAAGAATAACGATTCTAGAAGCGTTGGCCAGCTACGATTCGAAGGACTCTTTGGAGGCGCAGGATATTATCGATCGTGTATCGGCTCACCTTCAGCACGTTAATCCAGCAGTTGTGTTGGCAACTATACAAGTCGTAATCAAGAACTATCCACGCACTCAGCAGCAGCAAAATTCCAAAACTATCATGAACAGACTTTCTTCAGCTTTAGTGTCTATCATGTCCACGCCACCGGAAATGCAATACATTGCCCTAAGAAATATAAGAATAATTCTGGAAAAGTATCCAGAACTGCTTACAAAGGAGCTGAGAATCTTTTACGTTAAATTCAACGATCCGCTGTATGTCAAACTAGAGAAGATAGATATTCTAGTGAGGCTTGTGGACCCAACGAATTTGAAACAATGCAATTTGCTATTGACTGAACTAAGAGAATATGCTATGGAATATGAACCTGAGTTCGTTTCTCGGGCAATTCAGGGTTTAGCGCAGTTGGGCATCAAGTACTCTGACCAGAAGTTCGTTCTCAAGACTTTAGACATTCTATTGGAGCTTCTCGAAAGGCATGAAAACTTGAAAGACGATTGCTGCGTAGCGATCTGTGATCTCTTAAGGCACAGTTGTGAAGACAAAGAAATGATTAAAAACGTTTGTTCCGTACTAAGCTCATGGGAGAGCCCTGAATCTGCCATGACATCTGACTCTGCTAAATGTAATTATGTGTGGTTAATGGGTCAGTATCCTGATCAGTTTACTGGTTTAGAGAGTAAATTCGAAGGTTTTGTGCAAGAATTTGCGCAGGAGGAGCAGCTGACGCAAATTTCCATACTAATGACAGCAGTCAGGCTGCATACTAGGTTGCCTGGTGCGATTCTGCAAAATGTGCTGGAGCTAGCGACAACTTCTATTCATGAGCTGGACGTCAGAGACATGGCAATGATATATTGGAGGTGTCTATCTTTGCCTGACTCTGAGAAGTTGATAGAGGAATTGTGCACGTCAGTTGCACCTCAGATCCAAAGCACGCTCGATTCCTTTTCTCCCGAATTACTGGAGAAGCTCTTAATGGAGCTCTCCACTATAGGTTCCATCCTGTTCAAGCCGCAATCAGAGAGAACTTCGAATTACGTACAGCGACAGAGGGTCGTCAAGGGCAAGAAACTGCATGAGCTGGAGGATATGGCCAAGAACGAGATTGCCAAGAACTTCAATGACGACGTATTGCTAGATTTTGGCGACGAAGAATCGACTGGACGAGGATCCGAGAGCAAGGAGACGCACGATCTGGATGACTTGTTCGACTTTAGTTCTGACAGCGTAAACGAAGGTCTGAAAAGTCTAAGCGTGCGATCGCAACCGCCCGTCAAGCAAACGACAACCGCACAGGACCTCTTAGACATCTTTTAATACAAGATACAGGGCTCTCCCGAGCACTTCCCTTGACTCAGTCTTTTCAAAAGTACCCGCATACATACATCCTAATCTACGTCTTATTACAAGAAAAAACTCCATATAGAGCATCAATCCCACCTCATTTGTCCTTATTTTTACGTACTTGCTCCTCCAATGCTGCAATCTTCCTCTGTATAATCAAGTCCCTCTGTTCATCCAGATATTTCGCATCCACCTGGTAAAACAGCATACATTCCACCATCTTGTCCCGTTGAGCGTCACACGCAGGGAACACCTTGATCCCGTGTGCCTTGGCACAATCAGCCATCGCTTGCACGTATTCATCGCATTCATGGTACGCAAATTTCTTCAAGTTTTGGCGAGCTTCCTTCTCTTCCCTGGGAGACAGCACCCAAATGGGCAGCCTAGACCCGCGTTTTGCCGGTTGTTCTTCACTCATACTGGTTCAGGATCCTGAACAGATCCAACAGACTAACCTTCAATTGACTTGTCTTCTAGTGATTATATAGTGGTATAGCTGGTCCTTGTTAGGCGAAGAGGTGAAAAATTTCAGCTCTAAGACAAGATAAAAGGTCAGAATACCGACGAATTGACCATGTTTGGGCCTTTTAAAGCTTCCAATTCGCTGCTTGGTGGGCTGCTATGGAAGATCCCATGGAGGATGTCTTCGCACCAGAAGCAAAGAGTCAGACATAGGCTAAGAGACGTTGACGAAGTGCTGAAGCAGGTGAACCTGGGGTTGCATGTCCAGAGAAGTGAAGAGAAGGGAATAGCGTATCAAGAGGCGTTGGCCATGACCAGGAAGTTCAAACCACGGATAAAATCGTTGCGGCTGCTGAATAAATCGTCAGTTTTCCCCAAAGAGAACCAGATGTCGGCGAAGGACAAGTACACTGTGTTCAATAGGAAGTCCAAGGACTACAGAAAGGGTGTCCACAAGGTACCTAAATGGACAAAACTGTCTTTGAGAAGGAACCCCAAGTTTTTCTAAAGCATGGCATTTTCTCCTGTATATAATGTTACAACACGACCTGCATTTAGCTAGGTAATTAAAGACCGGTGGATCGGTTTGCCCTGATTCTGTCCCAGATGTACTTTGTCCTGAAGAAATCGCTGAGGTCGTTGTCTAATGGCAGCGTGTCGATCTCTGAGTTATCTTTCTCGATAAAGACCTGGCCGTTTGCATCGTCGATCACAAGGCCCAGCGATCTGTATAATTTCAACTTGAGAATGTTGGCTCTCGCTACGGGATCTCGAAGGATATCATTCCGCTCTTCGTCGTCTATCAGCTCGTCAGGCTGTTCACTTGCAGAAGGTCGCTTTCCCTTGACAAGTGTGACAATTCGTTCGTCCAGCTCACTTCTCAACTGGACTACAGACTGTTCTAGCTCATCTAGCTGCTTGACGAAGCTTAGCAGATCGTTCTTCTCAATCAGGTCCTGCGATTTATCTTTCACTTGCGCCAACTCGTTCACCAGATCTCCAATCTTGGTCTCCTTGGACTTTACCTGCAGCTCCAGGTTGGAAATCTCCATCTTGCTTCTCCGTAGCTCTTCTTGCGACCTGGCCTTGATCTGACTAGCCTTCTCATCGATGGCTGCTAGTGACTCTACATCCTGCTCAATGATAAAGTTCTCACGTACTTGTCGTAGAAGATCTGCTGGATTCTCCAGTAAATTGTTATTAGACATGATTCGAGCCTCGGCTTCCTATACTATTGCGATGTCTTCTTAGCGATGGTACTCATCCTTGTATAATACGCGATGCTCTTGATGAACAAGCTATAAGTACAAAGCAGCCCTTGTCAGCCATGTCGAATCCCAACAAAGAGCGTCAGTACGCTCATATGGCACATCAGTTGCAGTTGCTCCAGTCAAATCTGGTGAAGACCACCGAGCAGCTCGATATCATGTCACAGCAGTGCAATAAGAACCTAGTAGGTCAACTAGGTAAAGTCCACGCCACATGGTTCATTGGAAGCAATAGATACTTCGAGGAAGAAATGCTAGGTAAGCAGAAGAAGTGATTTTGGTTGTGGTAATATTAAGAAGGTTTATAAAAGGTGGTATTTACTTCTATAGCACTGAAAAACTGATGCAGTGTATATAACAATTCATGTAGTCCTATGCTTTTCGTTGAGAGCTTCACTCAGGTTTGTTCCTTCTGAAGCTTGGCGCGCTTCTGCTTTCTTGCTAGCTTCACTTCATACTCGTGGCAACCTTCGTGACCTTCCAGGATGAGTGGTTCAGGTTTCGGTAATTCTTTGAAATAGTCACTTTGCAACGCTTGCGCAGCAGTGAGCCTTTTGCTTTGATCGTACGATAGTAATCCTTCAGATAATCGAATGCATGCTTGTGATGGAATAATCTGTGAGAATTTGTCCTGAAAGACGTTTGGAAACTTGTTCGTTTGCTGAGGCATTACCATAAAGAACCATGGCATGTCGAATAGGTTTGGCCACCGGTCCGTGGTCGGAGTCCCCATAATCTTGAATATTGCATCTAACTGTTCCAGTTCGTTCTGGCCCTGGAAAATGGCTGTCTTGTTAAATAGTTCGACTAATACGCAACCGCACCCCCACATATCTACCTCAGGACCGTAATTCGTGGTTCCTAGCAAAAGCTCAGGGGGTCTGTACCACAGCGTTATAACACGGTTCGTGTAGTCGTTATCTGCCTTTATCTTCCTCGCGAGCCCAAAATCTGTAATCCTTAAGTGTCCTTTATTGTCTATGAGAATATTTGATCCCTTGATGTCACGATGGAGAATCCCGCTGTTGTGTAGGTAATCCATGCCGCGGAGAAGTTGCTCAAAGATATGTTTACATTGGGCTGCGTTTATCTCAATTTGCTTGTTCATCAACAGACCGCTTAGATCATTATCTGCGTAGTCGAAGATCATATAGACTGTCTTCTGGGATTCGACCATGATCTCGGTCAGCGTGGAAACATTGGGGTGGTCAAAGCTCTGCAAAAGTTTGATCTCACGGATGGACGTTATCGGGAAGCCCTCTCTCTCGCCTTCCAACCTCAGTCTCTTAAGTGCTACCATTCTTCCCGTTACTGTGTTGCGAGCTTTGAAAACTTTACCATATGTTCCCTCTCCAACTTGTATAATCCTATCGTACACGGAGTTCTCCCTGGTCTCTGTTATTAGCGACGGAGGCGGTATTCTAATTTGTTCCATCCTCTGTCTCACCACACTCGCACTCTTGCCGTCATTATATCTCGACGTCGATACCTTTGGGCCCTTCGGCAATTGCGAAAGAAATTTATCCTTTCTCCCATTCTCGCTTATATGAACGTTTCCATCATGATTACTTGTCCATACCTGACTCCTCGGTTCAGTCCTATACGGTGTCTTTGGGTTGGCATTGTTATATCGGGAGCCCTCATATCGTGAAGTTTGCCTTGCTGCGTTATACCGCGAGTTAAAGCCGTTATGAGTGGATGCATTTGCAGCCGGATGCGGTGGTAAAGGTGTAGTAGGACGGTTATCAGCACGTAGCCTCTTTGGTGCAGGTCTCGATGGCGGTGGATTACCAACTCGTCTTTTAAAACTCGGACGATCTATAAAGAGCTTTCTGTTAGTAAAAAGAACTTCTTTCATCAAGTCTCCTAAACCCTGGATCACATACTATTATTGTAAGGCATAACGTCAGTATAGTGAGCTGAATAGATGTGTATATTAGCTTTGATCTTTTGGTCTTTCATATAGTATTGGGTATATTTTTTCAGCTAAGAGCGAAGACCTACTAAGCTAAAAGTTTCCAAGAAATGATGAAGAGCACAGTAAATCATCAATTTGAGTCCATCTATTGCCCTAAAGTTATCGATTCCCTAATAAAAACAACAAGCCAACTATGTATTCTTTAACGTCCGACTTTTGCGATGTTTCTGCGACGTTTCTAAGCATTTTAGGATGAATGTAAGTCATCGTAGAACAGATCGCTTAAAATTCTTCGTTCCTTCTTGTGCTGTCTCAGCTCTTCGAGGTGGTCGCTGCTTTCCATGTACACGGACTCACCATCCGAGATATGTTCTTTAAACTGCGTTGTCTCGTCACCATTCATGGTCATGGAAGAAGTTAGACCTTTAGGAACGAGGCTGAAGTGATTGACGCCTTGATTGTTTTCGATGAGAGGCAGTTCAAAGGGTTCATCGAAGAACCGGATGAATTTGATCACCCTTGCGATGACCAGAGAGTCCACGTCGTGGCCCCACAGAAGGTCCAGATGTTCGTGGTTATCGACTTCGATGTCGAACACTGTTTTGGCCGGTAGAAGATCCTTCATTGCGTCGATATCGACCAGCGAGTCTACACCGCCATAGATCAGCAGGATCGGGATCTTGATGTTGGTCTTTGTGGGGAAAGTGGCAACTTGGTAGGGTCTGTAAAGAGAGTTTATAATGTCATCCGACTCTTCGAACATCTGGAACTTCTGCGATTGTAAGATTTGAAACCAGTGCACGATAGACTTGACGCTGGTTGTGGAGTAAAGTTTCGAGTAAGACGCCAGTTTTTGTCTTGAGGTAATGTTCATCGCCCGCCAGTTGAACAAGAACCTGTTACCGAAGTCGACAAGCAGGTTGAAGAGTTTCGGATGCAACGTGCGTTGCCACAAGACTGCCGTCGGCAGAACGATCCTATCGCCAAAGAAGAGATACATGAACCTCGGTGAGGATTTTACCAAAGTATCGGCGATGCGATTGTGCAGGCCGCGGGGGGTCATAGCCGGCGAGATCGCAATGAACTGCGATACCTTCATATTGAGCTCCTCACTCAGGGCAAACGCTGCAAACATCTGCGCGGAACCCTGTGAAAACCCAATACACACCAATTGATCCACCTGAGTCCTATCCAACACAAACTGCACCGAGTTCGGTATATCGAAGAACGCAAACTCGTCGATCGAGAAATCCCAAAACTTCCGCTGTTTCGGCAGCCGATTCAGATGCGCTGTCGAGTACTTATTCCCCCGATTGTTCCCCATCCACACATCGAACCCGAGCTCGTGCAACACCATAGGCAAATTCTTGTGCTTCTCAATATTACACACCCAAACGTCCGAACACATCAGCAACCCATGGTGCAAGTACACCACTTTCCCGTTAAATCTGCCCGCTTTCGGCTTGATCCGGTGCAAAGTCAGTATATAATCGTCCTCGGTCCGCACCAGGTGGTCCTCCACCGAGATATCGAACAGCTGGCACATCTCATGGATCGTAGCCGCCCTCCGGAGCTTCTGCTCGATCGAGTGCTCATCCGATCCCTCCGCAAAGTTTATCAACCATGTAAAGAACGACTTGACCGGCTGCGGTACCAATCGCAGCGACACCGCAAGCACAGTCTCGATGTAAACCAACACTATGATCACCGTATCCGTAATCGAGAACCTCCCGTGGAACGCCATCGCACTTCACCGCCCTCTCCTGCGATAACTCCCTGTAAAGGTCCGTTTTCTCGCTCTTATATAGCCATTGCCAGGCTTTTGCACTACAGAGAAACCTACGAATCGATAAATAGACTACCAGAACAGAAAGCTGGTCCCGGCCACCGCCGTCAACGCCAACACGGCGATCCCGGTCCGGTTCACGCCCTTGATCGTAAGCTCACGGCCCGTGTCCCACACCAGGTGCCTAATCCCGTTCCCGAAATGGAATGCAAACATATACGCTGCGCTACCCTTGATCGTCCAGTCAGCCCAACGTGGCACTTTCTCCCTGTAGTACTCCTGCAACTTCTCCGAGTTCAAACCCAGTCCAAACAGCGTAGACACGCCAAATGCCATTGTCACCGCGAAGAACGCTGCTCCCATGAACACCCCGGTGATACGATGCAACGAAGACAAATACCACGTCAATTGCGGCTGGTAGATAGTCAAATGCGGAGACACAGGTCTATTACGTCTCTGAGCCACCAAAATCTCCTGCTCCTTCTGGAAACTCGTCTTTACCGTCTGCGAGTTAAACCTCTTGCCCAAAACAGCTCGCGAAGCCCTGGAAACCGCAGCTCCCGATCTCAATGCATGGCGGGTGCTCCCGCTCAACCCCAGCTGGCACAAAAACATCTTCTACCACTGCTTTATCCCACTTCTAACCATAACTGTCCTTCCCATCTCTCTTTATATACTCCATTATATATGTTTTTCCCCATAAGCCCTAGTCCGGGTCCTCGGATCCGATGAAGGAGATCGAAATCTCGACGCTAAGGCTGGTCCATCTGGGCCAGCACGTCTGTGAGCGTGTTCATGAGCAGGATATCGTCGCTGGTCACCGCTGCGTCCTGCTCCCGGTCCTGGCCGGGCTCCAGCGACTTTTTCCGTCGCTTGCTCTTGTTGACGAGCAGCTCGTCCAGCGGCGGCTGCTGCGGCTGCTCGCGAGCGAGCAGCCCGCCGTACGCCTGTATCTCCTGTCTCAGTCGCGCGACCACCTTCTTGAGCTTGTCGTTTTCCTGCTTCACGGAGTCGTACTCGAGCTGCAACCGCGCGGTCTCCAGCTCCTTCAGCCGTCGCCTAGTCTCGCGGTCAGCAGCAGCAGCCGCTGGCGTGCCAGCGGCCCTGCTGCCACCGCCCCGTCCGGGCTCCCGTCGCTGCTCCAGCACCCACTGCTTCGACGACGTTATCCGCTGGTGTGTCGCATGTGTATCCGAAGGCGACCCCATCGCAAGCGTATGCGTCCTTCAATCCCGCTGCAACTACCAACCACCACTGCCAACTGCCAGCCTACTACACTGCCTACCACCGCTGCCAGCTGCTAACCGTCAAGACCCCCAGCTCTTGTAGTGTTTTCAAGTCCCGCGATACGAGAAGGGCTTAAGACTAGCAGGTAGAGTCAGAGGTCTATAAGAGATAGCAGGTAGTGAGAGGTAGAGGTAGAGATAGTAGTTGGTAGAGAGAGCAGTTGGTAGAGTGAGAGGTAGAGGATAGGTTGAGGATAGTTGAGAGAAAGCTGGCGAAATGTTGTCGTACTTTTTTGGTGGTTCTGGAAAGAATAAGGATTTGCCCAAAGTGGCTATTGTAGAGCTGAGAGAACAGATTAACTTGCTTACCAAGAAACAATCACATCTACAGACGCAGATTCTGAAACAGGAGAACGATGCTAGGGCGTTTCTGGCAAAGAATAACAAGAATTTGGCAAAAAACTCGTTAAAGAAGAAGAAAATTTATGAGGGACAACTGGTGAAGCTGGAAGGTCAGATGGAGACGTTGGAACAACAGTTGTTTTCGATCGAGAGTGCGAATTTGAACTTGGAGACGATGAGAGCGATGAAACAGGGCGCCAAGGCGATGAAATCGATGCATAACGGGCTCGATCTCGATAAAGTGGACGAAACGATGGAGGAAATCAGGGAACAGGTGGAGCTGGGGGAAGAGATTAGCGACGCGATTTCGAGGCCCATGTACACGGGGGCTAACGAGGTGGATGAGGAAGAGTTGGATGAAGAGTTGGATATGTTGGCGCAGGAAGCTGCAATGGGGGAAGCGCGCCCGACGGGCGCGCAGCGGGTATCGCTGCCCAGCGCACCAAGCGACAAGATACAGGCAGAAGAAAAGGTGCAACAGGAGGAAGAGGACGAGGACGAACGTGCATTGCGGGAGCTACAGGCGGAAATGGGGTTATAGTATGTGTATCTAGTAATACATACGATTTTGCGATTCAGCGGTCGGGTCAATTGACCAGTACCCATATCACGAAAAACACAAATATGACAAAAAAAATCTTGACCGCTAGCCACCTGTTGCTTTTGACTCTATCAAAATATTTCAATAACTCTCTTTGCGCCCCGCTGATGTTCATGTCTATGTCGTCAACGTTGGCGTCAATTCTTTGGATTACTTCGCCTTGTTCTTGTACCATCGACGCCAGTTGTTGGAAAAGGTTCCCGACTTCCTGGATGGTGGACTCTATGGTCTCCACGGCGCGGTTCCTCTCTTGTAGATACTGGTTTGAAGACATTTGTCCCTCTTCCATCAGCAAAAGCTGAGAGTCCTTTGGTATTGTGAGCTCACCTCCGTTCGGCGTACCCTTCTCATCCGTCTCTGCTATTACTGACGACATGAACGGGTTTGAACTATTGTACATCGATAAACTCGCGTCGCTCTTCACTTCGTCCTCCGTGGATCTCGAAATCTTTCCCCATCGGTCCCGATTATTGATCTCCATCTGCTGTCTCTCTTCCAGCACATCTTTGAAAGCTCCCGATATGTTCCTCACTTTGGTATTCAACAACGTCATTACGTTTTTCGAGTGTTGCGAATCATTACTAGAGTCTCGCGGTTGCTGTTGTCGCGACCTCTGCAATTTACTCAGTTCCACTAAACTCTGTTCTATTGCGTATATCTTCCTCTTGATCAGAAACGATAGCTCAGCTATCTCCACAGGGTTGTCGTTAAACATCGGTTTCCGCTTCGCCAGCATCGCTAGCTTCGATAACAGCTGAGCTGTAGACGAGATATCATGTGCTATACCAGACGCTTTCAACTGAAACTCCGACGACTTCCCTGCCACTCCGTTGCTCTGCGGTTCCACATGTCGTGTTGCATTATGCCTCTTCTTGTAAACGAGCACACTTTTCTGAAATTCTGCCGATCGATCTCTTATATCCATCCTGAAACTCCCTGAACCACCAAGCACTCTCAGCCAAAGACTGGTCCTTGCAGCCCTCAGTCTACCACCAGTCTTCAAAGCCTCTTGTAGATCTCTTGCCTGTTTACTATGGCTCTTGTAGGCGCACAGGGTAACCTTTCTAACCTAAAGAATAAGAACTATTTAATGATAATTAAAGGTTGAAGAACTTTTGACTTAGAATTTGGAGCTTGTGAAGTGGCGAACTACTTCGTCGATGGCCTTGGCAACGTGGTCCACGTTGCCTTGGTTCAAACCGGGGATCGAGGCTCTGCCCGAGGCATCCATGTAGACGGCGTGTTGAGCCTCCAATCTCTTGACCATCTCTGGAGTTAGCCCAGTGTAGGAAAACATACCGCACTGGTCGACGATGTGATCCCAGTTTCCGGGAGTGTTTAGTTGAATTAGCTTCTCTCTGAGCTCATGTCTCATCTTGGTGATTCTGGAAGACATAGTTATCATGTCCTTGTGCCATTGTTCGGTTAACGCTGGTGTGTTTAGGATCTTGGCAACGATCTTGGCGCCGTAGGCTGGAGGGTTCGAGACTTCGCTTCTAGTGATCTTGGAGAGCTGAGAGGCGATGGCTTTGTTGACTTTTGAGATGTCAACGGTAGAGTCGTCCTGCTGGGGGATGACGACGTGGAAACAGCCTACACGTTCACCGTACATGCCGACGTTCTTGGCGAACGATTGGCATACAAACACTGGCGAGATCTTGGCGAGTCTCTCAACACCAAGACGGATGGCGAAAGCGTCTCGGTCAAGACTACCGGAAGCAAAACCCTGGTATGCGGAGTCGAACAGTGCTATGTGGTTTTTCGAAGCAATAGCCTCTAGGATGGCGGGCCATTGCTTCTCGGTTGGATCCAATCCGGTAGGGTTGTGGGCGCAGGCGTGTAGCAACACCACTGATCCCGATGGCGCGTCCCTGATGGCTTCTAAAAATCCGTCCAAGTCCAAGCTCTTTGTCGACGCCTGCCAGTAAGGATATGGCACAGTTTTAATGCCCTGACTCTGGAAAATGCCCTTGTGATTTGCCCAGGTTGGCTCAGAGATGTACAATGATCTACCGGCGAGAAATGTTGACAAAAACTTGGCAGCCAAGTGCAATGCGCCTGTACCGGAGAGAGATTGAACTGAAACAACTCTACCTTCGTTCAAGGCATTGCTGTTCTCGCCAAAGATAATTCTGGCCGCCCCGGAAGCCAATTCCGGTAAACCATTGATACCCAAGTACTCATGATTGTAGTTTGGATCTTGCTGAATCAATTTTTCAGCGGACCTGACACTGGGAAGAACCCAAGGTTTTCCATTGTCATCTCTGTAGGCACCAATTCCTAAATCAACTTTAACAGCTCTGGAGTCCTGAGATAGCCTTTGTCTAATGCCGAAAAGAGCATCTGGCGGAAGCTGTTCGATGTTATTGAATAGTGTCTGGGACATGTCGGTTCGACTAAACTGAACTACCACTTGAAAGTGAACTGTAACGGTTAATTCAACACTACGCCAGTTGAAACTTTTCATTTCAGGATGACCTTTTGATTAAGCCTTAAAAGAGTCATAGTGAAGAAACAAGTCACGTGTAACTCAAAGAACCATCCTACTGCAACCTTTAGTTACGTAGTCTTTGCAATTAGCTTTGCATGCGATTTGGAACTCATTGCATATCCTTGTATCATTATGTAGTTCTGGCAAGGTCTATTTGTAGTATCTACGATTAATTTATGTTTTCGTCTTCGGAGTTCAATTTGAAAAAGGTGTCAACAGCGCTGTCAACAGCGATACTATATTGGAATAAAGAAGTGGCATTGGATCTTCTGCTTTCTATTTGGGAGCAAAACGCATTGCATATTTTGTGCGGCGTTTGGATTTTCCGATCCAAGATATATAGTAGAGCTATGACGAGCATGGCCGAAACTTTATAATTGGTTTCAAGAATTGACAATCATGTTGGATATCGACAAAAATTGCAAGTGGGAAGTCGAAACCAGAAATCGCTGATAGAGAACCAGCTCCCTATGGAATTGAAGTCCTATGATAGTTCATGTAGTATTTATTACTATTAGAATGTGCTTTATCCTACGGAATCCTCTTGTCTTTTTGTATCTGGGTAGCTCTCTGATATGTCTCAACTGCGTCCCTTTTATGTTTCGTTGGCTCCCGCTCGAGGATTGGGCCCAATATGTAGCTCTCATGTATGGGAGCCCTCAGTGTCTTGTTCTCGATATGTCTAATCCATAGCGGAAATTTTCGCAAATTCACTATGGTTGTTTGGCCGAGCGGTCTAAGGCGCCTGATTCAAGAGTCGGTTCGATTCTTGTGTGCAGCAAAACTGCACATAGAATTCTCAGGTATCGTAAGATGCAAGAGTTCGAATCTCTTAGCAACCATAATTTTTGGCTCTCACTTCGATATCTCGTATACTAAGGCTTATTAAGCTGTATCCGACTGCCAATTGCGAGAGTCACTCTGGCATTGTCTAGGGGACTGATCTGCAGAACCCTACTACAAAAGCGACGGTGGCCGAGAAGGCGAATACCAACTAGTTCCAGAGGTTATAGAACATGAATGGGACAGCAGGCCAGGGACCACTTGTTGGTGCCTTTTCATACCTTAATCAAACAGCACATTCACTAGTTCCGGAGAGCGTAATATTCAGTTCACTGATAAATTACCCCTATAGAATCGCATTATCAGTGCTCAATGCCACAAGGCTTCAATATGAGCAAGCTGTCGCTTCCGATGAACTGGTCCCAAGTTTGGAGTCCCTAGTGGATACAATTGGTTATTTCTTCAGCAGCTACGCAGTAGCCAGTTTCGTTACTGCTTTGATACTGAATAGATTTGTGATTATGGCCTCCCTGCGATCCAATACCGCTAGAGCATCGTTACCTGTTTGGTCAAAATTTGTTTTACATCTGTCAGCTCTGGTACCGCTTATCTATAGTGTGATCCAGACTTTAAACCAAGTTGGGATAATAAAGGTCCTTCCCATGATGGGATTCCCATTTTATTTGGCACGAACGTTTACGATATTTGCATGGTCCCATTGCGTTGAGACTTTCATTACAACAACTACTAATTCGAAGCCGTTGGAAGAATCTGACTATACTATTTTCGAGCTCTCAGTTCAATTCTATTACCTATCGCAAAGGAACTTGTACTTGACTATGGCGCCAGAATATCTGTCTGATTGTTTAATGGCCCTTCTGGGCAGAATCTGGATCCATATAGTGGAGATGTTCAATCTTAGGAAACATAGATTGGCGGGTAGTACAGTACTAAACATAACTAACATCATTTTTCTGATTTGGCAGATAAAGACCCATGGGTTTGATTCCATCCCAGTATCAACGAGATATAGGCATTTTCCCAAGATATTTTCTCTTTTCCTGATAGCAATGTCAGTGGCTACCTACGCACTGGCCTGCTTGGTGAGGAAAAATCCCTTTGGAAACCAGGACTTTGATACTAAGGAGTTGCAGTTTCACTCATTTATGCACAACTGGTGGAATCATTTGAATTGTACTGGTGAGGAGGAATTCTCCTATGTTGTGAACAAGTTAGCCCTTCTGCTCTGCAACGGTAACGAGTCCATGAATAGAGGAATCCATAGAGAATTTTCTTCCATCAACAAGCCGGCTGACATTCATCACAGCTATATGATCAGCGGCTACCTTAACAAAGTGAGCACCATTCCAGATGATATAGATCAGAGGGAACCGGGAACAGATAAACAGTTGCAACGATTTGGTAGGTTGTCAATAATTTCCAAGGCCAAAATAAGTTACAGTCTTGTGAAAGCAGCCTTTACATTTTTCATCAAGCGCAAGTGGCAGAAAAAGCTGGTCCAAGAGAAGTTAATGGACGCCAGCCGATCGAGGCATTCTAAGGATTTGAATAAGTTCGTCACAGAAAGAAACTATGCCAAATTCTTGACAAAGCCGGAATCAGACCGTAACCACGGCGAGGAAACTTCACTGCTTCCAGAAGAAGACTATTCTGCGGACTACCTTCCTGATTTCGAGACCAGCGAAGATGAAAGTGAAACAGACGCAATCGTTGATAATCCCGAGGAACAAGCCGATGAGAGCCTCCTCAGCATCACAGCACCAAACGAAATGGAGTGGTTTATGGCCGTCTGGCCGATTCTCAAAGTGCAGATCGCGAAAGATCGCAGACTAACGAGATCGCAATACGCTACTTCAAGCCCTGATGATATAATAGCCGAGGTTATTTCCCAGAAAAGGCAATACGCCTCCGTTACCGCAAGGTCACAAGATGAAGACTTAGTCGCGGAGAGTGATGACGAAGATTCGCGTTCAAACTGCGTGGTTTGCAGGATAAATCCGCGCAACGTTGTGTTATGGCCCTGCACCTGCTTCGCATTATGTGAAGAGTGCAGGATTTCCCTGGGACTACGTGGGTTCAACTCCTGCGTATGCTGCCGTACAGAGATCCACGGCTACAGCAGGCTCAACAACGTCTAATCGAGTCCAGGCATGCCAGCTCTGTAAGCCCTCGTTATATAGCGGATCTGTAATGAAACCGGGTAATGACCAAATTTTTCAACTGCCTGCCTATAAAAGGCGACCAACTGGATGTCCAGTACCTACCTTTATACTCAACTTTAAGAAATCGTAGGCTTGTGTTAGTCAATCCTAAGGAGGGGGGAGCTGTATTGCTTCTTGTTTATCAAGACCGATATGTGTGCTCCTTGCTACTGTTGCTTAACTTTCCTTAATTTGATTAACGAGTCGGCGCTCGAGAGGCGAGTCTCAAGGAATCTATAGGCTAGTAACTGAAGCTTCTCCTCTTGTTCTTCGGAATGAGGGTTTTGAGTCGCTTTGGTTACATATGTCTTTGATTGTTGCCATCATTTGTATGGATGAGACAGAAGCAGCCCCGTCGACAAGTCTTTAGATTAAGTAGAGTGCACGATTTCGAGCTCTCCTGCCACTTGTGGTTGGATTGAGCTCAATCGTCTTTGTTGTCGCTCTACCGCAGTATATTCCTGAACACTGTGAAGACCCTAGTTGGTCGATTATCACTTGGGTAAAACCATACTGCAGACATATTCGTAGAATCCTTTTAGGATGATGAATCACTCTTGCAAACGTAACTGTAGTCTGATGGTAATTAAAACATATTATAAAACGAGTAAAGTTCAGATACATAGGGATCCGACTATTCAATGATGGAACAAACGAATTGGATTCTCCACGTAGACTAAGTTGAAGGAATCCGCAGCGCTGAAGACAGCCTTATCCATGACAGAGCCAGAAGGAGCTGCGATGTATTTGACACCAGATCTGACGGCCCTGTAGACATTGTCTGGGAATGGGAAGAAAGCGTCAGAGGACAACGAGACATTGGTCAATTTGGAAGACCATTCCTTTCTTTCTTCTGCGGTGAAAGGAGCTGGGATCTCTTCGAATTTGGATTCGTATTCGGACTTCTCTGGCTCTTCGGTTGGGATTTGACCGGTCACAAACAAATCAATAGCATTTGATTTTTCAGGTCTCTTCACACCCTTGGCCCATTTGATCCCTAGGACTCTTGGATGTTGTCTGAACCACCAGTTGTCAGCTTTATCACCAGCCAATCTTGTACAGTGAATTCTAGATTGTTGACCGGCACCCAAGCCGACGACCATACCATTCTTTGCGTAGCAAACAGAGTTGGATTGAGTGTACTTAAGAGCGATGGTAGCAACCGTCAAGTCAATCACAGCTTGTTCAGTCAAGTTTTTGTTAGCAGAAACGATTTCGCGGAAGGAAGATTTGTTGATGATTGCATCGTTTCTCTTTTGTTGCAAGCTGACCCCATAGACCTGTCTTGTCTCTATCGATTCTGGGATGTAGTTTGGGTCGATCTGCAAGACACAGTACTTGCCACCTTTCTTCTTCTTCAAGATTTCCAGAGCCTCAGGTTCAAAACCTGGAGCAATGATACCATCTGAGACTTCTCTGGAGATGATCTTGGCGGTTGGAATATCGACAATGTTGGATAGAGCGATCCAGTCGCCGAATGAGGACATTCTATCAGCACCACGAGCCCTGGCGTAAGCAGCTGCCAATGGTGACAAGTTCTCGATATCAGAGACAAAGTAAACTTGCTTCTCCACATCCGACAATGGGACACCGACGGCAGCACCAGCTGGAGAGACGTGCTTGAAAGAAGCAGCAGCTGGCAAATTCAAAGAGGCCGACAACTCCTTAACCAAAGGCCAAGAGTTCAAAGCGTCCAAGAGGTTGATGTACCCTGGAGAGCCCGACAGAACCTTGAAAGGTAGGCTATCCTGCTGAGAAACAAAAGCCTGTGCAGGCTTTTGATGTGGGTTAGCACCGTAACGCAATGGCAATTGTGCCACACCCTCGGAGTACTGTTTTCTGAAGAAATCAGAGATCGCAGCGTCATAATCAGCAGTATGTTCAAAAGCCTTCAAAGCCAGTCTGTTTTTCAATTCCTGCGAAATTTCGCCGTCCTGACTCAACTCAGAAAGGAAAGTAGAGTAATCAAGCGGATCGGACAAGATGGTCACTCTGGCATGGTTCTTAGCGGCAGCTCTCAAAAGCGTCACACCACCAATATCGATCTCCTCGACAGCTTCCGCGACAGTCACGCCAACCTTGGCGACAGTTTCCTTGAAAGGATACAAGTTACAAACCACATAGTCCACCTTATCGATATTTTGCTTTTTCAAATCCTCCTCATCGCTCTCCAAGTTTCTAGCCAAGATACCTCCATGGACAGCTGGATGCAAAGTCTTCACTCTCCCACCCAACATCTCAGGAGCATGCGTAATCGACGAAACATCGTCCACTGGGAACCCAGCTTCACGAACCATACGGGCCGTACCACCAGAAGCAAGAATACGAACATTATTCTCGGCCAAACCTTTAGCCAGGTCCAACAAACCGGTCTTATCGTAAACCGACAGAATTGCTGTCTTCTTGTAATCAGTCATTATAACAACGCAATAGTGCTAACGGTGATACTATCGAATAATTGAACCAATTCAACCCCACCAACAAATTCCACAGAAACTGCAAGCAGCACAAAACCACTGACTTTTTCTCTTTCTTATCCCTTCCTGTGGTAAAAATTTGTACGTTCACAAATCGGCAACAAATTACACAGTGTCAGTAAAGATGAAATTATTGAAATTTATTACCAACAAGAGTCAAAAGGCCAGGAAATGCTGGCAACTTGGACGCAAGCAATGAGCCAAGCTACTGGTTCCAAGATTGAGTAGTTCTTTAAAAAAAAAAATGGTTTGTTTAATAGATTAGCTAGTGTAAAAAACTTGTTAAAAAACTTAACAAACCGATTATTTTCTGTATCTCCACAAGGACAGAGTGTTGTGTTTCTTCCAGATCTTTCTTCTACCGGACTTGGTGTTGTTGAATCTGTGGCCCTTGTTGATACCTCTGGACTTCTTACCGGTGGCGGTCAAACCTCTGGCCTCACGGTGCTTGTGGACTGGGTTGCAGATCCAGTTGTAGCGAGGGTCCCTTCTGACGGCCTTGTGAGAAGGATCAACAAGAATGACTTCGAAGTACTTGTAGGTGGAGTCCTGGTTAACCCAGTAGGAGTTTAGAACTCTCAAGTTAGCAGCACGACGACCAACTCTCTCTTCGGCGGTGGCTCTCAAAGCTCTCTGGTACTTCAACTCGTTGACACCCTGGTTGGTTGGCTTACCGTAAGTGGCACCCTTTGGCACAGGTCTCTTTCTGTTACCACGTCTGACTCTGACACGGTAGATGACGAAACCTTGCTTGGCCTTGTAACCCAATCTTCTGGCCTTGTCTGGTCTAGATGGTCTCGAGGCTCTGTGGATGACGTTCTTTTGTCTGTATTCCCAGACTCTGATTCTTTGCAAGAATCTTAGAACATCAGATTGCTTTTTTCTTTGCAATTCTTCCAAATACTTGTAAGCACCCATTGCGATTTGTCTTGTTGATGCTTCTTTGAGATAGAGTAAAGTAAAGCACCAACTGCTAGTACTATGATGTTATATATATGATCTCGAGACGACGACGACGACGCTTGCAGCTCATCGCGTTCTTGAAAATTTTTCAAAGTTGCGTCCATCGTTCCAGTAATTTCGCATCACAAAATACGGACTTTGGTGTTACCCGGATATCAGTTGCGAGCACGTGACCCCTAAATTTTTTTGGTGACCACGTGCCTCGCGACTAAAGGGGAAATCGAAAGGATCCCTTTTTCGGAATCATCTCGCGTCATTGCTGCCCCTCCCTGTTTCAGATTTGCCTGAAACGTCCAGCGGGGGCTTGCGGTTAAAGGAGGCTTGGCTTTGACAAGGCTTGGCATTTTCCTTATGGCAACGTCCCGATCCGGTAACGTGATTGCACTCAGCAAAACACGACTAAGACAAAAGGTCGATCCGGAAGCCTATATAAAGCGCTCTTGGTACTCGATTCCTCAACCTTCTTTCTACTCTCGCAAGTAACCCAACCGATCATCCAATACAACAATGGCTTCTTCTTCCGCTAGCACAATGAGCAACTTGGTTTCCGCCAGCAACGTCGCAGCTTCGTCTGTTTCTTCTCTGTCTTCTAAGGCCTCCTCCGTCAGCTCCTCTTTGTCCTCCAAGGCGTCGTCGGTCAGCTCTTCCGTCTCCAGCAGCAGCAAATCTGCCAGTTCCAGCTCTTCCAAGAACGATGCTGCCGGTATGGTCGCTCGCCCGGTCTCCTGGAAGCTTGGCGCTGCCATCGTGGCTCTAATGGCCGGCTCCTTTGCTCTAGGTGCTGGTATCTAAGCGGTCTTGGCATGTCGCTGTGAACGGGTATTTACGTTTGTAATTTAAACGAAGTTGATAAACTCAGGTCACCCGGCCACCATTCCGCATTCGATCCAATTTGATCTTCACAGCACCATCGCTGTGACAAGGCTGGCAGGTGTCAGGATAGTCCAAGGCGTGTCGCGGAATGGCAAATTTCTTTGTAGCTCTCTGGGAGAGCATTTTCCAACCGGGAACCACACCGCAACTTGTTGTGGCCACGCATGTCTCATTCATTGCGCTTCTCACCACTCTAGTCTGGCTGATCTACGCTACCAAGGGGAATCTCCATTTCTATGCCCTTTTTTTCATCGCGTTATGTCTGTGGGTCTCTGTCATATGGTTTATTCGCGAACTGAAATCGGTGGATCTCAAGAACAACGAGCAATTGGAGGGCTCCGACAAGAAGGAGCAAGGCGAAAAGAAGATCTCTGCTCAGAGCGAGCAACCAAGATCCTCGACCATGAGGTCAAGAAAACTGTAGTGAGATGTGTAGCATGTAGAGTTATTCAATCGTTTGAAACAACAGACGGCTTACTTATAATTTTCTATTTAAGTGTATCTTTTTCCCGGTGCAGGGTTTTCCATGGCTACGTAAAGAGGTCTGCGTTTTACTTGGTGAGTATATTTGGCACAGTAGGGTCTATATGGACGCTGGATTGTCTGCTATGACCTCTTCGAGAGGCCAGATGCGTAGAGAGCTTCTACAGAGTGATGTAGGTGGTATTGATATTTCTCGAGAGGTACCGAGAGGACCTCCGCAGTCGTATCCGAGAATGCAGAATCGAATGCCGCAGCAGCAGCCGTATTCGGGTGGATCTTGGCCTGAAGAGACGGACAGGAGGGCTTACTCGCTGAATCAAAAGTCTTTATCGAGTTTTTTCAGACATAAGGGTTCCAAGACGCATCACGGCAGAGGTAGAGGCGGTTTTGAAGGTAAGGAGGAAGATGAGGAGGTTATTGTGGATGATAGCATGTCAGTGATGACTTATAACGATATCAGGACTTCTGGGAACAAGGGTGGTGAAAGATACGGGTATGGAGGGAACACAGCACCTATAATTCCCACTTTGGTGACCAGAGAACATACCAATATGAATAATATTGAGTACAGGAAGCATCTGACTGCACAGAAGAAATCTGCAATGAGTGCGATGGCAAGAGCGCAGAAGGGACAGGGTGACGGCAGATCTATGTCTTTACAGGGCTATAACGGCGTCAATCCAATGAGAAGGCCGAGTCAGTATCCGTGGTATACGGCGCCGCCGCCTTATGCTGGCGATCCATCGCGTCCGATGATGCATCCGCCGGCGCATCTCGAAAGAGGTGCGTTTCATGGACCAAACAATCGGCCCATGCCTGGTGGACCGCGTGCCATGTCACTCATGTCATCCAATGCAAGACCTCCGAACATGCGCCCGGGTATAAATAACTTCCAACCACCACCCCAGCAGCAGGGCTACGGACAACCTCACGGTTTGTCGTCAGGAAACTTAGCACCGCAATCTGTGAAGGGTGGCCCAACCACAAGGCATGATAACAGAGGTCAATTGAACGTCCTACAGTTATCTGCCCCGCAACAGAAGGACCTGAGAGAAAAGGAACGTCTCCTGGCCGAAAGAGAGAGAGAACTAAGTGAGAAGGAGCGGATGTTTAGAGAGCAGGAGATCCTGGTAAGACAAGAATTGACTCGGGAGGAGAAAAAACCAGAATTACCAAAAGAGCAGGCACCTAGGCAGCACAGATTGACGATGGACAAAACTGATATAGACCTTGATCCATCTCCAACTCTAGAGAATGGGCTGCGATCGCTATCTGTGGATGAGAGCAATACGGTCGATATGCATAACAGAGTTTCAATGGGGACGTTTGTTTCGGCTTTCAGTGATTCTCCGGAGAAGCGCAGGCTTGCGAATCCAAGCGGAATGTATCAACTGGAGGAAAATAATAGGAGCATGTTCGTTACCGCCCAGGAGTTCCCCGCAATGGGACAAAACGATCCCGCAAGCGCGCCCGCTGAAGTTAGTGAGACTTCTCTAAAAGACAATACTCTAACCGAAGCAGCAAGCGAACGCAGCACAGAGATGAGAGCAAAACGCTCCTCTATGGTGAAAGCCAAAGATTTCTTGAGGAAACTTTCAACGAGCAGCTTGAACAAGGAAAACGATTCTCAGGTAGCTTTAAACAAGAGCTCCAGTCGCCTGAGCTTGAACAGCATACCGAATTCGGAGTCTTCTAATTACACGTTGGTGCGCAATAGAAAGGGTAGCAGCGCACAGCAAAGATACGAGAACAAGGGAAGCGAAGACAGACTTGCGAAAAGTTCCGATGCGCCAGACGATCCCGACACATTCATATTCGACAACACGTTAGGAAGACCCTATGTGCCAAGTTTCGCTGACGAGAACGAAGTAATTGAGACAAACAAGTTCAGAACCATCACAATCTCGGGTGAACAGCTGAACATTCTCTCCGAAAACAAAGAGCTAATGAGCGAGCTAACGCTCGTTTCCACGGAACTGGCAGAATCAATAAAAAGAGAGACTGTACTGGAAGAACAACTGAAGAACTCTAACGAAGCCCCGCAGGGCGAAAATGCATTCTCCCTAGCAGAATTCGAAACTGAACTGCGCAAAAAGTCATCCAAGATTGTAGAACTCATTCAACAGCTGAATAACGAGCGTCTCAAGAGATTTATCGCCGAAGAGCAAGTCTTGCTGACGGAAAACGGCGCTAAGCCCAGCTCCATCGAACTTCTGCACAAGATATCGGCGCTAAACGATCAACTAGCACTGAAAGACGCTGAGATATCACAGCTTAAAGACCAACTGTCAGTAACTAAGTAGGACTATGAATCATTCAATACGTGACACTTCGCTGTTGAAGAAAAATCAAGACTAGTATGCAGTCCACACTGTATATAGTAGGCGATTAAGAAACTTGCTATAAAGAAGGGAAGAAGGTTTTTATTGAGCTTAGACGGGCCCTTTGCAATGTTTGGCAAGAAAAGAAGAGCTGGTATGTTTGTTATTTCTACCTAACTGGTCTCAGTGGTCATTTACCTCCAGACTTCTCGCATGCTGAATTTTTCACTGAGCACCGAGCTCAGCTTTTTCAAGCGCGTCAGTGCCAGTAAATCGTGTCGTTCCGATTAAGGATGCAAAAAATATCAGCTTTTGTGGCATATAGATCCTGGAGATCATGCTTGAAGACAACAGAGAGTTTGTTTAGATCCTGGATAGATTATTCCACAGGACTCTGGGAACTGATATCTTGGTAGCCGGCGACCATCAGAAAACTAACAGAAGATGATTTTACCTTTAGATTTCGACGAGGATGAGGGATACCGTGATTTTAGGCCTCGTGTTCCGAAGAGACAGAGGCTTCCGCCAGTGGTACAGCTTTGCAAGGAAATGATGCCTGATATCAGGACGATTGGTGAATCGATCAAGGCATTTGAAGAGGATATTAAGTTTTTGAGTGATGCTATAGTTAACGAGTATGGACACGAAGATTATTTTAATAATGCGTTATTGAAAACTTTTCGTGCTGTTGTTCTCGAGCAGCCTCATAAACAGCCTGCAATCGCTCTGCTAACCATGGTAGTGAATGTCAGAAACGAAGTGGCTGCCAAGAGCGTGATCAATTTTTTCTTTGAGGAACTGCAGAACTGCTGTAAAGAGAGTATTGATGAAAATTTTGAAGTGAAATCCAATGACACAGGGCCTTGGAACAGGGCTAAACTCGTACTTAGATTCCTGTCGTTATTATCGCCAATTCTTTTAAAGGATGATTTGCTAGGGCTATACCAGAAGTTTCTTCAGTTAAGTGTCGAATTGAATAAGCTAGATGGTTTAAAAAGAAATGCTTTGTCGGAAGAACTTTACACCAATACTCTGTTGAATATTCCTTATCTATTTTTTTTCAACAGGGAAGATGAACAACTTCAAACTAGGGTTGAGGAGATTATCTCTTCTGTGGAAAGGGAATACGAAGTTAAAAAGACTGATATTAGTTTGTTGAAAGAATACAATAAGGACAGTCCATACGAAAGCTACGAGTTGGTGGAAGGCGTTCTATCAAACGTTAAGCGTGCATTAGCGAACAATATGGAACAGCTTTCTCGCTTGTTCCCTGATTTACGACATTTATTACCAGAGCAAAAAGGTAAACATGGATTCAACGAAGCCTTTGAATTGCCTTCGGTGGAAATTCTGAGACCTTTCAGTGAGCTAAATATGGGCTTCGGCTCTGTTGACAGTATGTGGAAGAACCCAAGGTATGCGTTCCACGTTTACTTGCCAAATTCTGCAGGCGATTTTGAGACAGTCGTCCCAGTGACTACTTATGCAGGTCAACTGCTTAACGATATTATTATTGATATTACAGAAAGCATGGA
Source organism: Torulaspora indica (assembly GCA_931305995.1). Taxonomy (NCBI): domain Eukaryota; kingdom Fungi; phylum Ascomycota; class Saccharomycetes; order Saccharomycetales; family Saccharomycetaceae; genus Torulaspora; species Torulaspora indica. Next base: position 301,618 of record CAKNUP010000008.1, on the reverse strand, counting down.
ATTCAACAGAAAGGAAGTGGCAAGACAAGTAGTTACATTGGATTTATTTTTCAAACCAGGTATCTTCGTTGAGCCTGGCGAATCAATTGCTCAATTGGCCGCAACTTACGAAGAGAACCCCCTAGCTACGACTTTCAAGATTGAGGACCTTGCCATCGAAACGATTTTGGGGTTGATTTTTAAGCTGCCAGATGTATCCCAGCCATTTGCTTATTTTTACACTCTCCTGGTTGAGATCTGCCAAAACTCTCCAAAGGCTATTGCACCGGTTTTTGGTCGCGCTTTCAGATTTTTTTACAACAATTTGGATAATCTCGATCTAGAGCTAAAATCAAGATATCTGGATTGGTTTTCAATTCAGATGAGTAACTTCAATTTCTCGTGGAAATGGAAGGAGTGGGAAAATGATTCGATTAGGTTCGGTAAGAGCTTTTATTGTGCGAAATTAAATTTTGCTAAAAACTTGATCCGCAAGGAACTTCGATTAACTTCCAATACTTTGGATGTCGAAGATAGTTTGCCAGATGAATTCAAGAAATATCTTGATAGTTCTTATGTCCCAAAGGAACAAGTGCACGAATTCTACCAATCCCTGTTCACTGAAGCACACGTCGTTGACATTGCTGGAATTAAAAAGAATTCGCTTTATTTCATTCAAGAGTCTGTGCCTTTCCATGAGGAAGTCCGTCAGATTTTGGACTACATTCATAAAGCCAACGACGTCAGGCAAGTCGAGGAACTTGAAAACATTTTAGCCGATATGAAGGAGAAATACGGTTCACTAATTCCCGATTTCGATCGTTTTGTTATTGTATTGTTAGTTCAAACTGTTGTCTATTCTGGGAGCAGATCACTGTCGCACGCTAACAAATACATCTCTGACTTGAAAGATGATATGTCCACAATCTTTGGAAAGCTACAGATCGACAATGATGTCAAAGAATTTTTAATCGTGGAAGCTGTCGTGAGGTTTTGGAATTCGAATTCTCAAAACGGTTTCCTTATTTCTGATGCTTTTAAACATGCAGGATTAATCAAACCGCAAGCAATATTTGCTTTCTCCTTCACAGAATATAACAATAAAAACAACGGCTTAGTAGATGGAACGTCAATTGAGTCAACATTCAGGAATCTATCACAGCACTCAAATGAGGTCGAATGCCTTGAGTACGTTTTCGAGCGTCTTTGTATCATTACTAATGAAACCATCGCCCAACTACAGGTTCCAGCAGAAGAGGAAATTATCTCTCCCACAATATCTGATGATATGGAAATAGATTTGGAGGAAGAACTGCCCAGATTAGATTTGATTTGGAAGTACGAGACGTCAGTGAGCTTTATCAAAAGTATACTAAGAAAGTACGCTGCCCAATATAGACCTCTAGCAGATAAACTGAAAGAGGGCTTAACCACTGCTGTCCCTCATCAACAAACAAGAAACCAGTTATTGACCTGGATCGATGAGATTCACCTGATCTAGAGAGATGTTGTCCAGAAGGAAATGAGTCAAAGCAACGAAACAAGGTCAGAGCTAATACGGATTTAGTGCGTCGATCGTGAAACTGTACAGGCTGTATCTTGGATTACATAGAAATATCCATATACGATGTTGTAGTCAGGAGAGTCTTATTTGCGGGTTGGCATATGGAAACTCAATAACCCGAGTGAGAGCCAGTGGATGCCGGTTTGATAAAAGACCGGCCAGTAAAAGTCCTTCTTAAGACCGATGACGAATCTGCGTACGGCACGTAATCGAATCTGTCAAACTCATTATTGCCGTAGCCAGTAGGGGTTCTTGAAATCTCCCTTTCCCAACCTTCGTCATCAACGTTGAACTGAAGTCGCGATGTGGTGTCAATTTGTCTCAAACGAGGAAATTTCTTATCCATCGTCAGCGAAATATCCACAAAGTATATTGCCAGCGATACAAAATCGACGAATTGGGATCGAGTTAAATCTTCGTTGGAATATCGCATCATTTCGTAAATATCAATGAACCTTTGAGCATTTTCCACTTGGAATTTATCCTCCGTATCCATGAACTGGTTTCTCACTACATCAGAGAAGGTTTCATCCAGTCCCATTTTCAAATCCGCATTATTCAGGAAAATACCTTGATACTTCAGTCTATCAGCAACAACCTTGATGCAACTTTCGTAGTTTAAATATTCGGGAAATAACTTTTCGTATGTCTTATCATCGCATCGTACTGGAGGCTCCAGACCGGCATGTATAACGGGATCTTTAGGTCTCTTGAACAAACTGCTTAGCTCTTTGGACCTCTCTATGTTTTTCAAGACCAGCTTCCGACTCCCACGGTGCGGAAGGTCTCCTGGCGCAAAGGGCAAGTACCATCTCGGTATATGCTGCTTGCAACTTTTATAAAATATGATTCTTCCGACGATGATACTGATAGAAGCGATTGCAAACGCAACCAACGCCCCCGCCACAATAAAAGTATTCCACGCATTATTGAAAGACTCAATGGCTTGAGCAATACAATCAATTGGTAGCACTACTGAGAAGCCAATGAGGAAAACCATAGCGATCACTAAAGATCCCCTGTAAATCCATAGTCGTACTTTCGCAATGAAGCTCTTCATTTGACACTAAGCAGATCGCTCCTTGGAGATGTGCCACAGTTGCAATCCAGCAGCTAAGCTCATAATTCTTGAGGACAATGAACAACCAATCCTCAGCCTATCCTTGTGCTATTCATCCATTAGGTCCCATTCTTTCAAGTAGTTAGCACTTTAGCCTGTCTCTCAAGTTTACCCGGATTATACGGGTAACGGCTCAAAGCTGGGCGGCTAACTTCCAGCTTCTTGTTCACTAGCCATTACAGATATGAGTACCTAATTCCAGGCAGCTATTATACATTGTGGTTCATTTACCAGACGCTTCCGTGCGTCGGTTTGACACCTTGAGGGGCGTATATGAGCGGTAAGATGTTTTGGCATGGATAGCTCGTGGAGTATGTTTTGACTTTGAGCGGCGTTGAGGAAAGTAGGTGGGGGAGTGCGAAGACTTCAGGTTCTGCACCATTTTCCAGACAAGATGTAAGCTTTACGTCTCCAAACACATCGTCGCTACGACAAGTACAGAATGGTTAGGAGAAGAAAACCCCCTGGAAAGAACAATACGTTGCTACAAAAGCAATGAATGAAGGACTTCTGCTTATAGATGCTAAACTCATGTCAATTAGAGGTTTGATTCTGCCGTTATACTCAGTGTCTCCAGTTGTTACCCTTCTTGCAACGCGTTCCGCTACGTCTATCGCCGATCAACGCGCTAAGCGCATTCATTCAGATGGTGGCAAGTTGATGATGGCAGTATCAGCAGATTACAGTAGAAAGAGTCTCTGATGATGATCTATGTTTCATGAGAAAATCCATTCGAAATGAGTGTGGATGAAAAGGAAGAGAGGAAACGATTTTTTAGGGACGATCTTGAGTCCTCGCAAGAAAGCCTGCCCAAGTTCAATCAGGCGCTAGAGGATAACAAGTCTTTCCTCTTCTCAAATGCTGAGGCTGAGAAGGCAACCGAAAGCGAAACCAAGGAACCCGCAAAATCGGGAAATGTGGAAGACGATAACGGAGTTTCGCAAAACGTCAGCAAGTTAAGAAACATTGTACCAGATATTTCACCCGAGATGGCAATCGCTCTATGTAAGCAATACGCTCATTCTGGAGATGTAATTTCAAGCGCCATCGGTCACTATTTTGAGGAGACATCGAACGCAAAGAATGTGCTAAACCTTCCAAGAAAGTCTGTGCGAGAGTCTTTGACGACTCCAATCTGTGAGATAGCACAACAATCGGTTTCTCCAGAAGCTGCTGAGAAAGACACCAGGTTCCCATCACCAAAGAGGCTGAAGCCATCGGTAGACTGGAAAAGATTCATTGGTTCATTGCAAATGAGCGTAATGGCGACGAGGCCAACATTGAAGCCTCTCAAGTATGGATCGGAGCTGAAGATAGCGAAACCAGCTGGAGAAGTGAAGATATCAAAGCTGTACGATGCATCAGGCCACAAAAAGTCAGCTTTTGCAGCTTATGTTAAAGTTTTTGATGCTGAGCATAACCGTGAGCTTGGTAGAGTACCAGAGGATATTGCACAGATCCTTTATCCTCTTATGGATATCGATGACTTTTTTTTCGAGGCAAGGATGCTGTTTTGTGACAACAAGAGGCTAAGCATAGGTGATAGCTTTATTGTGCAGCTTGACTGTTTCATTACATCTGCACTTTTTAACCCAAATACATCGTCATTTCACGATACGTCATTTGTTAAGAGCTCACGAGCGCGAACGTGGGAGGGCAGTCAGACGATCGTTGAAACACAGGAGGAGTTAGAGCATAGATCTAGACGTACAAGTCTGTTAGCTTTGTTTGACAAATTGCGCATAGCACCCTACACTGAAGAGAAAGAAAGAGAATTACAAGAGACGGAGGTCATTGATTTGGAGAATGAAGAAAACTCATCAGAAGCTGCAAATGAGAGAACCATAAATCTAGATGAGAAAACAAATCACCGGGATGAGACTCTCAATTTAAACCAGCTTAAACTATTTTATAATGCCACGCAATCAGTTGAAGCGCTCGAGAAGTTACCTGAATATGAACCCTCCAAAGATGTGTTCAAGCTGGATTTGAGACGCTACCAGAAGCAAGGTCTAGCATGGATGCTGAAAAGAGAGCATGCTTATGATAAACTTTCGGCATCCAGCGACGTGGAAGACGTTGACGAAAACACCATGAATCCCCTATGGAAGCAATTTGAGTGGCCTAAAGATATGTCCTGGACTACCCAACGATCAAGAGGGAGCCAAGAACCAGAGAACGAACGTTTTTTTTATGCAAACTTGCATACTGGCGAGTTCTCAATAGATAGGCCCGTGATCAAGGCTATAACCAAGGGAGGTATCCTCTCCGATGAGATGGGTTTAGGTAAAACAATCTCCGCTTTATCCTTGATTCTCTCAGCTCCATTCGATACAAAATATTTGGCGGACAAAAGCAGCTTATTCGAAGAGACTAGTCAGGCTCCCTCTGGGAAGCCATACGCAGCCAAAACGACCCTCATTGTCGTTCCAATGTCGCTTCTGACCCAATGGGCTTCGGAATTTGACAGAGCGAATAATGCGGCAGATTTCTACTGCGAGATATACTATGGAGGTAATGTTAGCAGTTTGAAAACCTTGCTAACAAGAACAAAGAATCCTCCAACGGTCGTTCTAACAACTTACGGGATTGTCCAGAGTGAGTGGAGTAAAATAGGTAAGGGAAAGAGCTTGAATCATAACGAAGGCACATCTGGTCTTTTCTCAATCGATTTCTACCGTATTATTATTGATGAGGGACATACCATTAGAAATAGAATGACAGCCACATCAAAAGCTGTACTACAGTTATCCAGCAAATGCCGTTGGATTTTAACAGGAACTCCCATTATCAACAGATTAGATGATTTATACAGCTTAGTCAAATTTTTGCGACTGGAGCCTTGGTCTCAAATTGGATACTGGAAGATGTTCGTATCGGAACCGTTTGAAAGGAAACAGTTCAAACAGGCTTTTGACTTGGTCAACGCAATCTTAGGACCCGTGTCACTGAGAAGAACGAAGGAGATGAGAGATGCAGATGGAAAAAAACTGGTTGAACTGCCAGCTAAGGAAGTTATCGTCGAAAAAGTTCAATTCAACAAGGCACAAGAGAAAATCTACAGATACTTTTTGGACAAGGCTGAAACTTCGGTCAAAACAGGCTTAGCTCATGGGGACTTGCTCAAAAAGTATTCCACTATATTGGTTCACATACTAAGGTTGAGGCAGATTTGCTGCGACGCAGCATTACTAGGATCTCAGGATGAAAATGATGAGGATTTAAGAGACGGTGCGCGGCAGTTTAATGAATTAGTTGATGTGGATAGCATCTTAGGAAATTCTGAGAATAGCTCACAGCCTAAAGACGACGGAGACGTCAGCGACGTTATAGCTCAAGTAGCTGAAAAGTACAGATCGAAAGAGAGCTTCGAAAGCCTTGAGTGTTCAATCTGCACTACAGAATCAATCAATTTAAAATCAGCTGTGTTCTTAGAATGCGGCCACGCCTTTTGTCAACCCTGTATTGAGGAGTATTTGGATTTTCAGAAACAGAAGAAATTGGAGATGAGGTGTCCCAATTGCAGGGAACTGTTCAGAGCTACTTTCCTCTTGACTCTACGTCAGGACAGCGAAGGTAACTTCACTTTTGTACCATACAATGATAGCTCCAAGCCTCCTAAGATTCTGTCCCTCCTCAAGCATTTGAAAGTATTACAGGACACAGCTGCAGGCGAACAAGTTGTTGTTTTCTCGCAGTTTTCGTCTTACCTGGATATACTCGAACGTGAGCTTTCAAACGCTTTTCCTCCGGATGCGGCTAAGATTTACAAGTTTGACGGTAGGCTGAACCTGAAGGAGAGATCGAATGTCCTCCAAGAGTTCACAGTCAAAGATCTCAGCCGGCAGAAGATTCTCCTGCTGTCGTTGAAGGCGGGCGGGGTTGGTTTAAATTTAACATGCGCATCCCATGCTTTCATGATGGATCCATGGTGGTCGCCCAGCATGGAGGACCAGGCTATCGATAGGATACACAGAATTGGACAAACGAATAACGTCAAGGTAATACGACTTATCATGGAGAATAGTATAGAGGAAAAAATGCTTCACATTCAGGAGCGCAAGAGAACTATCGGAGAAGCAGTGGACGCTGATGAGGATGAGCGGAGAAGAAGGAGAATTGAAGAAATTAAGATGCTTTTTGAGTGAAATAATTAGACAGAGGTTCCGATAATGGTCCCAATATGCATTCATCATCCGTAAGATAGATCGATAATCCAGCAGGTACGAGCAGGGTTGGATCAATCGTCAATCAATAAATATTCATCATGTAGCATAAAGAGTTCTTTATGGTTCCGCTCAAAGGCTTTCAGATGCCTTCGAAGAACGGGAAGATGAATTTGATTGTTTTCGCCGAGGCAATCCAAATATTTCAAGGTTAGTATAATATCACCCACTCTTATACCGGTTACCGTCGCGATCGTCTCAATGGACAGTCTTTCAAAGTTAGCCAGTTCTCCTTCCACCAGCTCCCAGCAGACCACTTTCGACCAGTATTTCAAGTAACTTATCAGCCCGAATGGCGAAAGAGGTGACTCCGGTCCAGACACGATGTGCTCTGACTTCGATAGTGAATACGAAAACTCCAAAAGAAGCGTACCTAACCGAAGTCTCTGATATGGCGGAAACGTCAAAATGCATGCCAGATTGTTTTGGTGATACGAAACCAGGTCCTTTGAGAAAAATGCCATCGGCTTGGTTTTGCCCGTCTCATAGACGATGTAAAACTCATAGTGGTCCACTTTGAAATACATCGACTTGTTATCAAGAAACAGCTTCGTGAACAGACAGAGACACTGGCAAAACAGACGATGCCTCGACCCTTTCACACGTCTGATAGTGTACAACGGGCTCTTATATTTCGCTCTACCGGGTGCCTTGGACTTGTACCGGCAATGAGCCACATGAGCCACAAAGTTGTCGTCCCTATCGGTGTATTTGAAGCAATATTCACAGACATAAAGCGTATCAAGCCAGTACCTCGTGTTTTCTCGCTTCACCGCATTTCGATCTTCCTCTATGAAGCCCAGCTGTCTGCTATCGGGACTAAAATAAGCATTACTGCCGTACCATGTCGGGAACTCCTTATCAATGCCAAACTGGACCTGCTTGATATTTCTCTCGCTCAGGATACCATAAAGATTTTCATCCTGATTCTCTTCAACCATCCTGACTTCAAGAACTCTATTTCACCTGACTCAAGACTCAGTTCAACAAAACAATCTCATGTCAGACAGCATCAAGCCCTTGGATCCGTGGCCTTTGAATGCTGTCTTGACTTCATCAAATATCGAAGGTTGTTGAAGATCGTGTTGCGCGATGGTCTAAGTTCCTGTGCTTATAGTCAAAAATTTTGAGATTAAAGGCATCTCATCGCATCTCATCGCTTAAAGCATTAGTGGTCTTTAAGGTCTGAGAGGGTCGTCTGTATCTTAAGACGTCGCAATTGCGTGTACCAGAACCATGGGTACCTATAGGAAACGATTCAATGAAAAGGCTAGGGCGGGCCATATGGCGAGGCTGAAAGAGCTGAAGAAAGTCAGAAATAAGCAGTTCTTTAGACATCTTGAAGATGGAAAAGAAGATGAGAAGGGTTCAGTTATAGAGGAGAATGAAGATACCAATGCGGTGCTATTGAAACCGATGAGTAAAGAGGAAAAACAGTTAAAGAAGCGGAAACTAGAGGAGTTGTTTGCACCTAAAGAATCCAAGGTTTCGAAGCAGAAGAAGAAGAGGCTGGAGAAGTTTATTGAACATCAGCTGAAAAGAGAGGAGAAGAAACTTATCATTGAGAAACTACAGGATTACAAGATAGATACGTCTTTGATGAAGCCTTTGAAAACCTTGGGACAGGGCAGACAAACAAAGAAGGAAGCATTCCAGGAGGCGCTAAGCTTAGAAAGACAGGGAAGAGGTAATGAAGAGACCGCTGAAATCTTGTACGAGGAGCACGAAACTAGAGATTGGAATCGAGATCATGGAACGAATGATGCTCATGAAGATGGCGGAGATGTCGACAGTGACGAAGAGAAGAAGGAATCGAGCTTTGTTGATCGTAGGCCAACCGGTCTGGGTGGGTCTGGTTTTGGGTTTGGATTTTCCAATGCTCAAATTGTCCACAAGAAGACGTCAAAACCTAAATACAGTTGGAGACAGCGGGTTGAACTTGCAGAAAGGAAAAAAAATGATTTGGAAGATGAGATGGATTTTATGTCCAGTTCTGAAGAAGGCGAAGAAGGTGAAGACAGTTCACAAAGCGATAGCGATTCTGATGAGCAAGATAGCGACAGCGGCACTGAAGCGCTTGAGGAGGGAGCACAGAACTCAGTTGCGAATGATTTCAAAGAGTGGGCAAATCAACAGGTGAAACAGATTGAGGGTCGTGATGTAGAAATGGTGACGCCCAAACCAGTTGTGAAATACGAACCCGTAATTAGAGAAGAAGATTTGGAGGATGGTTTGGTAGAAACAGTCATACCTGTAGATGAGCATTCGCAAAGGAAGGCTTTTTACGTCGAAGTAACGAGACCGGCTGAGATACAAGAGATCAGAATGAAGTTGCCTGTTTTTGGGGAAGAACATAGAATCATGGAGGCCGTCCATCACAATGACGTCGTTATAATATGCGGTGAAACTGGTTCTGGTAAGACCACCCAAGTGCCGCAATTCCTCTACGAAGCCGGGTTTGGCAACGCTGATTCACCAGACTATCCAGGAATGATAGGTGTTACGCAGCCTCGAAGAGTGGCTGCCGTTTCGATGGCGAATCGTGTCTCATCTGAATTGGGCGATCACGGAAGCAAAGTCGGCTATAAAATTAGATTCGACTCTAACCTGAAGGAAGATACCAGAGTCGCCTTCATGACTGATGGTGTTCTGCTGAGAGAAATGATGAAAGATTTTAGACTCACGAAATATTCGTCCATTATCATTGATGAAGCTCATGAAAGAAATATAAACACTGATATATTAATCGGTATGCTGAGCCGATGTGTTAGACTACGTGCAAAAGAGCACACGAAGGATCCAAAGAAGAATAAGAAACTGAAGTTAATTATCATGTCTGCAACACTGAGAGTCGCTGATTTCAGTGAGAATACCACGCTATTTTCCAAACCACCACCGATTCTGAAGGTTGATGCTAGGCAGTTTCCAGTGGCTGTACACTTCAATCGCAGGACGCCGTATGATTATGTGGAAGAAGCTTTCAAAAAGACTTGTAAGATTCACAGACGACTTCCTCCTGGGGCCATCTTAGTATTTTTGACAGGTCAACAAGAGATCAATCAAATGGTAAAAAGATTGAGACGAGAATTCCCGTTTAGAAAAGGACACAAGGCTCCCAAGGAGTTGGAAACAAACACTGTGAATGTTAAAATCAACCCCAAAACTGCCGATCTGGAAACTGAAGACGTTGACTTCAGCGTAGAAATTGCTGATGAGGAAAAGTTTGACGATGGGCTGGGTTCGGAGGATGATGGCGAGGACAATTCGGACGATGAAGAGGGGTTCGACGAATCTCTTGAAGAAGGCCAAACAGCGAATGATCCTCTGTACGTTTTGCCACTTTACTCCTTGCTGCCAACAAATGAACAAATGAAGATTTTCAAGCAACCGCCCGCCGGTTCCAGACTTTGTATTGTGGCCACTAATGTTGCTGAGACTTCGTTGACCATTCCCGGCATAAAATATGTGGTGGACTGTGGCAGATCCAAGGAGCGCAAATATAATGAAGAAACAGGCGTTCAGAGCTTTGAGGTAGGTTGGATAAGTAAAGCCAGCGCAGATCAAAGAAGTGGTCGTGCGGGACGTACAGGTCCCGGTCACTGCTACAGACTGTATTCTTCTGCTGTTTTTGAAGATAGCTTCGAACAGTTCTCACGTCCTGAGATCTTAAGAATGCCGGTCGAGAGCGTTGTCCTGCAGATGAAGAGCATGGCTATTCAAAATGTCTTAAACTTTCCCTTTCCTACCCCACCTGAGCGCAGTTCTATCCATAAGGCCATGAACCTGCTTCAGCGTCTAGGTGCATTAGATCCGGCAGAGAAAATTACGGAGGATGGCAGAATGATGAGTTTGTTCCCGATATCTCCTAGATTTTCCAAGCTTCTTCTAATTTCTGAAGAGAGAGATTGTCTCCCATATGCAGTCACCATTGTAAGTGCACTATCTGTCGGTGATCCATTCCTGAAAGAGCAGGAGGCTGGTTTGAAGAGCGAAGACGGCGAGGAAGACAGTGCCCGCGACCAAGAAAAAGAGAAAGCACTAAGATCAAAGTACTTCAAGTGTAAGGCTCGTTTCTCTAGATTGGATAAGTACAGTGATGTCTTTCGTCTATTAAGCGCCATCTGTGCCTTCGATTTCATTGCAAAGGATCAGAGACCACGCTTCCTGCGTGACAACTTCCTCAGAGCCAAGTTCGTGGATGAAATTGTGAAACTGCGGAAACAGTTAATGTACATCATCAAATCCAGCACCAGAGACGAAAACGTTGCCGCTACTGTCACCGACGGTGACTTGAAATGTGATGTGCCGAAAGATATCCAGCTCAGATTACTGAAACAAATGATCTGCGCGGGCTTTGTCGATCAGGTCGCGATCAGAGCTGATTTCCTCTACCCAGACGAAGTGCCCATTACCAACAAGACCTCCATCATTAACATTCCCTACGTGCCCGTACTTGCTACGAAAACTCCCGACATTTCTGAGACCTTTGTCTATATTCACCCGTCATCCATCCTCACAAACGCAGGCGAATTGCCCCCCAAATTCCTCGTCTACCATTCACTGCATCTCGGTAACAACGGCAAGACAAGAATGAACTCACTGTGCGATATCAAGAGCACTCCTCTGGCAAACATTGCGCGCAAGGGATCCATGATATCCTACAGCAAACCACTCACAGGTCACGGAATGAAAAGTATAGACGTATCGCCATCTGAAAGGTACTGCTACGTGATTCCAAGATTTGGTGCCACTGTCGACAGCGATTTAAAAATCGGATGGGACCTAAACCCGGTTGCCGTCCACCAAAAGAGGATCAACGGTGAGTGGAAGGTACAGAAAATAGTCCCAAACAAGAGCTACAGCGCCATACAGCAGCAAACCAACTGATTCAAGCTCTCGACTAGCTATATATCTGGGTCTATAGTCGTTATCACGTGCAGTGTGAAATGCACGACGCGATGAAAAAACCGTTGATCAACGGCATATCAAGAGGTAAAAGGCAGATTATTAAGAGATTGATAGCAGACTAGAAGGGCAAGAAAGGTCTATTCTGAGTCTATTCAAGATGGATTTGTCTGATCTTCTGTCAAATTTATACACTATTTTAAAAGAGTATGTTTTTCTTTATTTTCCAAGTGTATATATAACTAGTTACTAACAATGAGATGTAGAGCATCGTCGAAATGCAAGGTATTGGATGAAAGTTTTCCCTGTACGTTCTATGAGAAAGATCCCAATAAGATATTTAATTCATACTGTACCTATATCAAACGAAGAAGCGATGCATATGGAGTGATTAAGAGCGAAGACAAATTGAAATTGACTACTATATCGCAGAAGTTCGAAGATGGAATGTATGCACCTGAGCAGAATGGATTTTACAGGCTCTTCCATGATATCAAGTTAGTTTGTACTATGCTTATTCATTACTACTCTCAGGGAACGAGAAATTATCAGATGGTCGACAAGTTCTACAAGTTCGCCACGGAGTTGATACTGAGAGAATGTTATAAAGTGGGTATTTCACTCAGCAACAGCAAAGCCGGTCCCAGTTTGGTGACTGACGCAGAAACAGAGCTTGACAGCGTGATTGCACACGACTTTATCAAGATTTCTACTAATTACAAGGTTCCGGTGGCAGAGACGTACTACATCAAGACGAGGGAGCTAGATCTCTTTTCGTCGATGATTGCGAAGTCTAATCTGGACCATAGACCACAAGAGCTGCCTAATAGCAATTTCGAGATAAACAAAGTCATACCTCAGACGAACATCTGTGAAGAGGCTCCCAAATTAGGCTTTGTCGCAGCCAATACCAGCAACATACCCGATCCGACATTACCTCCTACAGAGATGATGACCAGATTTTTGCATCCTAATTGGTATGCTCTTCCGACAACGATGTGGTTGAAATATGGGGATTACAAGCCGTGGGCGCCATCTTTCAACGAGAATGGCACAGTCATCGATTCAACCACGCGCGGTATCATATGGTTGCAGAGAGTTGGCTATTTACAGATATATCAGGACGCAGAAAAGAACGCAGCAGAGGATAAAAAAGAAGAGTCAAATGAACTGGTAGATATCAAGGAATCAGAGGATGATGTCCATGAGGGTAAACAGCAGCTTGAGTTGCTGAATGGTGAAAGTAGCCCAGTTGACAGTAAGGAAGAGGCGAACGATGAAGACCAAAAGGCGGCTTCTGACGATGTGGAAAAACCAAATCCCGTCGAGCAGCATTCTATTAAACTGGAAAATCTTTTTGATTGGAAGCCTTCCAACTATATTGATGACGATGAAATTGAAGGTTTTAAAGATGGCACACAGGCCTCACTTGTCACATCAATCCTCCTGAAAATTCGGAACTTGAGGAAAGAGAGAGTCATGAATAAAATTATCAAGCCATCTGCTGAAGAGATAAAGCTCTATAACAAGGCTCGCAGGCTTTTGAAAGAGGTTGTGTTAGCAAAACAAGTCAAACAGTTGCCAATGAAGCATTGCAGATCCTTCCCAGTGCTTCAAGCTAACTACAATGGCAGTATACCTGTGGTGAGACTGCAGCCTACAAGGAAGAGGAAATCGAAAAAATAAGTGTATTAATAATGGGTTATGTAACTTTTAATCAAAGGGCGGCCTTCGACGTTTGATGCAATATGTTTCTTGGTTTAACGTCTATCAAAAATGAACATCAGCGCCTAGCAGAAAGCTAAACACTAAATAACAGTTTAATGCGCCAATAATGGTCCAAACAATGAAAGCTGAAATGGTCAACCATCGGCTGTTGGTGTAATCGACCGCTTTGGCGCCTGGCATCGTCAGAGGAGTGTTCTCGTCTTCGTTTTCTCCTTCTCCATGTTCGTCTATGACCGTCATTATTTTCCTGTTAGCTGTGAAGTATATCAGAGGCGCTGAGACGATGGGAAGAATCAAGGATAGAACAACCTGCGAAAAATTGAGCACATCTGAAATACCACGCTCTCCCATGGTCAAGGTAATGAACAAACATGGAACAATTGCAATTACTCTCGTGCATAGTCTTGTTGCCCATGGCGGCAGTGACCATTTCAAGAAGCCTTCGGACACTATCTGGCCAGCGACTGTGCAAATGATTCCAGCCGACTGACCTGAGAAGATCATTGCCAAAGCAAATATTAAACCTGCTGCTGGCGAGATATAATGAACCAATAGTTTGTAGATTGATAACAAATCAGCATCCTCAGCCTCTGGCTGGCCGTAGAGAGTGGCACCAGCAACAATCAAAATGGCCGAATTCACAAACGTTGCGATCAGAAACAGTGAAATTATCAGTTCAGCATACGTGTAATTCAAGTTGTATTTGATGGCCTTGATACTGGGACGCTTACCTACTTTACCATATCTTTTGATGTCGAATTCTTGCAAGCGCGGCTTGACCAATGATGAGCCCAGATACAAGGAATGAGGCATGACCGTGGCCCCCAGAATGCCCAAGGAGATATACAAAGCTCCTTGATCCTTGAAGATTATCCCCGAGGGGAAATATCCTTTTATTAACTCCAACTTATCGGGAACTCTTATCTTGAACAATTCGAGTAGAAAGCAGATGACGGTTGCGGCAACTAAACCGCTAACGAAAAGTTCAAAAGCTCTGACCTTTTTCATGGATGCACCATCTTGTTGGTAAAACATCAGAATTACTAGCACATCCAATACGGTGAGAATCACCCCCCAAGTCAAAGGAATGCCAAATAGGATTTGCAGTGCAACGGCGGTACCTACGACTTCTGCCAAATCGGTCGCAATAATCGCCAGCTCTGCAAAAAAGTAAACTATCAGGTTCAGCTTTGGAGGCAAATGACGACGGCAGTTTTCTGCAAGGTCATAACCAGTTACAGTGCCAAGCTTCACGCAGAGGCACTGAAGTAAAACGGCAAATATATTGGAGATGAAAACTGAGAAAAGCAATGCATATTTGAATTGCGCACCACCGGAAACACTGGTAGAATAATTACCTGGATCCATGTAGGCCACACTGACCATGATCCCTGGGCCTATGAAAGTGGCGAACTTTCGCAACACTTGATAGATGCTCATAATCAGGCTATTCTCACTGTTCGCTAGTATATCAGTAGGAAATCTGCTTTAATATCACTTGCTCTCTTATATTCTTGAACGCGAGTGCTCTTGCACTTTCTTATTCTCACGTCGCTTCTGCCGATAGCGCTTCTAACTGAGCATGTAAAGGGTCTCGCTAGCCTGATCTTGAGAAATAGGATCTACTGCCTCGTACCGGCAACCGCTTGATATCATTCAGTCATGAGGTCGCTTCCGCCATGCGAAACTGTCGTCATACGATCATCATGTGACGTTCCTTGCGATACAGCACCCGACTTTTGGCATCGCGCTCTCCTAACGTAATGATCGGCGCATATTAGGGCATAAAACGACGTCATTTCCTCCTAACATCAGATGAAGTGCATGAGATGAAGGTAAACCTACGAGATGTGTCGCTGAGCTGTTAGTACACCTTATCAGGTTGTAATGCGGGTCACGTGATACTCATCACCGTACCGAGGCGCTCATCTGGCTTCAGATCAAACCCGTCAACTTCTACCTGTAGCCTGTAGCGAGCTCGCAGAGCTCACGTCAGCTGCCCCTGCGTAAAGACAACCCCTGGTTCAATCACCATCTGATATAGTTTGCCCGACATTTCAAGTGCTGCAGCGTATCGCGATAGGGCTCCCCGGTAGCGTCAGGTCGTCGAAGTAGCTATTACTCCAGTCTTTGGCCTGCTCGATAAACATTCTAGCGTCTTAGAATCGCCACCCTTCCCGTAGCTGTAATCCCATATCTCTGCCCATTCTAGCCGGTCAACACATCGCCTCGGAGATCCTTCATAGCCAAGAACTGGTAGTTAGAGAAGAGAACTTGTCTAGAGTGCTCAAAAAGTGGTACTTAAAGAAGAGAACTTGTTTAGGAGTACTCGATTTTTAACCGCCGAGGTCCTATTGTGGTCGTTGTATACGAAGCTCGAGATTCAATGGGTAAACAGAAAAGTTGCAAGCAAGAACAGCGAATAAGCAGCTTTAGGAGCGATGAGTGGGCCTCGAGAGAGTTATTTGGTGTCATCTTGGAGGTCTGAACCGGAATAGGTTGGATTCGCAAATGAATGGAGAATTCATGCTGAATTCTAAGACACCTAGAGGCAATCATTGGATTGGCGCTTCTTCGACGTCTTCAGCATATCAGGCAAGTGGAAGTCGAACATCAGGGGATCAGGAATGGCGATTTCGGTCTTCGAAAAACTATGATCGTGTATCTTCGAATTTGTCCGGTGGTAAAAGTCATAGTGAGACAAAATATACAGATGATTTGAATGGAAAACGTTTCAGGGATCGTCAATCTCAGCCATTGATTTCTCCAGAGGTTCTTGAAGCTTCGCGACAGCGAGCATTGGCGCTTCTTATATTTGCCATTATTCAGGGATATAAGATCTACGATCTTATTGTGCTGAAGAATAAAGTGTCGGTGGTAGGCCGGCCATTCGACAGCTCGAGACTGAGTTTCGTTTTCAAATATTTGGTCATTGACTCGCTGTTTTTGTACTTTTTACCGAGCTTCAAGATCCCTAAGCTGACTTTCCCGCCATGGGCAGCCACTGTTCAAATCGTTGCAATGACGCTCATTACCGTTCTTATATCGAACGAGCAGGGGTTTGCTCTACTATCAGTCTTTGCGGCGGCGTGGAGAAAGCTTAGTACTAAGGAGGTCAGCTTAACGGGGTCGTCGGTGAACATGAGAAAAGTTATGGATTCCTCATCGCATTTCAGAGGAGCTTTGACTATAAAGATATTGCCTGAGAATACGGCGATGTTTAATCCATTGCATGACTCGTTCTGTCTGCCCATGGACACCAATCTCGTACCAGAAGGACATGTTAAAGTCCCCATTAGGATCAATTCGACCGCTGATATCTCCTTGGTCCAGCTCGAATACAGAGATATTTACACTGATAGATCAGAGCTGAGGAATTTGACAAGCAAGGAGTTCAAGTTAGTGGAAGATTTGTCTGGTCTTCTTTCTCGAGATAGACTCATGAGCCAAAGAGCGCAAGATACTTCGACTATACGATATATTGAATTGCCACTCAACAATGTTGGATTTTATCAGATCAAAAAAATCGTCGATGCAAAGGATTTCAGCCTCAAGGTTTACCAATCTCATTTAGTCATACCTTACTGTCCTGTAGCATCGATCGCTGGTCATGGAAGCTCAGATAGATGTGTTGGTGACGGAGATAGAGTCTCGCTAGAGGTTCAGGGAGTACCGCCAATGAAACTTACATACACCAAAAGCATAAATGGCAAGGGTCATACTTACGTCGACTCCAACTTGGTTCCCGAATTTTTTGAAACGCCACTTCAATCAACACGAAAGCATATCTTTTCTGCCGCCGACCTGTCGGATTTGAAATGGGGTCGTAGCTATCCTGTGACAATCAACTTGGATACGACGGCAGCTCAAGATGGCCATTACATTTACAGGATTGATAAGCTGGTTGATGGCTTGGGAAATGTTATGGATTTTACCAAAATTCCTCAATCTCTTCAAGAAGATTATCAGGTTTCATACGATTTTAAAGTACATGAAATACCTAGGGCTTCTTTAGATGAGAAATTTGACCCCAAATCATCAACGAAAAGAGCCATCGTTGTTAAGTTCGAAAAACCGCCAACCTGGGATGATTCTACTCCTTATTCTGCGAACATATCATTTATTGATGAGAACCAAAAACTGCATATGCGGAGTATCTCGACGACGTCTCATCATGCTTCGTTTCAAGCCGAATCTCCCGGAACCTACAGGCTTGAAGGCATCTCCTCAAAGCATTGTCCAGGGGTTATCATTGGAAAATCCAGTATTTTAATAACAAAACCTGTACCACCACAATTAGATGTTAAATCGACACCTATACTTGATCAATGTGTTGGTCAAGTAGGGCTAAATTTTGATTTAACGTTCACAGGAGCGCCTCCATTTCAGTACATGGCAATGATATACAAAATGGAAGGAAACAAAAAGTGGAGGCTATATGACACTAAAAGATACACATCAGAAGGGACAAGAAGCCAGTTCAGTTATAACCCCACCACCGAAGGCAATTATGAAATTGTCTTCGATCATTTGACAAATAAGCTATTCACCGATCAGATTTCTCTACTTCCCCGCGATAAGTACACGTTTAAGACTTCCATGAGAGTGAAACCTAGCGCCAAATTTAAGACATTGAAGGAGGTAGAGCTATGCCTCGGCGAGCAAACGAAGATTCCAGTGATGTTTCATGGAGAACCGCCTTTTTCATTGACTTACGACATTGTGGAGACTTCTTCGAACAAAAGAAGCTCGCGGAAGGTTGATAACCTATTGACTTATGACTATGAAATCGAAATCCCACGCTTCGAAGTTGGTGGAGATTACATAGTGTCTTTGGTTTCTGTTAAAGATTCTTCTGGTTGTCTCGTAGGCCTAAGTGAACCAGACGCAAGGATAAAAGTTAGGAGGGACGTACCTTCTGCCGCATTCAATTTACTGGATAATTCAAATCAGCTTAAGACCAAGCAGGGTTCTCAAGCGCACATTCCGTTGAAGCTAGAGGGTGAGGCACCTTTCACGGTTAAGTACGAACATTTCGATTCTCAGGGTCAGCTTCTAGGCGTATATGAAGCCCAATTTCATTCAGGTTACAGGCCTCTCCTTAAGGTTAGCAAAGAAGGAATTTACAAGCTGATTAATGTTCGTGATTCCAGCTGCAGCGGGATCATCGAAGATCCTGAGAGCAACTTTGAGGTTGGCTTCTTAGACAAGCCCACATTTACGGTTTTGGATAACAGTAAGATCGACAAACTAAGTGATACAAGTTTCGTCAAGCAAGAGGTATGTCAGGGCACTGAGAGCGTATTAGATCTGGCTTTATCCGGTTCCCCGCCATTCTCTTTGAGGTTTGATCTGGTCACACCAAATGGACATTCAACTAGTAAAGCCATACAGGTTGCGACGAAATATGCAACAATAAGGCTGCGAAACGAGGAGCCTGGAGAACATAGTGTAATCATAAGCGCGCTTTATGACTCGAATTATGGTGAGGAAGATTTTTCCAAGTCTTCCTATTCAACGCCGGAGGTCGTAGTGAAACAAAAGGTTAATCCACTACCAGAAATCAAATTCTCCGAATCAGGAAAGATTTTCAGGGCTTGTTCAACCGCTGTGAATGAGGAAACATCTTCATTAGATCCTGTCAACTTGAAGTTTCATCATGGAGAAGCACCATTCTCTGTAACTTTCAGTGTTTACCATGAAAGTACTAGCAGAACCGAACATCACACGATAGATGAAATTGTACCGGGTTCGTTCAACTACAGAAGGCTTTATGAGAATCTAAAATTGGGAAACCATCTCATCACAATTGAAAAAGTGGTGGATGCTAACGGATGTACCAACGATAAGATCGCTACAAAAAATGAACATATATGGATATCTGTGACAGATGTTCCAAAGATCCACTTACTTGATCCGACGGCCGACTATTGTGTTGGTGATTACGTCGCATATCAGTTGAGCGGTAATGCTCCTTTCAACATCAGGTATGAATTCAACGGAGCGCAACTCAAACTCAAAGAGCATACATCACAATTCGTGAGGTTAGCGACAGAGCCCGGCACAATTTCTATCCTTTCCATAGGTGACTCGACATCGCAATGCATGGTAGACTTCACCAAGCCAAATATGAAGAAAGAGTTTGATAGGTTATCTCTAGTTGTCCATCCTATACCGTCCGTCACTGTTTCTCAAGGGCAGAATGTTGTAGAGGACATTCATGAGGGAGATCAAGCGGAGGTTATCTTCTCATTCGAAGGAACTCCACCTTTTTCACTAACTTATGTCAGGACTGAAGAAGCAGAGGGTAGAAAGAGGCCTCAGATAGTGGAAACTCATAAAGTAACAGACATTTATTCCTTCGAGTATAAAGTTCTCACAAGTTTACAGGGAACATATGAGGCTATAGAGATCTCTGACGCGTTCTGTTTCGCCAAGAATGATGCTTTCTTTCATTACTGATCTGGTGTCAAAATTTCTCAAAGACGATACAGGGAGGAATTAAACATCCTTGTCTATATGGTAGAATTTCTAGATAAGCCGAAGTGTTGATTATCTATAGACTGAAGAAAGGCTGGCCAGAAGTCGGACGTAAACTTCTGGAAAATAAGCGTCATTTACACATTGCTCAGAGCGAACCTTGCGCTTTATGAAGGTCCTTTCGGATCAAACGAAGACTGATTCAACTGTATCATATATTTTAATTGAGCAAGCAAAGGCAAAAAAGTTGGTTTTCTAAATTTGATGCCTAGCAGTACCATTGTTTTATAACTAGACTTCGCTTAGCGCATCTTGGCAAACAAAGCTAAACCGATAGTGGCATTGAGTAGTTTCTAGAACACCACGGGGACAAACGGAACAAAGAACAGTGAAGAACAGCTTAGTTGGTCAGCAAAAACCATCCCTCTTCTGCAGTAGACAACGAAACTCTCGTGCCTTTCAGGCCCTTTGAAACCAAGCTTTCGATTACGCGCTTTGTCGGATCTGAATCTCTGGTTAACCACCGTAGTTCGTCCTTATAAGCGCACTGACTATGTTTGCCATAATTGTAGTCGACAAACTGTGTAATGCCTTCTGTATGCTCTGAATACAGCCCTCGCATTCTTGGAGCTAAGCAGGTTTTATTGCCTATCACTTCCTTATCTACTATCTCTTCATCGATCAGCGTTGAATCACCGCAGATGGATGAAGAGCTAGGTTGCTTGAAATCCGCTCGCGAATAATCCGGAGCGCTTTCCAGACGTCTTCTCGATTTGAGGTGAGCAACATCACCGGAATCGAAGGATCTATAATTATCGAAATCCCTTCGTGGTGTCTCAATTTTTCGCTGCTTCACGCCGAAGTGCTTCAGTTTTGCGTTTGCGGATGGATCCGAGAGGGAGGTGTTTCGTGCCACCTCTATATCCTCATTTTCACAGCATGATATTCGGGATTTCTCCAACGATGATGAGCAAGGACTATTGGTCAATTCCTGTCCTCCAACTGTATCATCCAAGTTTAAGTTGTACTTGCATCGAATTTCATCTGGATATGCATAATCCATTGTAGCTTTGCGCTTGCTGGGTCGCAGTGCCGCTCGGCTTCCGACTGAGGAGGGACTGTCATCCGCCGAAGGAAGCAGTAACTGTTTCCGCTTAGTTTCTGCCTGCTTCCCAGTGTACTGATTACCGTTATCCGCGGACACACCTCCATCATTACCTAGTTTTTGATTTGTGGCTATAGCTTCCTGGCAAATGTCTGGAGGCCCTCTAATTTGCTCGATCATTTCGATTTTTCCACATTCTTTCTTGCCCAAATCTGCCATAATGCACTTAGAGAGGGACTCCTCCAGCTGCCCCATGAGGATCGAGACGTCCTTAATCATAACATCATTTTTTCCCGGTTCAACATTCACGTCTAAAATTCTTGCATCGCATTCAACATTAATATACCAGGTCGTCGGGTCCATTAAATTTGCTTCACGGTAAATTTTACTGACCATTTTGGCAACTGAACTCCCAAAATTCAATTGAAGTGAAATGACTCGATTGTTAACGGAGAGAAACCTCTTTTTTTTGCTGAGCAGGCAGACGTCTGTCTGCGGTTGCATTCTTGGCAATATGACATTCAGATGAATAAACTTATTGACAGTCAAATGATCGTTGACGAGAAAGTTTTCCGTGATTGGGGATCTCAAATTTGATGCAATTGAAAGCGCTCGTACCCTAGAAAGGTTCGGTTCTAAGGATTGTTGTAATTGCTTCCTCGTCACTTGTCCATCCTTGTCGATACTGACAAGAGAAAAGTGGAATCGGATTGATCGGAAAATTAATGAATAGTGCTGTATCAGACGGTGAATCTCTTCATTGCTTCGCGCCGCCCTAGCCACTGTGTGTAAATACCTGGCTCTCAATCCCAGCAAGAGGTTTCTGATCAGTATTGTAGTGCCTGACGGGCATGAGACCTTCTTACGGTCTTTATCTTTGGTAAGGCCATCTTTGGGCACCATCCATTTCTCGCCAACACTTTCGGACTTAGTTTTCGTTGTAATTTCCATGGAACCTTTCTTGTTGGCTAATGTCGCTAGAGAAAAGAGCGCCTGTCCTCTGAACCCCAGAGTTTTTAGGCGGGATAGGTCATCTTGCGACCTTATTTTGCTAGTTGCATGGTTCAAACACATTGCATTCCTATCAGCTTTGTCTACACCAGAACCATCGTCCCTAACGCAAATATAATGACAACCGCTTGTGTTGGAATCAATATCAACGTAAATACTGCTGGATCCGGCATCTATTGCATTATCTATGAGCTCCTTGACGGCATGTTTGGGGTCTGGGATGATTGAGCCAGACACTATACGCCATTTTGACGTATCTTCGATCTCCTTAATAGTCATTGGACCTTTCCCGAGCTATTTCTTCACCTATCGAGCTTATTGTCACTAATCCAAATGCACTGGTCTATAAAGAGTTGCAGTTCGCAGACTTTTCGAAGGTATGACATGAGTTCAGACCCTTCAGGAACTCAACTTCGCAGTCTAAGTCCTAGCGACTAGGTGAAACAGATGAACAATCAAGCAATGTCACTGGATGCTACCTAAGCACCACTGAATGCCTCTCTCTTTCTTCGCTCGCTTAAAGATAGCGCTACTTGGTGTATCTAACTTAACTGTTAATATTACTACTTCAAAGACACACTTGAACTACAAGAGCTCGACAATGACCTTTCCAAGAAGAGTGCCAATTGGCCGGTGGAAGCATGCTCTGAAGCCTGAAAGTCCCAAAGTGATCACCTTCGATGCTTACAACACCTTATATGCAGCGACACTGCCAATTATGGAGCAGTACTGCCTGGTTGCCAAGAAATACAATATCATTGCCGATCCCATACAGTTAACCATGAAGTTTCCTAAAGTATTCAAGGAGTTGAAGGATAGACACCCGAACTATGGCAAGTTTACCGGCATCACCGCGGTGGAATGGTGGAGCAAGCTTATCACGAATATCTTCCAGCCGCTGGAGATCTCAAAGGAGGCAGTTGAGGAGATCCTAGTGAGATTCGAGGGTGGCCAAGCTTACGATGTATATCCAGATGTGCTTGAATTTTTAAAAGAAGCTAAATCAAAGCACCCGGATGTGGTCCTAGGTATCATCAGCAACACAGACCCGATTGTCTATACACTGCTGCAAAACCTTGGCCTGTACGAATACTTCAAACCACATATCTTCCTATCATACGACCTCGATCTGAAAAAACCCTCTAAAGAGATCTTCGAATATGCCCTTGAGAATGTGGCCAAGACATATCCCACCTTGGTAGAGGATAATGATCTCGAGACCCTCAGGTCTCGGTGCTGGCATATCGGCGACGAGGCGGTCAATGATATGCACGGTGCTGAGAAAGCCGGATGGAATGGAGTACTGGTTGATAGGAACAATAAGTACGGATATCTATCCGGATCTTCAGAACACAAGAACAGAAGCAGCGATCTTCTGTCAGTTGATAAAATTGATACTATTACAAGTATGAGCTACGAGATGAGCTTGAGACAAATGGATACTGTCCTACTGGATGAGAGAGCCTTTGTAGTATCAAACTTTAAGACTCTTCAAAACATCTTACTTTGAATGAGTTGTAGATGTTGAATAATATTGATAAAAAACATTTGGACGCAACCGGAATCGAACCGATGACCTCTTCCTTGCAAGGGAAGCGCGCTACCAACTGCGCCATGTGCCCAGAAGATCTTGTTGGAAAATCTACTTAAACTGCGCACTAGACAAGACATTTGTATGAGCACTTCAACAGTACATGCGTCTTATTGTAAGCTAGGGAAGCTATATAACTGGACCATCACTAGCGAATGAGTGAGAAAGCTACTACTTTTCGTTGTAAAGTTCTTTGCGCGTTTTAACTAATATACGTAACTTAATCTGATGTTATTTTCCGTTAGTATATGTTGATCTTATGCTGCAGCCTGTTACGCCCACTGACAAGGAGGGCTAGAGCTGATTTCAACATTAATGTCTAAAAATGAATATATGTCGTAGAAATTGGCTCTTGGAGATCGAGAAGTGTCTTGAACGGAGAGAAAAAAAATGTCATTGTAATTCTTCCCACGGGAAGATGAAAATATCTCTCCTCATGGATTGATGTCACCTGGGAAAATTCCCTTTGCTCTCTGTTCATCCCACTTGTCGACCCAGTCTAGAGGACACAGAGAGGAGTAAGTCCTCCAGAACACTTTACATGGTGCAAAATCCTCGCCCTTCATGTTAATACATTTGTGGTAATCCACATATGACTGCCAACAGTGCTTGGTCTGGTTCTGATTAGGGAATCTAGCATCGAAACCAACAGTGTGCAATGGACTTTCTTGGCCAGGTTGATGTGCTTTCTCAGAAATATGTTGAAGCTCTTGTTCTGCCGTCATTGGTAAAATATAATACTGTATGTTCTTGAGTTTTAACAATCTGGAAGCAAAATCTTCTAACTCTTCTTAACCAGGTGAATATAACTGCCAGAAGTTCCGTTCAATCCGGCCCGTTTGGCTTTACTGCGCTAAGCTGATTTTTTCCAGCATAGCTCATACTGTGCGTTTATCGGTAGGAAGCTGTCTCGTAGTACTGTGAACTTTTACTGGGTCATCATTGGATGGAAGTCATGTGACATGGTACATGCTGGCTTGCTAGCTTTCTCTATCAAACTGGATTCAATTGGCTTCATTTGATCTGGTTGACAGTCCAATTCTGCTGTAGATGAGCTTCTGTTCTATCTAATCTGATCTATTGAGTTTATTATTGTGCCCTCGCTCAGTGCTGTCTGCCGCGGTTGGAGCCCCTCCCGCCAGTTGTGCTGTAGACTCGTAATCTCTCGCCATCCATATCACTTCCATTCCGGTCGTCACATTATTGTTGTTTAGGCCTTCTTTGTACTGTAACAGTATTATTGTGATAGTGTACTGTTAGCCGCTGAAGTAAGCCGGACTTAGCACGTGACCTGGGTTGGAGTTTAACTATGCTGGATCTATAGAAGACTATTGAAACATCTGAAGCGCCTGTTGAACCAAGTGAGTCTTGTTCTGCTTATCGAGCTCTTTCAGTAGTCTTATCAATTGGAAACACATGTCCCATGACTCTGCAGCCGTAGCACTGTCGTCCGCATTCGCGGCGCTGGTTACCAGAAGTCTGAGCACTTTCAGCATCATTTCTTGATCCCGTATGAGATCAGCAACAGCGGAATCTTTGCTCTCTGGCGGTACTGTCTGATCGCCGTCCTCATCTGCTTTGTCATTTCTTAGGTCATCGGCAAGTTCGACGTCGCAATTGAGAAAGACAAGTAGTAATACACCGATGATCTTGGCCTCGTTTCCTTCGAGACACCTGGCTAGAAGATCCCGAGGCGTCATTTTCAAACTGGTAAACAGTTGGTTCCAGTGTTTTGCTTCAATTTTCCGCAAACAATTACTGATTATCTCCAGCATGTCACTATGAGGGTTAAAGCCGCTCGCTTCCCAACTTTGGGGACTATCACATAGTTTCACGAGTTCTATAATTTGATCTAAGGGCTCATTAGCGAGAATCTTCAATGAAAGTATCTTTTCCAGCGCAAAATTATAGTGTTTTATCAGGCGGAACTCGGTCGATATATCCTGCAAGCTGACATTTTGAGCTATCTTCGCAGAGATCATTTGATCGAGGTATATTTTATGTTTGATTATCAGCTTGGAGTAGTTGCTGTGGAAGATGCAGCTCAATCCGTGCGTCGTGGTTGTGTCTGGGGACACCGAGATGGGGTAATAGTCATCTTCCAGGCGAATCGATAATAGAGGCGGCCTTTTTTCCCACAGGTCGTCAATCTTATAAAATAATTCGTAGTGTCCGCTGACCACGTAGATTTCATCTGAAAGAACGTCTATTATTCGTTCCACCTCTTCTAATAGCACTGTCGTTGTCCAGCCACTTCCACTAATTTCGCTGGCTTTCATGATCCTGTTATCAGAGTAGTAAATGAGTCCATCTTTAAAGCTGGTGATCCAATCGATGGATTCCGTTGAGATTGAAGATGGGATAGTAATCTTTGCATGTTCATGAAATTTTTTTATAATGTGGATACCGCTAGGATGAAGAATTGACAAAATCGCAAATATAATTATCTTACCCCCAGTGGTTATCATTACTTCTGCTGTCTTGTAGAATTTCTCACCATATTTTTCCAAGTCAGAATTTTCTAGTGATTTAATCTTCAGCAATTTATGCTTACAGAATAAGTTCGCTTGCAGTCTAAGTCGTTCAACCGATGCCGGTAATTGATATTCCCAGATTTTGTATTTGTTGATATCGGAACTAAGTCCTTGAAGAGGTAGCCTGAAACATTGAACGGAAGTTGTCCAATCATCTCTTTTGATAGCACATAGCAAGTACGTACTACTCAGCCAATGGATATCCAAAATTGTCATCTCTTTGAAGCTATACCACAAATTTGTCTCTAAATTTTTGATTAGCAGAATGTTTTTATTAGAGACATAGACGGCCATGAGTTTGTTGCTTGAGTTAACTTTAATAAGAGGCACGCAGTTGTTGATAGTCCTGGTGGGCAACTTTACTACTTGCATCAAGTCCGGTGCAACTGAAGATCCTTTAGCTGGTGAATAGATTGCAACATCATTATTGTTGTTCTGCAGGATATAGGAAACTGGTGAGCGGGCATCTGAAAACCCCTGTTTCACCTCTTCCCACAAATCCCAAATTTGATATTCACCTGAGCTAGAAGTCGATACTAGCAATTTATCAACATAAGCACATCCTGAGTAATCGAAGCTTGAGGTTGGTTCTTCCAATTCGATGTCTCCAGCGGAGGAAAATAAAAGGTTACCGTACTGCGTCATAAAGTGCATCACATTGGCTTTGGATATTAATGTTAATGTTTCATCATTTAGTCTGCCACAAAGCTTGACAGGAAATGGAACTTTGAACTTGCAGTCAAGTTCATTCGTTTGTGGATTGTAATACATTACACTAGCTCCAAAAACTAGCGCCAGCTTTCCTTTGAGTTCAAAGCATGTTGTTAGTTTAGCTTCAACGGGAAATTCTGTTATATCCACTTTTTGCTTGTCAATCTTGATATTGTTAATCAAAACTGTTTTTTGGTCAAAAGGTTGTGCTACAACGAGAAGTTGATTTTGAGTTATGCATATCCTGCTTCCATCTGTTAATTGAACAAGTGACGAGTTTTTTAACTTGAAGTTCTTTAGATTCAGTAACTGTAATCCATGGGGAAATAAAACAAGTAAGCTCTCCTCAGGTTTTTGATCTTTATCTGACAGTCGTTTGAAACTAACTATATCAATGATTTTGTAGTCGAATTTTAGAACAACTTTAAGGCGCAATTCGAGTCTTCTAACCGGCAGCTCATCGAGGTTTTCTTGATTTACCGACAAGAATTGTAAAAATCCCTTCTCCTTTGTCACAGCGTAACCATTTTGAATGATCTTAGAACTCTTACCTTTCTCAAAGACGGTCAAAACATCATCGTCTACCGAATCATCGTACTCCTGCTCCAGATCTTCCCTAAGCCTCCCAAAATCGATAATTGGAATCCCATAATCCTTGAATGTCGCCATATTAGTGGAGCTTTTCAATATTTGATACGTCAGCAGGAAGCTCTTATCTGTAGCAACATAAAAGACGATCTTTCCCTGGTTCCAAGCTAAGCTGTCAGACTGCGTTTGATTATTCAGACCCTCGACATCTCTATCCAGAGCTACCGATTGAGTGATGAACCTGTTCAAGCCAAATTCTTCAATGGACTCAGGAGTTCTTTCGTGGCTTGCAACTAGTGCCATGGGCTTCAAGTTGTATGCTAGCACCCTACCGGGTGTCAACATTATTAGGACATTTGCTTGAGGTAGGAAGATCGTTTGGAGTATATCATTATTGTTGATTTGGTAATTTGCTAATTCATGGATGGGATTATTGATCTTACAGGTCTGGGGTGGGCTTAATGGCCATAAATGCCTGCTCATCACTTGCTATATCCGCCCTACCGCACCTTCAGACAGTTACTTGGAAGCGAAATTGTGTTGGACCTGGCTCTCTGTACGTACCGAAGATCTAAAATGATGATCAACATTGGATATTTTGCACAGTTCTCGTTAATTAGAAATGTACATAAATTTAAACACTAATTGTTTTCCAGATATTCAGACCATCTGTACCAGTACTGATGAGACAGCCTGGTATTTGTCTATGCCATTTGACGTCTTTGACCTCCTTTTGCCAGTGAACGAATAAAAGCTGAGGAGGAATTTGCTTCAACTCGCTTACTTCTAACGTTTGTTGTTTGATCTCTTCGTCGTCTGCTTCCACAGATAAATCCCACAGAGTCACAGTGTTGTCCTCAGATGCCACCGCGATAATAGATTCGTCAAGAGGGTTGAAGCTAATCGATGTGATTGCACCTTTGTGGAAAGCATATTGTGCGACAGGTTGAACGTCTTCGCTGCTGTTGGGCGACAATTGTCTCAGATCCCAGACACCCCATTTGCCGTCATCCGCACCACTTGCCAGTAGGTAACCGATCTTCTCGTTCCAACTGATAACGTTGACATCCGTGGTAGAAGCCTTTGTAGAGATGGCCGGCTTATGCTTCTTTGACCTTGTGTCCCAGATCCTTATATAACCGTCGCATCCGCTGGTGGCAAAAACTGTGGATTCGGTACGCGACCATTGGATATCCTCGATTGACTTGTTGTTAGACACGGTAAAGGGTTGTCTGTCGGTAACCCACTTCGACGTATGGCGCTGTGTCAAGAAAACTTGACCCGAACAGTCACCGGTCAACAGAGCACCTGTTTTTATCAATGGGGACCAATCCAGACCGTAACCCTCAACGTTCCCATGGTTTTTGATTGTGTGGATCGGACGCTTGGCAGCTTTGGGAATCTGATAGCCAGGTGTTTCGAAAGCCCTCGTCTGTGGAGCCAAGTCATAGATGTACACTTCAGCATTTTCGCTCATGGTGGCCGTCAATACCTCCTGTTTGGATGCGAATGGCGAAACCTTAATTCTGTTTGTAGTGTCTTTGAGCGGTATGTTCTCATTCTCGATAATTGGATCGCTATCGTCATCCTCATCATCCTCGTCTTCGTCTTCATCGTCACCGTCGTCCTTGACCAAAGTCTTGTTCAATTGCGAAAGCTTGAGCACCATCAGTTCGTTTTCCTTTTTCTTCGAAGCCTGTGTCGCAGTAGTCATAAGAAGAGATTGCGGATAGTTTCGACGCTCAGTCCCCAATCCATCAGGTATGATATCCAAGGTCAGGCACGGCCATGGCATATTCACATTGTGTAGCATTTCGTAGACTGTTGGATCAGCCTCCAAAACTTCATCCGGCCCTAAAGGCCGAGATAAATGTGGCAAATATAACTCCTCCTTAGCATTGTCTTCCTTTTGCTCTTTTTCAAGCTGCTTTTGAGCATTCTCTTGCTTTTTTTCTATAAACTTTTCTTCATCAATGCCTTCTTCATCCTCTTCTTTATCCTCCTCCTCATCTACTTCTATTATCTCGCCATCGCTTTCGAATTCGTCGCTGTATGGATCCTCGAACTCTCCCATCTCAATGTCGGGCTCTTCGTCCTTGGAGCCGACGGCCGGCACGTCATTGCCTCCAATTTTGGCCGCGACAACCCTCTGTTCTTCCTCCGAGGCGATACTTCTCTTAGACATAGTAGATCACCAGTAACCACACCTGGCTGAGCCGAATTGGACCACTTTAGATGGATGTTCCCTTGGGCTTCGATATAATATCAAGCTCATCGCCATCTCTAAAGCTCGAAAAAATTTTCCAGCATTAAGCATCAGCGAAAAAGAAAAAAAGGTCAATACCGTTGATCTGTATATAAACCGACCGGCAATCGAGACGATGTTTCCGCTGCTCAACAGTTCATCAAGATGATAGATTAAAGTCAGATCCGCCCTCTTGTTCCTCCTTTTTCCGCTGCTTTTTCGCTTGCTTTCTGGCCCTGGCTTCTTCGATAAGTTTCTCTCGGTTGTCAGCGACGTATCGCAGGAAAAAATCACCGTCTTTACTCTTCTTTGCTTGATGGAGTAATTGCTCCACTTCATCAGCAATCTCAACGCGAGTTTTCTCCTGTCTATTCAGTAGCCGCTGATCCCGTGCAAAGCATTGTTTCTTTCGCAGCCTTTGTAAGGACTTGAACGAGACTTCTCCTGGCTTCATGTACTGGTTTTTCCTCAAATTATGCCAGGGGGTTTGCAAAATAGTACAATGGTTCATCTTGTTACCTTGGATTGACGTCGATTTGCACAACTGCAGACAGTCGTTGACAACCTCTGCGGGCACATCGTCCAGGGACTTCTCGTCGGGATACAATTTGAGGTATACATGCCCGCTGGAGTATTTATCAGTGTGAAACCAGACATAGTTCAGCTCCCTATAGCCATACTTGATCAGAAGGTCATTTTCAAATTTGTCCTTCCCCGCAGCGATCTGATACGTTCTTACGCCCTCCAGCGGCTGAGATTCATAGAAATAAACCATCTCAGGAGGACCGTCCACGCTCTTAAGGCTTCATCAACCATACTAATGATTCAAGATCTTCTTTTGAGAGCGCCACTATAAGTAGTTTAGGCCGTCCGGAAAGCTCCGGTTGAGTTCGGACAGAAATGAAAAGCTCGGCGGCTAATTCGACTATATAAAGGAAACACATCTAGGACTCGGTTACCTCGCTTTAAAGAAGAGGTGTCTATATCCGTTGGTTCCAGTGGCTCTATGCAGGTTTGTTTCGCTGCCCCAGTTAAGTTCTATTCTAGGTATTCAGAACTCATTCCAGCACCGAGGGGGTTCGCTACCACATTCAATCCACTTCACTCTGATAAATGGCAACACTTCCCTGAGGACTTCCCTAGCAATCTCACTCTCAGCTTAGGCAAGGATAAGACGTGCCATGTGGTTGTGGCATGGAACGGAAGAAATATGGAGACGGTTAAGATAGATCTGCTAGAGAGTGTCCGAACAATCCAGTTCACAGCACGATGTCCTGCCATCTCATGCAAGTATATTGTTCTGACAGAGTCCGGAATGTTTATGAGACGATTTCAGGTTTCTCTTAATAGTGACGACGATTTTGAAAGACTACAGGTTATCCTTGCAGGGCTTCGAATCACTGTAAAGCCCGCTAGGCCTCAAATACCTGCATCAGATCAGAGCAAATTGAACGGTAAGTATTATGGACAGCCCAAAGTTTCTGTGAATCGTTTAGCGACAACCGAGCCCAATGCCTTGGCGGCTAACCTTAGCGCTCCGAACGCGTTTCCCGATAACTCGCTGCTAGATAGCCAATATGTTACGGGGACGATAGAACAGGGATTTCAATACCCGCTGTGCTCGCAAATTCCATCGGAGATTCCTTGGCAGACGCAGTCTGGTTCGTACTTTGCAAAGGCAATAAACCCTTCGGAAGCTCAGAATGAAGCCCAAGCAGTTCTTCAGAGCCAATCTCTCCTTTTTCCAAATGACACAACTAATGAGATCGGGCTGGCTCGATCAATGCCATCGAAATCTGAGCTTCCGGCCAACCGCGGGACACAAAGTACTGCACAAAGTATACAAGTGATCCTCGACAAAGAAGCGAAAGCCACCGTCGAACTTACAAGTGGAGAGAACCTTTCGATGTCGCAGTCGACTGTGCTGAATGATGTGGCACCGGCAGAAGTACTCAGCAAGACAAAGTCATGTTTACGCAAGGATAACATAGAGTTGCCCCAACCACGATGTGATCAGGCTTCCAAGCTTGATGAATCAAGAAGTGCGGTGAGTCAATCGCAAGATATCGTTATCGAGGACTCGATAAAAATAAAACCGTTTGAAAAAAATGTTTTGGAGAACCAACGTAACATTCCAGCTAAGGAAGGCGCTAGTGAAAAAGGACTAAAGCCCTTTATTAAAGACAAAAGTAAATATGACACGAAAAACGAGGAAAAGGCATGCT
Organism: Torulaspora indica; assembly: GCA_931305995.1. NCBI lineage: Eukaryota > Fungi > Ascomycota > Saccharomycetes > Saccharomycetales > Saccharomycetaceae > Torulaspora > Torulaspora indica. Next base: position 269,606 of record CAKNUP010000008.1, on the reverse strand, counting down.
GTCAATTACCGATGACCCAGTCAGCGGCTACCTTCCAGAAAATAAGGATATCCAAACGAACTATCAAAGAGAAGCTGAAAGATGAGTATTTCATGAAGTGGGTATCAAAAGTCGAAGAAGCTTTGTCTGCGATGACGGATTTGCCATGATTCTAGGCAAGGAGAGCTCCAAAGAGTGCTAAAATCAGAGCAAACAGGCTTGGGTTGACACTAAAGGCTTCGTTCCCGGTTGCTGAATGTTTAGCAGTTGAAGCGGCTTGGTCAGTTGCAGTTGCTCCGGTTGCTGAATGATTAGCAGTTGAAGCGGATTGATCAGTTGCAGTTGCTGCGGTTGCTGTGGCCTGGCGATCGCTTGTCGTGGCCGAGCTGTTCATGAAGTCCTGAGGCAGATATACGGTGGAAACGGAGGCTTTCTGTTTCAGGGAATCATACCATGGGAATCGGGTGATAAACGTCTGAAATTCGGTAAAAGGAAACGAACTTGCGATATCTGCTTCTAAATCGGCTGTACTCGCGAGAGTGACCGCATGAAAGTAGTAATTTGCGACCGCCTGAGGAAGCTGCATATTGTTGTCCGCCATATACGAAGTATATGCGGGCATATTTGTGTTGATATCGGCGAGGCAGACAGTATAGAAGGGCAAATTTGCCTGGGCAGCTGATGCTCTAGCAACGTCGCTTGCTGTAGGCGTGCTTTGCAAAGACGAAGCGGAAGCTGTCAGCGCATAGAAAAATCCGGCCCGCTGGAAGAATCTCATATTGGGCTCATTGGAGCTGCTAGTTCGACTGATTAATACAGGCCACTGCGAGCTACCCTTTATATCAAACCACTTGTTGAACTGGACCCTTTTCCTTTTCAGGTCGCTAATGAACTTGAGGATATGCGTGGAAACTCCAAAACATCCTTCAACGTACTGATGTATTTGGTATGGATATATACCATGCGATGTTTGCTCATCAGAGTGCTGCCTAAGAATATCCTGCTGGTTCTATAAAAATGCAACTAGGCCTGCGACCATTCCTCCTGCGATAGCAGGCAAGGCCAATCTATTAGCGCCTCCAGAGGCTGATATGCTGTTGGTCGATGGCAAGGATCTTTGGCCAGATGTTACTGTAGCGGATGAATTTGCGGCCAATCTTGTGGTGGCCCGGGTTGAACTAAAGGAAGCGCTGCCTATTCTTGATCCGCTCAAGGAGCCTGTTTTGCTCATGCTCAGGCTTGTAGCAACACCAGCTCCGTTTAGAAATTGTGATAGAGCGGAAGAGGCATCCATAGAATCGGAATTCGACAATGAAAGCAATCCGGGACTCCCAGTGGGCAGTTGCAGCACATCCGAAGAACCTCCATATTCGCCAGAAAAGGCATATACTGTACTAGGTGTTATGGAAGAAAAAGATTCGGTTTGTGTAGCCTGCACGGTTGATGTTATGACATCAGCGCTTTCAGTTTCATTGTTTACAGTAGTATGGATACGTTGTGCTTGGTCTAAAGAACCAAGGGTTCCTGGCTGACCACTCAATGCGGCGGCTTTTGCCAAAACCACGAGTTGTATGATTATTAAACTGAGCTGAAATTTCATGCCGGCGCTGGTTACTAGCAAGCTTACCACTAGTGGTAATGGTGAGTTTGAGTTAGCGCTTGCATTTCCTACTGCCTTATATATCTGGGACGCCTACGAAGTTAGACGCAACATTCCCGGTTTATGGCTCTTGGCCACCGGCAGAAGATCAACAGTCAAAATCAGGGCATTCCTTTACAGGCGTTGCCAGGCAAATATGCTATGTTGCAGTTTTTCGCATTTTTGATCTCGCTTCTCGAGATGAGATCTGCATAGTTTTACCTTTTTCGTTGAAGCATTCTCGATGACGAAATCTGATAAAGGGGTCAACAAGTTCTGGCCATCAAACGACTGTTTCCAATCATTCTCGAGCAACGCGGCGGAAAAGGGCAGTTCACAATCTCCGGTTGAGATCAGGTTGGCAATACCTCCGCCAGCGACGTAATTGTCACGAAAACTCGTGTTCGTGGAGCGGCTGAAAAGCGCACGATTCAGCTTAAAACTTCCAGCTCTATGAATGTTCGAAATCTAGAATATGGCAGTTTACCGGATCTCGTAAGTCTAAGTTAGCGATCTGCCAACGGTTGGGCCTCGCGCAGTGCGTATTTTCAGGTGAAAATTTCCGTAACGACTTTATCGTCATCTACAAGAGTGAACGAAGCTGGTGGCTAACGTGCAAAGGTCTATTTAGAATGTCTTTGGCGGACAGATACTTTGAAGTGGAGTCGAAAATCATCGACCGATTGGCTAAACTTCCCTATGTTCACCAATTCGTTCACGATAAGATAAGCGGTAGAATTACACTGTTCTTGCTAATAGTGGGCACCATGGCGTTCATCAATGAGTTATACATAACCATCGAGATGACTTTTTTACAGAAGGAGACATACGAGGAGTTGAACAAGGGCTATATTGATGAAAGCTTGAAGTTACATAGGATGATTGTCCAAGATAACTACCACAGCAGAGAGTATCTTGATGAGAAGAGCGGGATTGTCATTGAGGAATTTGAGGACAGGGACAAATTTTTCGCCAAGCCTGTTCACGTAGCTCACTTGTACGCCATGTGTAACGTTTTGAAAGACGGCAAGCCTGCACTAGCAAAGCCCTTACAATTTCACATCGAGTTCTCACCAGAAGACTACGAAGATGAGAAGAGACCTGAATTCGGTTGCAGGTTGCGAGTATTGAGGACAAAACTGTACCATTTCTTCAAAGACACGCAGCTATTCTCGGAGCTCGTTAAAAATCCCGAGGACTTCACTGTCTCTGATAGTGTCAAGATCTACAACAGCGCTAGCGAGCCACTGCCTTGCACCATCGATGATGTCCAGTTGTGTTTCCTGAAGATAGAGACTGGCGATACTATCCAGTGCGATCTGATCATTTGAAATTCTACATGCTACTGTGAACCCGAGGGACACCTATATCATTGATATGTAACTGGTTTTCGCACCATGCCCATAGTTTGATAACTTGAACCAATCTCGCCTCGGATAGGTCAAAATCATCGTTCGAAGATGCCTTGTCCATTGATAATGCAGCAGTTTTAGCTTGATCGTCTTCTTGCTGCTCCTTTATCATGTCTGTCGTCCAGCTCCAATCATCGTTCGCGGAAGTGGCAGTTGACCTCAGACGACCATCATCCGAATCTCGCAACTCTGCCAGAGAATCTGTGGTCAAATGTTGCCCAACGTCCTCCTTCGGCCTAACCATAAGGATCTCATTGTAATGCGAGAAAGGTTTTCCTGCAATGCCATTGCTAAAGCCAATTAAATCGGGGAACTTGCCAACCTGGCTGGCATGAGTAGCGACTTGCGAATGCAGGCACCTCAGCAGCTTCCTGTTCACAAGCTCTGCAATGTTAGATCTCAGCGACAGCGAATACAGATTTTTTAAGCTCTTTGGATGCTTAATCTTCGAGTCGCCACCTTTAGGGAAAAGTAATAAAGTCATAACAAGTTCCAATTCCGCCATATATGTCCTATTCGAAGCTGCTTTGAGTGCCAGCTTCTCCTGGGAGTACTTGATGAGCTCTAAAACGAATTCATCATCACCTCCCTGGCTGCCAGCAGTATCACGGTCATGTTTCCTGATTTTCTCAATCAAGTCCAAAAGTAGGAGTTTAAAATGCAAGTCATCTTTCCCGTCTCTGCCATGAACATACCCATTGAAAGAAGTTCCTCCGATACCATCGTTCGACGGACCAGCCGCACCGCACTCTAGCACTTCAATCCCAAAAGTCGCATTTATCTCTTCCATCGCCTCAGAGACCCTCCCGGTCTTGATCAACTTGCTTATATGAGCTCTTTCCCTGATCTTATAGAGATCGTTGAATTCCTGAGCGTCTTTATTGGACTTAACATATCCCATCTCCCGAGCCATTCGCACACTAGATTCTTCCAATCCCATACAAACAAAATAGTTCAGCAGCAGCTTTGGAATCGAAGGCTCGGCAGACGTGCTACCATCAGCTTCACTGCTATTCAATCCCATTCCCGCCACATTACCCCGACCGTCACTGATCAATGGTGCTGTACAGGCTGCCACCGCTTCATTCCATTCTTCCCGACTAAAAGACTTCCTTTCATACACTTTCGCAGCTCCCATCCCGCTATCTGACAAAATACTTGGCCTTCCCGAGTCACAATCCAGGCCACAGCAGTCGCTTCTTCAGCCTGTTTGCCATAAGACCACTACCATGCTCCTTATCCAAGAGACTGGTACCATCGTACGAGCTACAAGTTCAAGGGACTCCCAGAACTCTCTAATGAGTGATCTGCAAGCTGAGCTATCTATCTCCCAAGCATTCAACGAGGCTGCGTCGAGCTTTCCTTTAAGCTAGTGTTCAAGACGACTCGCAGAGAGCCATGCGACGACGAGATATTCTTGCTATTCCAAAGCTTAGACATTTCCAATGCGGAAGAATCAGACGTCCCCTATCAGTGCCCAGCTGGCGAATCCGATGGGCTAGTTTAGTCAATAAGGTTGGCCATTTATTCACATCTTTGAGCTAGAACTGGCTAATCTCTTAACTTTTTGTTCTCGCTGCGCGTTTTCACTGCGCGTCAGCAAACGTCCAGAAGCAAATGCGACACAAAAGACGACGCTGACGCCGCGACTCATTAAACAAGCTAAAGCTACAACGATCTAGCAGGCCTTCTCGAACGGTGTGGGAGGCGAACAAAAATTCGGAGTTTTTTTGGGACGATCAGTTAGGGGTCCAGCGGAGTGTTTTGAGCGATCTTTTGTCTAGAATCATGCGATAATTTGTAGCTGGTTGATTCGCTCGTCGCTGATATAGCGATAAAACTCACGGCTCATTTATAATGGTATCTGATCCATGCAGGTGAACAGCGTTGCTATATGATCCTGTGGAATTGCAGTGAACAGTTGCTCCTCTCTGCTGTTTCACGGTTTTTGGATTACGTAACTGCTGGCTCTCCTGGAGTTTTTCGAGTTCTAGTGCTAGATTAAGGGCATCAACTGATCTTCTTATTTGAATCTAGGAACCTCCCTAGGTCAGTGGGAGTTTCGTTTACTTAAGGTTGCAATCCCAGCTGAGTTTGACCTTTGTGGGCGAATCCTGCTAGTGAGCGAACGCGAATTTCTCCAACTGCTGGCTTCCTGTCGACGCCACTTTTTTTTGCCCATAGTAGCTGCATTTCTCTCCAATACTGGAGTCATAAATGTGCGCCACAAAGATGTTTACCATGCGGACGCCAACGGAGGAACACTTTTATAAATCGGCTGAGCTGGACGGTACGAGCCAAAGATCTCCACGGAATTCTAAAGTTTTTCATTCATACCAGCCAGAGCATCATCTTCTCTCGCGACAGATCCCCACCCATGTGCGCAATCCATCTCTACCGACTCTCTTAAATGTTGATTCTTCGCAGCCCAGTACTGCGGAAGGCGAGCAGCATCATCTTTCTTCCTATCGGTCAGCATTTGGAAATAGACCCTCTGGTGTTAGTTTGGCCGTCGAGACGTCTCCACGGACGCAAGAACCCATCCAAGATCCGAGTGGCCACTTCATAACACCTCCAGCTTCTTCAACAAGAGTTCATTTCAAGACTCCGATATGGAAGAGCGGTACCGGCGAACACAATGAGTTCGAACTCTCTTCTGCCTTCAGGAACGATAGCATGAGTTCGACGGGCCGCCGCCAAAGTTCTATTGAATCACTAATGCGTGCCGCTGCTACTGTGGAAAGTGATTCTGACTTGAACAAGAGTTATCAGGACAAAGTTGCTACTATAATAGAATTGAAAAATGAGATATCAAGCATTATAAGAAACTGGCCAGTCGCCAAGGATACTCTGTCACAGGAGCTTCACAACGTTCAAAGTTCTTCAGACGGCGGTAAAGGTGATCTCATCCTGCTGGATCAAGTATCCTGTGAGAACCTGGCGTCGCTGGATGAAGTCACTCAACGCCTGAACAGCACGGTTAAGGAACTGGTGTATCTCAAAGAACATGTTCGTTACCTTAAGGAGTCAGCCGCCGCTTCTCGGACTGGATCAGTACCGGACTCGGAAAGGCGAGTAACGCTGCCTCCAATTGAAGCGCTTACAATGAATCTTCCGAACAAAGCCTCGCCAAAAAACCTCCAGTATTCTGAGGATGAGGCTGCAAAAACGTCAACTGTGCCACTCGCTCTTGAGCAGCAAAAACGTTCAAGTAGTTTTCATGACGCTCGGAAATCTCACGAACGGCCCAGTGGGGCCAGAATGTCTGGTAGCGCAACCTGGCCACCCTCATATATTGGTACGAGTCATAGGCCAACTCTATCGGATCCATCAGCATACCGAAACATGGGCAAAACTAGTGACTCGGCGCATAAAATGCAGTACTCAAAGCCAATTACTGCGCTCGCTCCAACAGGCGCCAGACCAATAATAGTCAACGCCCCAAGCAGTTTGCCAACGCCAGTTAAGATGAAAAATAAAGCTGTCAAGAAGAGGAAGAAGTCTTTATCAGAAAAGTCATCTGTGGACTATCAACGTTCTTTAACGCATGGATTACTGCTTAGCGAGCCAATTAGAAAAGCTGAGCAATCGACGACCTCCTGCGTTCACTGCGGTGAGAACAGCACGCCCGAATGGAGACGTGGTCCATACGGAAACAGGACATTGTGTAACGCCTGTGGACTCTTCTACCGCAAATTGATCAAGAAATTTGGAATAAAAGATGCTAACCTCTTGATGCGATTCAAAAAGCAAATTAATCCTGAGGATCGTCGTGTGCCCTCGCTGTTAAACGTTCCGGCAGCTTTCATTACGAATTTAGAGAATGACAGCACTTTGGACCCTGAGTACAATACTATTGGCAGTATTTCGGGTCCCAGCTCATCTGGCGCATAGAATGGAATAAACAAAGACCACGCTTGTAAACAAAAATCAAAGTTGAGTGCTTAGATGGTCCTATAACATGTTTCAAAATTCCTAATATATTGGTAAAATGGTTTAATTACGTATTTAGGGTATGTACTATACAAGCATAAAAATCTACCTGCTTCTTTTTGCTCATCTATTAAAGTAACCGGCTCCCATAGCAGCTTATTTGGAGTCAACATTATCACAGGAACTGTCAACTGGGCTAGATTCCTCGGCCTTTGCTGGTGCTTTGTTCAAATCCAATTTTTTGTTGGAGGTGAAAATTCCAAAGATGAAAGCTACAGCACAGAAGCCTAATGCCATGTAAAATACATTCTTAATGGAGTCACTGATCAAATCTCCTAATAACGACCTTGAGCCATCAAAATGATGACTTCTGTAAACCACTATTGCATCTGCGCTGATCTTCTGGCCTATATCAATGTGATGCTGCCTCATTTTATTTGTGATCGAAGTCGTGAAAACAGTATTGCAAACAACACCTCCAATGGCCTGTCCCAGGTTTTTCAGGAAATTGTTCAAGGTTGTAACCGCGATAAAATCCATACGGTAGGTCTTACTTTTTTTATCCAGTTGAATTTGGTTACCAATCAAAGAACTTTGCATTGTAGCTCCAAAAGCGATACCAGGTAAGATTAGCAACCCAATGTGCTGACTTGATGTCGAAGTGTTGTCCAGGAGTGTTAGTAGACCAGCACCAATGACACCAGCAAATATACCCACCAAAGCGATAGGTTTGACAAGGCCAAACTTGCTATTGACTATACCACTGGTGATAACTGTGATAACGACGGGCACAACTGCAGCGATACTGTGGACAGAGGCCTTCCATGCAGTTTCGTTGTAAACCAGTTGGAAAAACTGAACAACGTAGATGATTTGACACATGAATGCCATACAGATGAAGAAAACGGAGACATTTGCGACAAAGATAGAAAACTTGCTGAATATTTTCCATGGGATCAGAGGTTGGTAACTAGGGTTTGTCCTTACTGCTTCCCAACGAGGGAAGATCACAAAATCGTAAACTAGCGACAAAATAACCAACAATATACCGATGACGAACATCACTATGGTTGAAGCCGAGTTCCATGCATATTTGCTGCCGCCAAAACTGAACGCCAAAAGGATCAAGACTAGACCAGCGGTGGACAACAAGGTTTCGATAATATCAAATCTGAAAATAAGCTCATGAACAAATGTTTTCCAAGTGGACAATTTGAAAAGTTCGCGCAACCTTTTGCAGAATGCCCACAAATTGCTAAAGAATTGCAACACAGTAGCGCGAGTGGATTGTAACTTACCATTAGGATGGTAAAAGAGCACAAGCGACGCAAATGCTAACCCACCTATGGGCAGATTGATGTAGAAGCACCACCTCCAAGTCACGTGCGTAGTGAACGCACCACCTAGGAACGGACCAGCCACAGACGCTACACCAAAGGCGCTGCTCATACAAGCGATGATCAGTCCTCTCTTCGACTCAGGCACCAATGTGGAACCAATGATGAACGCAAGACCCTGGATCCCACTACCACCAATACCGGCCACCACTCTGCCACCAATCAACATATCCATCGAGTTTGCCAACCCGGCCACCAAAGATCCCACCTCAAAAATCACAATCGCCGTCAGCACAGACGTCTTAAACCCGACCACGGCCGCGATCCGCCCCCAAATTAGCGAAAGCACCGCGTTGGGCAAACTATAACCAGCAAAAATCCACCCGGTCTTTGAATAATCCCCAAACTGCGTCGCCACCGTCTCGACAATACTAGAAACAATCATAATATCCAATGCTGCCAAAAACAGCGACAACGCAAGCGAAAACACACAAACATACAACGTTATCCCCGTAGCTTGACCTCCCAACGCCCGTTGACCATTTTCCGATGGCTGCTGCTTCACCACCGTCTCCTTTGAGCTTTGCGAAGTAGAACTATCCAGCTGATCGCCATCTCCAATCCGAACCCCGGGATGGCCATCAATTTCCACTTTTTGATTTTCCAAATCCTTCTCCATTTTCCAATTATCTCTATTCCTATTTCCTTATCCCAGTCAAAGCCAACCAACCATCTGGCGTGGCTTTATATGTTCCAGTCAAGCCCAGCTCAATAACGATCCTCTGTCTTCTTCCATCATTATTTCCGCTCTCTTGGCAACCTTGCATAATGGCCCTCTTTTTCGTCACCGCCGTTCATTGTACTAAACCTTGCAATGCCAAGAAAAAAATGCATCGCGAGTCGATGAACGGAAATAAGCTGTAATGGCCACGTAGTTCTATCGAGAGCCTTCTAGTTCAACGTTCAAAATCCTTCTTATCTCCTGTTCCGCATAGCTTGCCAGGCTTTAAACCATTGGTGCATGTCCTTGATCCGCTCGAGGCTGTGTAGGTTGACCGTAGCAAGAATCTCGTTGCAGTGCACTTGGGTGCCGAACATCGCGAGGTCCTTGAAACTGCTGTGTTCCGAGTAGGGCACGTTGAAAATCTGGTACTTGTTGTGTTTCTTGTACTGTTTGAGGATGAAGCGGAGATCGAGGGAGTTGTTTTTGTCGTCTTGCAGTAATTGTTCGCAGTAGCGGATTCTGGAGTCCTGAGTGGGCAGTTCGGGGGGTTTTGCGTACTTGTTCGTGAAGGTCCAGCCGGTCGGTATGAAACCGACGAGATCTTGGTATATTTTGGAGTAGTCTTTGAAGTAGTTGTCGATGGATTCTTTGGACCGGAGAGTTGAGAGGGGGACCAGATGGACGCAGGATTGGTTGACATCGTGGGTTATTAGACCTTCGGGGAAGTAGGAGAGGTACTGTGAGATGATCTTGTGCCGGGAGGATTTCTTGGAGACGTAGATCTTGGTGTTTAGTGCTTGCGCGATTGCGATGGCGAGCTTCTCCTTGCCGATCGTGTAGGTGCCGACCAGGAACAGGCAGTTGTAGAGGGTTTTCGCGGCGGTGGCCCTGGCGATGAATTTGAAGATGCTTTGTTGGGAGTCGTTGAAGAACTGTCGTATGCCCTTTTCCGCTAGCTGGCACGCGAAGCGGGACGTGACGCTTAGCACAGAGTCCTGGCTCGGGAAGTGGAACCCGGGTATCAGGTACGTGGTGTCGAGGTAGACCTGGTCTAGCGCCGTCGAGCAGATGCTGTTGAGTCTGGAGATCAGTTGGGGATTGCTTCTGAAATCGCCCGTGTGTAGGATCTGTTTTATCACGTTTCGCCTGTCGTCCCACTCTTGAAACAGGAATACAGTGGCGCCCGGGCAATGGTTGGCGTCGAGCGGTATGACCGATATGTTGGTCGAGATCCACGTCTCTCGGTCCATCGGTAGCGCCCTGACGAGGTCTCGGTTGATGTTGAACTTGTTTATCATAAGGTCGACCGTGATCTGCGACCCGTAGATGGTTCCGTGGTCCCAGGACTTACGCAGACCCATGTAATGGTCCGAATGGAAATGGGAAAGGAAATACTGTGAGATTGCCGGGTCTCGCTCGAAATTGAACCCATCCACGACGATCTTGTGACCGTTCACAAAGCTCAAAACCTTGATATCGGGCAGTTTCGGTCTAGTAACCACCCTAGCGCTTAGTGATCGCTTGCTAGCTGCTTCTGTAGACTTCTCAAGACACGATTCCGCGTGAGCCTCCTTCTGATAAATTTCAAAATTCGTTATATCAATTTGGCATATGGGACACCTAACTTCCTTGATCACCACTTCCTCCTCTTCCTCCTCTATAACTATGGGATCGTCCTGATTATTCTGGATTATCACCTCCTCGAACGATCTTTGCCGTACCTGCAGCGACGATGCTGTCGGTATATCGAACTCGCATAGTTTTCTCTGCTTCTTGGTCGACTTCACCACGCCAGAACGCCTCCTACGTACCTCTGAACTGCTGATCTGCACAATAGACCTCCTGGACATCTACTCCATCCGGCTTCTCACTCAAGCCACGCTATAACCAAGTTTTTTAACCACCTCAAGGCTACCGATATTTCAACTACCAGCCAATTCAACGTCACAACACTGTCACAAGACGCTCAATGGGTCTACTCACTATCATCAAGAAGCAAAAGCTCAAAGACAACGAGATTCGGTGTCTAATTCTCGGTCTTGACAATTCCGGTAAGTCCACAATCGTCAACCGCCTGCTCCCGAAAGACCAAAGATCAAGCGAGATCACCCCGACTGTAGGCTTCCAAATCCACACTACGCATATTCAAGATCGTCTAGTCTCGTTATGGGACATAGGAGGACAGACCACTCTACGACCCTTCTGGGACAATTACTACGACAAGACGGACGTACTGGTCTGGTGTATCGATGTAAGCCAGCCGTTCCGATTCAACGAGTCTACTCGAGAGCTAATCTCGTTTCTACAGAGAGACCAAGGTCGTCTGGGCCACGACTTAAAGCTGATAGTCGCTTTGAATAAAGTTGATCTCATATCGGAGTCGTCCCAAACGACATACATTTCTTCCGTGCAAGATGATCTCGCGGAAATCGCCGGGTCCCCCCTTTTTGTCCGGTGCAGCGGTGTTACCGGACAGGGCTTGCAGGAGCTTTCGTACGCAATGTGCACGGATTAATGGAGCCCCGGTATGCGCTACTGTATATAAGCTGAAGGATGGCAGCCGGAGTAGTGAGAACCATTAGGAAGGCTAGTAGGAACATTTGGTAAGATGGTGAAAGTTGCAGTAGTGGGAGCCTCGGGAGGCATTGGGCAGCCGCTGTCCCTGTTGTTAAAGCTGAACCCTCTTGTGTCGGAGCTGGCGCTGTACGATGTTAGGTTGGCTCAGGGAGTGGCCAAGGATCTGTCGCACATCAGCACCAATGCTGTGTGCAGGGGCTTCGATAAGGACCAGATCGCTGAAGCATTGCGTGGAGCGCATGTTGTGTTGATTCCTGCAGGGGTACCACGCAAACCGGGGATGACACGTGACGACCTTTTCAAGATTAACGCGGGTATAGTGAAGGGGATCGTGACTTCGATCGGACAGTACTGCCCGGACGCGCGTATTCTGATCATTTCGAACCCCGTCAACAGCACCGTGCCCATTGCCGTCGAGACCTTGAAGGCGATGGGCAAGTTCTACCCCGGCAACGTGATGGGCGTCACTACCCTGGACGTGGTACGCGCCGAGACTTTCCTCGCAGACTACCTGATCGCGCAAAAGAAAAACAGCCTCTCCAAGCAGTACGACAAGACCAAGATGTACAAGGACGTCACCGTAATCGGCGGCCATTCGGGCAACACCATCGTCCCCGTGCTGAAGAAAAAACCGCTAATCAGCACCCTTGCCTCCTCCTACGACGAGTTCGTACACCGCGTCCAGTTTGGCGGCGACGAAGTCGTCAAAGCCAAGGACGGCGCGGGCTCCGCGACGCTCTCGATGGCCCTCGCCGGCTACAGATTCGCAGAACAGATCCTCAAGAGTATCCACCGCGAAAACACCCCGCCAATCCCCACCTACGTCTACTTACCCGGGATCGCCAACGGCGTTAAGGCGCAAGCAAAACTCTCCAGCTCTCTAGAGTATTTTTCCCTGCCCGCCAACCTACTCGACGGCCGCGTCACCAGCGTCGACGACACGATCCTCGACTCGCTCTCCCCGCAGGAGAAAAAACTCGTCGAACGCGCGGTCAAAGAACTCGCCAGCAACATAGACAAGGGCAAGAAATTCGTCAACGGCAAGTCCAAGCTATAAATCGCTACGGGCTCCGATCAGATCGTATACATACTGTATAATCTCTAACGCCTTACTGCGTACACCGCATTGTTCTCGCGGCGCGCGCCGAGCGCGCGCCGAGGGGCCGGCTGCGTTTCTTGGCTTTTTCCATTTCCCCGCCCCCGCAGCAAGCAGACCCTCAAGAACTCGCAGCGAATAACGTCAACGCACTACACATACAGGCTATAGGCTTATATAAACAGCTGGTGAACGTAGTACGGCGGCAGCCCCTCACCCAACAAAACAAACCAACATGAGTACTGTTTTGAAAAAACTGTCCCTTATTCAGCCTTTCCATCACAAAACCGGCTGGTCCGCGAGACACAAAGGAAAGCAAGAGCAGAACCCTGTCAAGAGGACTGCCTATAAAGTGGATTTGGGCGCGCCCAACAACTGCGAAGAGTACGTGAAAAAAATCCAGGATAGAATCCGTGTCAAGCTAGTAGCGCCCGAGCTGGCCGCGGCGGCGGAACCCGCGAAGCCCGCGGTCGAACACATCGAGGACAAGAACAAAGACGACAAGAGAAAGAAAATCGGGAAACACGTCTCCAAGAGACTCAACGACGACAGAATACAGAAGATGATTCAACTAGACGAGCTTTATTTCAAGCACTCGCAGGAACAAGCAGGTATGTATTAACGGCGCTTAGCGCTTTCATTTTTGTGGTCACAGCCGGTCGGGACCGCAAAGTGTCCGGTGCAACCGGGGACTGTCCGAGGCACGTGAGGGGCCGCCCCCCCCGGCCCGCCCCCCCCCCCCCCCCCCCCCCCCCCCCCCCCCCCCCCCCGGATGTCCGGACGGAACCGGTTCCCGGTTCCAGTGGTTTCGGGGGGTGAACCCGAGCAAGGTATAGGTGGCTGGCTGTGGAATGCAGAGGAAGCAAGCAAGCAGGATCGAAGAAGCAGGTGGGGCTTTAAACACGAAGGTGACTGGTACAATCCCGCCAATTGCACTGGTTTTTTCGATACGTTTTAGTTTCGATTTGAGTGAGCTTGGTCTTTTTTTTTTTTTTGTGGTAAACTCCTTCGTGATTGAGTTGTGAAGACCGATTGGTTCGGGATTGTTGTGTTACTAGGTTGCAGGCTCACGTTTCCAGGCTCTCCAAGCAATCCGCCATAGAAGATGAACGTTCAAGGGATTACTAACGAAGAGATAGTGCACAAACAGGTATATTGGGGACACGGTGATGGGAGCGGTCAAGGCCAGGAACAACCGATAGAGATCTCGTATCCCACCACAGAAGTGGTGGGTCGCGGATCGTTCGGGGTGGTCTTTACGACTACGATCCAGGAGACGGACGAGATGGTTGCGATCAAGAAAGTTTTGCAGGATAGGAGATTTAAAAATAGAGAGTTGGAGATTATGAAGTTGTTGCAACATCGAAATGTGATAGATTTGAAATATTACTTTTACGAGAAGGATCCGCATGGTGAAGTGTATCTGAATTTGATTCTCGATTACATGCCGCAATCTCTGTACCAGAGATTGCGTCATTTTGTCCATTTGAGTAGTATTATGCCAAGATTGGAGATCAAATGCTATATGTATCAACTGTTCAAGGCGTTGAACTATTTACACCATCATGCAAACGTTTGCCACAGGGATATCAAACCGCAAAATTTGCTGGTGGATCCGCAAACATGGGAATTGAAACTATGTGATTTTGGCAGTGCCAAGCAATTGAAACCCACGGAGCCGAACGTTTCGTACATTTGTTCTCGTTACTATAGAGCTCCGGAGCTGATCTTTGGAGCTACTAACTATTCCAACCAGATCGATATATGGTCAAGCGGTTGTGTAATGGCCGAACTATTGCTGGGTCAGCCAATGTTCCCCGGCGAAAGCGGTATCGATCAGTTGGTCGAGATAATCAAGATTCTAGGGACTCCTTCGAAACAGGAAATTTGTGCTATGAACCCCAATTACATGGAACATAAGTTCCCACAGATAAAACCTATCCCGTTGCACAAAGTTTTCAAGAAAGAGGACGATGCAACAGTTCAATTTCTGATCAACATGCTGAAATACGACCCGCTAGAACGTTTCAACTCCTTGCAGTGTCTATGCGCCACGTATTTTGACGAATTGAGGTTCGCTACGGACGACTTAAAACAAGTGGTCGATAATCTAAAGCTGCTAACGTTTGACTACGAAACAGAGTTGGGCCATCTGACTGAAGATCAATTAGCTGCTGTAAAGCTAAAATTGATGCCAAGCATAATATGATAGCAACTTTTCCTGCTTTTCTGTTTCCTTTCTTCAAATTGATCCTAACGATGAAACGACCACCTTTTCACGAACTCAAAATTACCTTCTATACAGCATTGTATCCGGTATGTGTATGCATCTTAATAATCTACCATAGCCAGCCCATATCGATCTACGATTAACGGCGAATCGCCATTATCGGTGAGCTCGAAGTGCTAACATAATACCATCTTTGTCAAGATATTGTCGGCCTTAGCGATGAAAGAAAAAGATGAACAATAATAGGCAACAGAAGACAATTGGAATCCTGACTGAGATCGATGAGCTTTGGGCAATGAACTATTCGCGATCGAATGAATTGCCTCAGTACATCACCCTTGGTGAATTTCTCTTCCATAGGTTTAGACAGTTGCATATTGAGACTATCTTTGGATTACCGGGCGCCTTCAACACGCAATTGCTGGACCAATTGGCCAAAGTTCCTGGATTGCGTTGGGCAGGTAATACCAATGAACTAAACGCTGCTTATGCAGCGGATGGTTACGCTCGATTGAAGGGAATCGCCTGTATGATAACGACATTTGGGGTTGGCGAATTATCAGCGATAAATGGCGTAGCAGGATCGTTTGCTGAACATGTTGGACTGTTACATGTGGTTGGTATGCCTCCAACTAGTGCTCAGACGAAACAACTACTTTTGAACCATACACTGGGAAACGGAGACTATAAAGTTTTCTATCGAATAGCTAGCGAAGTGGCTTGCTACTCAACTTTGATGGCAGACCAGGACCTTTGTGCTGAGGAAGTCGATAATTGCATTACAAAAGCTTGGGTTTTACAGAAACCCGTATATTTGGGTATACCTATAAATTTGATAGAGACGACGGTTAGCTCGGGGAAGCTGGATATGCCGTTGAACCTTAAGTTGCCCCCAAACGACAAGCATATTGAGGAAGAGGTCGTTAACCAGATTCTGCAGCATATGTATAGGGCCAAGAACCCGGTGATCATTTCGGATGCATGTGTGATAAGACACCATGTCGTTGCAGAGACGACTGAGCTCAGTACGCGGACAAAGTTCCCTGTATACACTACGCCAATGGGAAAAGGCGCTATTGATGAAAGTCTTCCGAATTTTGGTGGCGTCTTTATGGGGTCTATCTCTCCGCCAGAAGTACGGGAAGTGGTGAACTTTGCAGATTTCGTACTCGTCGTCGGATGTATGTTGGCAGATTTCAGCACCAGCTCGTTCCACTTCGGCTACAAGACCAAAGAGTGCGCCCTACTATTCCCATCCTCTGTCAAATTCAAGCATGCGATATATCCGGATCTTCACATCAAGTCCTTGCTGGAGGCTCTGCTACGTAAGCTGGACGAATCGAAGATCAAGTACAAATGTCAGCCAGCCCCTCCGATGATTATACCGAAAAGCCAGCTACCTAGCCGACATACGTTGAGGCACGAGTGGATATGGAACCAGATGTCTAATTGGTTCCAACAGGGCGACATCATAATCACTGAGACCGGTACTTCTGCCTTCGGTATCAACCAGACCCACTTCCCATACGACTCCCGCGGTATATCCCAAGCATTATGGGGATCAGTCGGTTATACTGTTGGAGCGTGTCTGGGAGCATGTTTCGCAGTGAACGAAATGGCAAAAGACACTTTATCCCCGGTTTCACGAAGGGTCATATTGTTCGTCGGTGACGGTGCGTTACAACTGACCGTCCAGGAGATCTCAACCATGGTCCGATGGGGGTTGAAGCCCTACATTTTCATCATGAACAACCAAGGTTATTCTGTCGATAGGTTTCTGCACCACAGATCCAACGCAAGCTACTACGACATCCAGACATGGGACTATTTGCGTCTTCTAGCCACGTTCGGCGCCAGATCCTACGAGGTGAGAAAGATTGTCACGGTCGGTGACTTTCTGGAGATGGTTCAGGATCCTCTCTTTGCTCGCAACGACAAGATAAGAATGCTTGAAATAATGCTGCCACCGATGGACGTGCCGCAGGCCTTGATGGACAGATGGCTGACAGAGCAGGAGAACAAGAAGAGGGCTGGCGAAGAGACAGACGCATATACGCCCAGCTCCGAAAGCAGTTTAAAGAGAATCCGCAGCGACGATTTGACGCCAACCGACTAAACATCATTTTGCATTACTATATTTTCATAGGACGCCTTTCTCATAGTTAGAGTCTATATAACCAATTCCGGAAAGGACTCGGGGAAACCAAGGAAACCCAACGCCGAGGAGCCATTAAGTGCTACGATTTTCGACGACGATTAATCGCTATTTAACTTCTTCTTTGCCGTATCCATGGTCTGTTGCTAGGGAATTGAGCAGCGAGCTCTTATCGCTGGTGCGGCAAGCGATAAGCGAGGCCATCAATATCAATGGCACCAATTGATGAGGGTAGTGAAGTATAAAAGACATGGTTTGGGCTGCCATAATGTGGCATCATTACCCTAGATTCATAGGCTTAATTGAGAAGAAACGGTAACGATAAGTTGTAAGAGGTATGACAGTTGCTCCATCACACGTATTCCAGGGCTACGTTGGAAAGCAAAAGGCTTATGCTAAGGAAGGTAAGGGAGTTTATATGACCATAGAGAAAAATGGTAAGGAATACAAGAACGTATTTGATGCGATTAGTGGTGCTGCAGTGGCATCTTTGGGATGGGGCGACCCAGATATAGCTGGAATCATGAGTGATGCTTTGACAAGGCACACATACAGTTATCCCGGTTTGATAGCTAACGAAGAAGCTGAAAATTTGGCCAAATTCTACATCGAGAACTCTGCTCCGGGAGTTTTTGCGTCTGCTCTATGGACTTGTTCAGGGTCTGAGTCAAACGAGAATGCGTTGAAGATTATTAGACAGTACCAGATCGAACGTAAGAAGCCTAGAAAGGTCAAGATCATTTCGAGAGAATGCTCGTACCACGGTTTCACTCTTGGGGCAATTTCAATCGGTAATACGCCTCGTGGAGCCGCCTTCAAGGACATGATGATCAACCAGGAGGAGGTATGTCTCAAGATGCCTCGTTGTTGGCCATATAGAGACATGAAAGAGGGCGAAACCGAGGAGGAGTACACGCAGAGACTGCTCGATGCCCTCGAAAACATCATTCTCGCGAACGATCCAGAGACTGTCTCAGCGGTATGTGTCGAGACGCTGCCGGGAAGCTCTATTGGCACTCCCGTGCCTCCAAAAGGTTATTTGAAAGGGCTGCGTGACATGTGTAACAAGTATGATCTGGTATTCATGCTGGACGAAGTTATGTGCGGCACGGGAAGAGCCAACCCTAACGGGAAGCTCAACTGCTGGGAAAACTTCCTAGCACCAGAAGACGCTCCCGACATTCAAACCGTGGGCAAGACTCTAGGTTCAGGGTATGTCACCATTGCGGGCGTCCTGATCGGCCCCAAGATTCTCGATGCCTACGTCGAAGGTACGGGCCTCATCCTTGGAGCCCAAACCTACCACTCACACGCATTCAACTGTGCCACTGCTTTGAGAATCCAAAAGAAAATACTGCAAAACAATCTCACCAAGAATGTCTTCGAGAATGGTAACCTGCTCGGAAAGAAACTACAAGACGCACTCCTAAGCGATCCAGACAACTTCGTCGGCGACGTCAGAGGGCTCGGTGGGTTCTGGACCATCGAATTCGTCCAGGACAAGAGGACCAAGCAACCCTTCCCTCCCGAGATGAAAATAGGTCCCCGTTTCGCGAACATCGCCCTAGAACACGGCGTGAACGTGATGGGCTTAAGCGGTGCCGACAACTACGGAGGCACCTGGGACATCTGTCTACTGGGGCCCTCCTTCATCATTACACAAGAAGACGTGGAGGTTCTCGTACAGCGATTGGTCAAGGCTGTCCAGGCATTGGCCCAGCAACTAAGATCAAAAGCTTAGTATACTTCGTTTATATAGCCAGTCTTAGAATAATTTTTCACATAAACTCCGAGATCACCAAGTATCGTCACTAGGCGAGGTCAAGCAGCCTAGCTATAAAAGGGGCACAAGAAGCTTGACGGTTTAACGTTGGGAAGGTAGATACTGAGTGAACCAACAGTCATGGGTAATGCTCCAGCGAAGCTTGGCGATGGAAGTTATGGGAATGAGGCAACAGCGAACGCTAGAAGCGGTTCTGGCCGAGGAGTGAGCAGTTCTGGTAATGGAGTTGGGGGAAGAATAACGGTTTCGAATGCAGAATACAGTGGTACAAGGGCTCGTCGTGGTACTTCACTTGTTGGGAGCATTTTGGGTCCCGGTGGCAGATCAAGGGCTGACTCCGAAGGTGGACAGGCAGAGAAAAGGAGGTCTACACGAGAGAGAGAAGAGGCTAAAGAGAATCATGCCAGACAGTTGGTGACGAAATTTGAACAAACCGTAGATGGTGGATTTTTGGCTCCATACGGGTGTTATGGATTTGAAAAACTTGACTACGACGCTGACGTGGTTAAGAGTTTGATAATTGATAGACGGCTTGCGCCTTTTTACCTGCCCTTGCAGGATTTCAGCGAATCATGGACAAGAGAGGAGCTTATCAAGATCGTGGACGGGTTGCCGCTGCATGCTGCGTTTGATGAGAACCTGGAGAAGTACGAGGATATACCTGTGGGGAATTTGAGGAAACAGAACTTTGATGGACTGATTGATAAGACGCTTTCCAAGCGGGAGCAGCGTAGGATGCGTTCCAAGATATTCAAGGCTAGGCTGTACAGGAAGAGGATAATCTGGCAAGAAGTGGAGAATGAGGCGTTCTTGGAGCACAAAATTGAGTCACGGAGAAGTGACTGCAAGACGAAGGATAAAGCAATGCTTCCCAGTGACGATTTGAAATATTCCTTATACAAGAAGGGGATAGAGTGCCCGATTTGTTTTCTTTACTATCCGGAGCCTATAAACTATTCAAGCTGTTGTCAACAGCCGATCTGCACCGAGTGCTTTGTTCAGATAAAGAGAGCCGAACCTCATTTCCCTCACGACGAAGTAGACCCTGCACAGCCTGTTACCAACGATGAGGAGAAGGATCCGAATCTGTTGACGTCCGAGCCAGCTAATTGCGCCTACTGCGCAACACCCAACTTCGGAGTCATATACAGACCAAGAGAAGACCGAAAAGTCGGAATCGGTGGCTCTGAGCCCTCGGTATACACGCTGCCGGAGTCATCCGATGCCGTCGGGGAACCACGCAGCGGCTCCGAGCACAAACCGCTTGTTGTCACTTCAGATATGATTCGCCCGGATTGGAAAGCGAAGCTGGACAAAGAAAGAGCCCGCTTAGCGAAAAGATCAGCAAACGCTACCGCCATCCACGTGAGCAATAGACTAATCGACCCAGATCACCCCTCCAGACGCGCTTCCACGTTAGACAACCTCAATGGCAGAACAATGCCCACCGAGTGGAGAGACATTCACGATCTTGAAGAAGAGATGCTAGAGAGGGCCATAAGACTCAGCATCGCCGATCAAAGAGAGAAGAGCAGAGCTACGACTTGATACAGCGACGGCGCCACGAGACACCAAGTCCCAGAGAAACGAGAAACGATATTATGTAACCAAGTAGTGTTATGAACAAGCTATGTGAGATCGGTATTATGGTCACTTCATACGAACTTTTTTGAAAAATTTCTACGTTCAAAGTGACCACGCAAATTTTTGAAATTTTCCATCGCATCGCCAGTTGAAAAGAGCTTGGAATGAAATTTCACTCTTTGATGGTTAGTATCTCTGTTCAAGTCTTTAAAGGAATAGTCTGCTTTTTGTATTGTCAAAGAAGCTTAAACTGATTATCTTTACTGATTAAGAAGAAATGTCTACTGAATCTGCTTTGTCCTACGCTGCTTTGATCTTGGCTGACGCTGAAGTTGAAATCACTTCTGACAAGTTGTTGACTTTGACTGAGGCTGCCAACATCCCAGTTGAGGGTATCTGGGCCGACATCTTCACCAAGGCCTTGGAAGGTAAGAACTTGAAGGACATGTTGGTCAACTTCAGCGCTGGTGCTGCTCCAGCCGGTGTTGCTGTTGCTGGCGGTGCTTCTGGTGAAGCTGCCGGTGAAGCTGAAGAGGAGAAGGAGGAAGAAGCCAAGGAGGAATCCGACGACGACATGGGTTTCGGTTTGTTCGATTAGGGTGGTTTATAACGTTACAGTATATCGTTTTTTACTTAAGCACTTTTAATCAAGATCTAATTCTTCTATCAATTGAAGTTTACTATCGTTGGTGGTGGATAGAGATAACGGTAGAGATGTTATATTAAGTGATGGCTTCCCATGATACAATGTACATAAAACATACCAGAAGATGTAAACTAGATGAAGGGACGGTTATGGAGTCTATTTCTTCTTTTCAGCCTCAGCTTCAGCCTTCTCTCTGGCTCTCTTTTCTCTGATACCCTTGAACTTCTTGTCGGATCTGGCCAATCTCAAAGTTCTGAAAGCGGATTCACCGTTGTCTTCAACAGCTCTGGTTTCAACGTCAGTGACTGGTTGGGTGATTGGGAAAGAAGCAGCAGTAGATAGAACTTGCTCAGCCTCAGCCTTACCGTTTCTTGGGAAGACAATGATCTTAGATTGGTATTCCTTCAATCTTTGGACGTTAGCGTCGAAGATCTCTTGGTTTCTGTTTTGACGTCTGTGGTCAACAGCAATACCAATGGTTCTGGCGTAAGCAGCAGTTAGACCAGCAGCCTTGACTTCAGCCAAAGTGAAACCTCTACCAGCTCTGACCTTTCTGTTGTACTTGACAGTTGGAGCTCTGACAACAGGTCTCAATAGATCCAATGGTCTTGGAGCAATCTTGGCAGCCTTGGAAGCTCTGGCATGACGTCTAGAAACCTTCTTACCGGCTTGGTCAAAGTGAACCTTGACACGTTCTTGCCAGTGCTTTCTGAAGTGGTTCTTCAAAATTGGTAAGTTCTTGGAGATAGCTGTAAGAAATCGTTAGTAAATTGATCCCAATACAAGACAACCATGGTTCATTAGGCTCTCTTCTTGTGATTTCCGCTCATCAAATCCGTCTAGGATACCCATTTTTTATCATTCCAGATTATCGTCCATATCTATGCCTTCATAACATTAAACCATGGTTCCAATACACGTTCATATCATTCCACATACCCATTGTTGCTTGATTCCTGCTTTACCTTGCTTGTAGGACCACCAATGTCAGATTGACCGTCAAGTATATACATCTTTGGAATTCTACCTACGGGACATTCACCATGCGGCAAGCTCGGCAACCCGCCTGGGACGACGGCCAACCTCTGTCCAAGGCTTCTGCCTAGCGGCACAAACGTCTCAGCCTAGCGTCAGCCCACGGGGCCAACAGTCCTCTCGCTAGCACCAGCAATACACCGAATTCCTTCCACGGGACTCTTGAGAGCCAGCACGCGCACCTTCCCAGTTATTTTTCACTCGTTACCAAAAATGAGGATGCACAGGTGTAGAAAATGGTGTAATGGTTTTACCGGGAGCAGTCAAACTTCAGGAGTGGGACTGTTCATTTTCAATCCGTACATCCTCTGAAAAATATTTGCGTGGGTAAACTTTTTGCACGTCGTCGGCCTGGTCCTGCTGGGAGCTCCGCCTAGCTTAGTCCGCTGGTACCGTAGCGGTCCGCCTAGCGGTAGGATGGCTCTGCCGGTAGCCTCGCAGGATCCGGTCTAGCAGGCCACATCCCAGCAGCTGCCAGAAGGGGAATCAATCAACGGGGTCGGGTTTGCTGGTCGATGCGGTAGATGGTACGCAGTGAAGAAGTGGTAGAATCGCATTATATTTGAAAAAGGTGGATACGAGTAAGAAATTGCACATAATCAAGAGAACAAACGCAAGATGTCTGCTGTCCCAAGTGTCCAAGTATGTTAGAAGACGAGAAACGTCAGCAGGAGTGAGGGATGACCGAGAAACGATGAAATTTGACAGTTGGAAGATACGACCATTATTTTAAGGAGCTGCCGTTGGAAGGAGACGACGGGGGTTGCAAACTACATTTTTTCAATGATACCATCATCGTTTCCACTCGCAATACCGTTTGATAAGGACTTATACTAACCATGCATTTAGACTTTCGGTAAGAAGAAGTCTGCTACCGCTGTTGCCCACGTCAAAGCCGGTAAGGGTTTGATCAAGGTCAACGGTTCTCCAATCACCTTGGTGGAACCAGAAATCTTGAGATTCAAGGTTTACGAGCCATTGATCTTGGTCGGTTTGGACAAGTTCGCCAACATCGATATCAGAGTTAGAGTTACCGGTGGTGGTCACGTTTCTCAAGTCTACGCCATCAGACAGGCCATTGCCAAGGGTTTGGTCGCTTACCACCAAAAATACGTCGATGAACAATCCAAGAACGAATTGAAGAAGGCCTTCACTTCTTACGACAGAACCTTGTTGATCGCTGACGCTAGAAGACCTGAGCCAAAGAAATTCGGTGGTAAGGGTGCTCGTTCTAGATTCCAAAAGTCTTACCGTTAAGAGGACGGAGATCGCCAACGCATTTTATCGCGGCTCTTGTTTTCTCAGCTGTACTACATTTTACAACATTTTACTTACATACACTGTATAATTTAATCTTACGGGTAGAACGTTATCAATCGGCTCTGCATCAGCTTTATTCGATTTACTGTCGCGTATTTAATGGCGTGCCAACTTTTTAAATTGTGACGCGTAAGTGGTGTCAGGTCAGGTGGTTTAGACTAACAACCATAAACACAACAAACGCGACAGTAAGGATAGGCTGAAATATACACAAACAGGAGGTAGATGCGGTCAATTGGTGGCTCAATTGCTCACCTTTTTGTTCTGATCTGTTGAAGGCATTGAGTAGCTGGTATAAGCATTTTTTTAGCTTCAAGAGTGTGCCTATTTTGATCAATTTATCGACGGTGTGTTTGTGACAGACGCGTTAGCGATAAGAGCTATTGAAGATGCAAGATAATACAACCAGCAGTGAGCTGTTGGGAAAAGCTTCTATGCAGAGCGATGATTTCAGCGATATGTCTGATTTGGATCGAACTATTGTCAGGGCTAAGTGTCTTCTACGCAAGCTAAACTCTGGCATGGTCAGGAGCCCGGTTGAAGAGACAAATTTTGCGCCATTGGAAGATTCAGATGGTTCAGAGAAATCATTGGCAAAGCACAGCATCAACTGTGCGCCACGCGCCTCCGAGGAAGCTGGAAGTGGCACCGAAGCGCCAGAGGAATCTGTGATGGCAACCATATCTTCTTTAATCGGAGCGTTGGATGAGTCAATGAGACAAATTCAACAGCTAAAACTGAAAAACATGCTTCTTAAATCGAATAGTGATAACCTACAATCTTCATATACTGTGGAGGAAAATCTAAGAAAGCAACAGTTTGAACGAATGAAATACCAATTTCTTTTAGAAAAGGAGCAGCTTATAGAGAAGCTACGTGCTAAAGAGAACAAGGTAGCCAAATATAAATCTCGTGTTATGGAGAAAAATCGACAAATTAATAAGCTCACAAGAATTCTGAACAGTAACGCGATTTTGGATACCTCCGCCAGTGAAACTTCCGATTCTACCACTCGAAGATCTGTTTCGAGCATACCTTTGACTTCAAACTCAAAGTATAAGACATCTGACATGTTGAAGACGCTGGGAATTTTAGCGTCGCAAGTATTAAAAGATGAGGTGGATGACGATTCCGGTAATCAAACCATCCTGCAGGTAACAGATAATACGACAGATTCTGAAGGTTTACATACACCTATATTTGATGATCAGCTGCGGCTTCCGAGCCAGATTTCTGGAGCTCGAGCAGCTCCGCCGTCCTAATCAGTTGCAAAAGATTGGCCGCTTTAATGCGGCAAAGGTGGAAGGCCATAGTACGTGTAATGAAACGAGGATAAACGTGGAGTAGTGCAGAAAAGCCGCGCAGGTCTTGTATCTAATTAATTATATCTATAATTCTTGATGAATTAGAATTTAACATTTAGCTTCGCGCTCTGAACATTCGGAAATGAATCTTAAGACAAAAATGGGTTTAAAGAAGGTCCAACAAACCTTGGTATCCTTCAATTAGTTGACTAGAAGTTTCTATTGAAATTTACGTACATAATACAAAATCCGTTTTACCAAAGCAATGGCATGCATTGGGAGTCATACAACCGCAGAGGCAAATTTGTGGTGGACAACCTAATTGTTCAAATAGGTCGAAGGGTCGATACCTTCCTCTGGGAATTCGGCGATCTTAACGTCGAAACGTTCTTGAATTTTAGTCAAGACTTCTTCATCTTCCTTTGAAGACACAAAAGAGATAGCCAAACCCTTGGTACCGAATCTACCAGCTCTACCGACACGGTGCAAGTATTGATCAGCTTCAGTGGTTAAATCGTAGTTGATAGCCAAATTGATACGTTCAATATCAATACCCCTACCAAAGACATCGGTGGAGACACATATGCGCTTTTCAAAATCCTTGAAAGCTTTGTAACGCGCAATACGTTCCTCTTGTTTCATGTGTCCATGAACAGTGATGGCCGGAAAGTTAGAAGCGTTCAACAGTTTGGTTAGTTCATTAGCTCTCGAAGTTGACTTCACAAAGATGATAACCTGGTTAAACTCCAGATCGTCTAACAGTTGAGCCAATTTACGGTTCTTCTCACGCTCCTCCAATTTGACATAATATTGCTGCAAACCGTGCAGCGTTAGTTTAGCCTCATCATCAACAAAGATCTCCAATGGGTTCTGTAAGAAACGTCTGCAAATTGGTCTAATTTCCTGCGAAAGAGTGGCAGAAAACATCATCACTTGCTTGTCCCTTGGGGTAGCTCTGAAAATCTCTTGAACATCCCTTCTCATATCCAGCTCTTCCAAAACCTTGTCACACTCATCAATGACAAAATTCTTCACGTGGGATAAATCGATCATCTTGTCTCTAACCAAGGCCTTCAAACGACCAGGAGTAGCCACCACAATATGAGGAGCAGTGTCTTTATTCTTCAATAGCTCAGCATCTTTTGCGATTGGAGTACCACCATAAAACACAGCCGTCTTGACGTCTGGCATATATTTGGAGAATCTCAAATACTCGTTACGAATTTGATACGCCAGTTCTCTTGCATTACAGATCACAACCACCGAAACTTCACCAGGAACTGGATCCAACTGTTGTAAAGTCGATAAAACGAACACAGCAGTCTTACCCAAACCGGACTTAGCCTGACATAAGACATCAGTTCCGTGGATAGACTGCGGAATTGTGTGCTGCTGGACTTCCGATGGATGCTCAAAACCACAATCAATAATAGCTCTCGATAACTCAGGCTTCAACAAGAAATCCTTGAAACCAGTCGAGTGAATCCCCACGTACGAACCTTTCTTCTCGCTATCAGCAGTATTGGCTTCAGCACCTTCAGCGTTAACCTCGTTAGCAACTTCTGCACCAGCAGCCTCTTTGGCATCAACCTGAATCTCCTGCTCGTTGTCAGAGTATTCCAATAAATCCTCTTCCCCTTCGTGTGACATTTTTGAATCCGAAACCACTCGCTTAAAAGTCAACTGAGCTCAAATAAACAGGGATAGAAATGGAAAAACCGCTGTAAAGCTATCGAAGTGCCTTAGATCTTCCAAATCGGTTCACCTTAAACAATAAAACATCTAAAACTTGCTTCGATGGACGTGTTATTTCTTTAACTCTCCATTATTTCACCTCGCCACCGACGCGACTACAAGTCACTTCATACGTGCTGAAATTTCAAAGATAATACCGATTTAATGAGAATCTCGTTAGTGTTGAAGTAAGGCTTTATGATGTGTTGGAAGGCTCTAGTGGCGGTCTAGCGACTGCAGAATCCATCTGTGATTGATAACGGACCCATAGAGAGTCTTTTTGTGAATTTGGTTGCCTACCGGGCAATTGACACCATTACGTAGATCAACTATATAGATGTCATTGAGGAAGAATGGCCTTGATCTTGCGGAATATATCCATTAGTGTGGTCTTCAGGGAGGGGTCTGTGAGATCACGGTACAGATCTGCTTCATTTGTGTCGATGAGATTGATAACTTCCTGCAACTGCGACAGGGACGAGTTTTCAAAGATGTTGGCGGATGTGACGGTCGCGATTTGTGACGGAAGCGGAGGTGGAGGCGGTGGAGACAGTGGCCGGAGAGGCTGTTGCTGCGTCTCGGTCGGTTTGGGAGCGAGGAAATTACTCTCCACGTCCTGATCTCGCTCTGGCGACGATCGCAGTGTCGATGCGAACACGTTTAATTCACTCTCTTGGGCTGAATCGTGGCTTTCAATAGAGGTTGGTGACGTCTCAGTGTGCATTCGTAGTATTTGCGTGAGTTTCGCTCTCAGGGCACCCATATCTAGATCTGTGTGATGTAAAACGGTATCTGTCTCCATGTCCGTGAGTTGGCTCGGTACCATCGACGAACGGCGCGTTACATCGTTCACGATGTTCATCATCTGCTTTGATATGAGCTGTTGAAAGATTTGCTGGTTCCAGGGCACTGCGAGGAAACGTCCCAGGTGAACCATGTCCTTGCCTGCTAAGGGATCCCAGTTGTAGCGGTCGGTGAAGCCTTCAAACACTACCAAGGGCACGGTTCCTGGACTTAGATTTGAGCTGGTGCAACAATGTTCGTATATGCTCGCAAAAACCTCGTTCAACTTGTCTATTTTGTAGTGCTTTTGCAATTTTTCGTGTCTGTTCATTATATTTTCTGTGGTGGGATCATTATCTCGAAGGTTTTCGTGGTCGATATTTTCATTTCCATTCATTATTGAGGTCGTTGGGTCTTTCCCAAGGTCCCTTTGTGTGAATGACTTACCAAAGTAGTCGGGAAACATTACCAGATGCGGCTCACCGAATAGTCTAACCGATAAGTCTCTTGGCTTCACTTCAAAACATGTGAAGATGCTTGTCATGCTAGGTTGATGGATAGACGTCTTGGTGATATAATAAAATGGTTCATCCTGTGGCAACTTCTTAACAGTTTCTTGCAGTAGTGGAATGAAGCATCGCCACAGATATTCAAAGTTGCATCTACAATTCTTAGAGCTAGACACTCTCACGTTGAACCTGCTGGACAAAGTACCGTAGATTAAATCACTATCATGGCGTCGCGTAAAGTTATGGACCCATTTTTTACCCAGAGAAACCCCGTCTGCGAGAGATGTGATGAAATCCTTCAGATGTGTCAAGTTTATCGTGTTCCCCAAAGCATGACATAGCTTTTTTGTCTGTTGCAACAACGCTTCTTCCTTCTCCATGGAGATTTTCATCTGTTGACTGTGCGCCCTAGAGGACATCGAATATGTGCTAACCGGACTAGCCTCAACAGCGTTCCCTGCCTTGCTACCGTTCGGCAGCAGCGCTCTATTCTTTAGCCGATCGTACAACGTAGACTTGGGTACCTGAAAGAAGAGGGCAATTTGTCGAATTGAATGCTTTTTAATATTCTTATCCGCAGCGTGCGCGTGCTTTTCGTTCCGCATAAACTCAAGAGCCTGTTGTATGCGTTCCTCCTTATTCGTGGGCAATGGCTCATTGAAATTCTCTGACCAAACATCCTGTATTGACGCTACAGCAGCAGCCGCGGCTGCTGTCAGTGACGGATCCGTCACTGACTCGCTAAATCTCTTCCTCTCAACGGTGCCGTTCCGCTCATCAGTATAACTCTCTGGACTGGCCTCATTACCAGAGATGAAATTAGGCCCCATTTCTGGCGATAGTGACACCAATTTCTGTTGATCGTAATTATTCGCATGTTCCGTGTTGTCGCGAGACTCTCCCCGCGACTCCTCCTCCGTGTTCCCATCCGCTCTATGATTCACAAACTCATCGTTATCAATCTCCTGGTGATGATTCGAGTGAGCAGAAGTATCAAACGGTGGCTCCAATGGTAGTTTAAGCGCACGATCTGCTGCAGTCTCCATAGTCATAGAACCATTCATTGGAAAGACAGATCACCCAGGGACCGCTGACTAGTGATAACGCTCTAGCTACACAATATAAGATCGTAACGGTCTGAAATAGCTTGCTACTCTTCGCCTAAACCACACTCATCTAAACTCACATCGCAAGCCTTTTGGCATTGTAGGGCAAACAGCTGTTAAGTTTAAGTCACGTGGCCACAAAGGTCAGGTGACCTGATTTTTCAAAGGCCGTGAAAAAAATCTATACGAATTTAGCCGCCGAGGTAGATATTAGTAAGAAGATTAGTACAATAGTTAGGATTATGTATTCAGTTTATACACGACTTGCTGTAGTTTAGACGGAAGAGTCTCTGCCTAGGAAGTAGACCTTAGCCCAGTCCATGGCGACGAGAACTCTGTTTCTGAAGGACAGACACATGGCCAAGTAGGCGGACTTCCAGAACCAAAAGGTGAAGGAACCTGCAGATCTGTATTTGGACTCGCCGACGGCAAGATCGGCGATAGCCTGTTCGGAACCGATGTAGGCGAGAGCACCCATGTGGTGGTAGTGGAATGGCTCGATTTGATTTTGCAATCTGGTTAGTTTGGATTCAAGCTGTGAAGCGTTTCCCTTACCCTGGGCGATTTCCCACTTCAATTGATCGATCTTGTAGAGCTTCTTGAAGACCTTGGCGAGGTACTCACCCTCTTGGTGAGCCACTTGGGCGGTTGGGAACAAACCGGGGTAGAAAGTACAGTCACCTATGGCAAAGATGGAACCCTGGGCACCCAGTAGTTGAAGTTTGTCATCGATTAGCAGACCACGTCTGGAGTTCTGTTCTTCCAACTTGTCCATCAGTTTCTTGGAGACCTCTCTTGGTGCGTTACCAGTGGCCCAAACAAGAACACCGTAGGGCATCTTTGCGATATCGTCACCGCATTTTGCGGTGATGTGAGTCTTGTCGACGTTCTTGACCATGGTGTTTAATTTCAAATCAATTCTATCACGTTTAAACAAGTCCTGAGCGTAGTCGACAAGGCTCTTGTCGAACATGTTCAAGATATTTGGTAGGGCTTCAACAAGGGTGACCTTGATCTCTTTACTCAATTCGGGCATCCATTTGCTCAAGTCCTGGTCGACATAGTCTCTCAATTCAGCGGCAAACTCAACACCGGTTGGACCACCGCCCACCACAACAAAACTCAACAATCTGCTGCGTTCAGGGTCGTTTGGCGACAAAGTGGCTGCCTTCTCGATACTAGTCATGATCTTCATTCTAATTTCCTGCGCGTCCGAAATTTCCTTCAA
This sequence comes from Torulaspora indica, assembly GCA_931305995.1. Lineage (NCBI taxonomy): Eukaryota > Fungi > Ascomycota > Saccharomycetes > Saccharomycetales > Saccharomycetaceae > Torulaspora > Torulaspora indica. The sequence continues at coordinate 239,492 of CAKNUP010000008.1, read as the reverse complement.
AAACGAAGAGTTTTCCACCACACCAGGGATACCAAAAGTGGTTGGTTGAGCACCAACACCGTTAACCAAATAATCGTATTTCAAGTCCATCTGGTACTCGTAATCCTCGTTGACAGACTTGATCTTTACAGTCTTGTTTTCCGGATCCACATCGAGCGCTTCGGCTTCGTAGTAATGCACTTCACCTGGAGCTCTTCTAGCGATGCTTCTGACGGGTTCCACAATAGACTTCAACTCAACGGTACCAACAGGCGTCGAGGGCAACAACGGCGTGAACAAAAAGTAGTTTCTTGGAGACACAACAACCACATTGTACAGCGTCGTATCCAGATTTTTCAAAAGAGACACGGCACCCCAGCCGGACCCCAGAATCACCAAAGTCTTACGGGGCGACCCATTACTGAAAGTGGCCGCCTGTGGTTCTTGCGGAGCCGGATTTTTCTCGCGGTACAGATGGTACGAAACGTACGCGGTACCGACCAACCCGGAAAACAAAGTAAACTTCAAAGCCGCCTTGCCAGCTCTCCTAAACACAGAACCGGCACCCGCTGCAACAGCAGCCGCAGGCTGCTGTTGCTGCAGTGCTCTTCCACCCACACTAAACGCTCTTCTCGACACGGCACGTGACCCGACCGCACAAATTCTAGCAGAACCACCAAACATACTGCCTTACTCAGCTAATCCCAAACAACCGCTAGCTCCCGCTATAAATACCCTTGTGATGCCCGCTACCGGAAATAAGAATATTATCAATAAAAGAAACTCCTCCCTCACGTTCTAGTCTCTCAACTCCTCAAGGCTGCTAATAAGTGCTGTTATTACTGCCACAGTCTATATATACCCAGCCGATGCGATGCAATATACCACCAACGTAGATCCGATATCTGGCCAGCGCTGATGCCGCAGCTCATCGGAAAACGCAAGAAAAATTTTCGCATTTTTACGGCGCGTTACCCGGCCACCCGGATTTCTCGCAATTGACGTCGCACATCACTCTGCACGCCCCGCGCTCTTTTCACCCCTCCCCTCGACCGCTTTTCTCCATGGCACCCCCAGCTGGGAAGGTGCTGCAGAACCCCCCACCGCCAGGAAACATGGCTAGAGGCAACCAGCGGGAGCTGGCCAGGCAGAAGAACCTGAAGAAGCAGCAGGAGAACAGCAAGAACCAGAAGAAGAGCGGAGACCCGAAGAAACGCATGGAGTCCGACGCGGAGATCCTGCGCAGGAAACAGGCGGCTGCAGACGAGCGCAAGGAGGCTGAGCGGTTAGCGCAGCTAAAGAGTAACAAGTAGATTGGTACGTAGTGTACGTAGTTTGTATAGGCTAAGCGGCGAGCTGCATGTGCTCCTTGGCCTCGGCGGCCTTCTCGACTTCGTACTTGAAGTCGTAGTAGGACTTCTCGAAGTGGTGTATGCGGACAAAGCCGTCTTCGCTGCCCGAGGTGTAGGAGGTGCCCTGCGGGCTGACGGCGACGTAGTTGAGCGGGCCGAAATGGCCCTTGACTCTGCCGATCTCCTCTTCGAAGATCTTGTGGTAGAAGCGGGCCTCGAACTTGCCCTCGCGCGCGCTCGTGGTGGTCACGTCGCGGGCGGCCTGACCGCCGCCCAGTATGACAAACTCCTTGAGCGGGGTAACGCAGGCGCTGTTGAGCGGGCAGTCTGCTTCGTAGCGCTTGAGCACGCGCAGCGTGGCGACGTCGACGATGTAGGCGGTGGAGTCGCGTGAGGAGGTGATGAAGTAGGAGCGGTCGGGGGAGAACTGGAGATCGCTGACGTTGGAAGAGTGGAGTTCGATGGCGTCTTCGAACTCGTAGGTGTGGGTGTTGTACTTGCTGATTTTGCCGTCCTTGTGGCCGGCGATGATGTAGCGGCCCTCGGCGGACCAGCCTGCTACCGAGACGGCCGCGAGGCCGTCTCGGGTGGTGATGCAGTGGACCGGGTCTTCGACAAACTCGCGGATCTCGTTGGTTTGCGGGTCTCTCTTGACTTGGTACACGTTGATGGAGCCGACGTATTTCATCACGTCGTCGAGCACGGCGAGGACGTAGTTACCGCAGGGCGAGAACTCGACCCGCTTCACGGGCACGGGCGACGACCACGTGTGCACGTTTTGGCCGTTGCACACGTTCCAGACTTTGATACTGTAGTCGGCGCTGCCGGTGACGCAGCACTGCGTGTGGCGGTCCACGTCTATCGACCAGATGGTACCGGTGTGGCCCTCGAGCGTTCCGAGCCGCTCGCCGTTGATCGAGTACCACACGCTCGCGACGTTGTCCTTGGAACAGGTGAATACCAGATCACCCTCTCGGTTGTACTTTACCTGCGTGAGGGGACGCTCGTGTCCCACCAGCATGATAGGTCTCATCTTGATGGCGTGGGGTGTTGCTGTACTGTGCTACGCTAGCTCATCGTAGCCTGGAGGCTCTTGTAGTGAAGGTTCGAAAATTTTTCAAGTCATGCGAGCACTGCAGGGTAACAGGGCAGACTAAAGGGTGCTGTAGAAAGGCTATAAAGACTGGTTCAGCAGACGTGTTCGACGTTCTCCTTGTCCTGGACGAACTCGCCCAGGTCGACCTTGAGCTTTCTGTTGAACTGCTCGAACATAAAGCCCAGACAGCTCTGGGTGATTGCGGCGTCGTATCTGCCCTTGCTTGACTCGTCGCGGATGAATGCGTGCTGTGCCGCGTTCAGCTCGAGAAACGTAAAATTGACACACTGTTCTCTGAGACTCTGGCGGATCAAGTCTCTGCCTGCGGGCGGCACGTGCGTGTCGAGGGTGCCGAAGATCAGCACCAGTTCCTGGTCCCTGGTCGCTTCGCGCGAGACGCGAGCCAGTGAATCGTCGTTCTTGTTCAGACCAAGCGTCCGGGAGTGGATATCTGTCGGGAAGAAACACGTAGCACACGAGACACGCTTGTCGAGCAAAGCTCTGAACGCTAGGTGTCCGCCAAGACACATACCCGTGGCGCCGATCCGCTTGCCGTCAAAGTGTGGCAGTGATTGGAGCAGATCGCAACACAGCTTGTTGTCCTCGTCGTACGATTGCAACGGTTTCTTGATCTTGAAGTCGTTGCCCCTGTCGGTGCCCTCGACGTCGTAGTTCAGAGGCTCTGGGCCGACAAAATTGTGGTAAATCGCAGGTGCCACCACCACATAGCCCTCGGAAGCGATCCGCTGCGCAAACCGCCTCACAGGACCAGTCACTTGGTAAATTTCACTGTACACTATCACGCCGGGGAACTTGGCGCAAGGATAGCCCGTCAGTCTTGGCGTGAAAACGTAAATCCTCAGCGTCGACCCATACGAGGTCTTGACATCGTGGTAATTGTCGGTAATCAACATCGTTGGCACCTCTAAGCTTGCCTTTCACTGCCCTCACCAAACCCGTCCGCTTTTAAACCTCTAGTGAAAACCAGCGTCGCAACAAAGAAACAGTAAAGGGACAACCCACGATGGCCAGATGTCTTAGGCGTCACCGCAAAGGGTGTCCGATGCAAAATCAACCTCCCATCGAGCGAAAAGTACTGTCACCACCACCAGTGGCAGAACCCGCACGCTCCCGTCCCGAACACACCGAACGTATCGGGCTACATATACGTCTACACCTATAGACACATGTACGACTCCATACTGGAGGGGGGGGGGGGGGGGGGGGCCCCGGCGACCCTGGAACAGCCGTTCCCACATCCTCTGCAAGATCGGCATGACAACCAACAGCTCCGTGTCCGCACGACTGCTACAGTGGGAGAACGCCTGCAAGCACCCGGTCGTGAACCTTACCCCGGAAACAGTGGCACCGCTGCTGAACCGCGACACAACGCTGGCAAGACTACTCAGCAAGCTCACAATCTCTCGCAACACGCCCTCCTGCGAGCTCACCGTTCCCTCCTACAGAGACGGCGGGTTCTGGGTCGCGGCGCGCGGATCGCTGTCGCTACCCATGGTAGAAAACGCAATACACAGGTACCTGTGGGCAAGACTGGGACAGGGACTCGTCTACTGCTACGGATGCGATCCCGACGGTCTCAAGAGACACAAGGAATGGTTCAGAGTGCCCGTCTCTGAACTACCCTGGCTCTTCCGCACCGTAGACTCCTTCTGCCGTGGCGTCCGATAGACCGGTACATACCATGGCAACCTGTCCTGTCGCAGCGTCGCGCAGGGGCGATAGCAGCGTGAGCGGAAAACTTGAGGTTCAAGGTAGATGTATATAACGTAGCTAGTAGTAGTGGTGCGGACGACTGCTGGGGGTCGGACAGGGGATCGACAGCTCTTATGGGGACCGTGGTGAACGCTAGGACAAGGGTAAGAGACAGACCGTTTCGGAGTTTCCCAAGACACAATGGATGTGCGTGGGATAACGATATTTTCAGCACGGAGAGCGGCTACAGCCACCGGCCGCATCGCGGCGGTGGCTTTGGCACGCTGCCCGTGCTGGGCGGCTCCAGCGAGGACCAGCGGGTCACGAAGCTGGAGCCCATAAGAGAGACGGATCACTCGACTCCCGAGCTGCAAGTACACGATCAGAGTCCCGAGATCGCCAGTCTGACGGCGTTCAAGGGCAATCTGCGTAAAAGATGGACCGACAAGATGCGTGTGATTACGAGGAAACTGGATCTCTTGCAGGCCAAGACGTTCGATCTCGTCTGGGTGTCGATCCTATACCTCAACTACCTGTATCCCCAGATGTCGCGATTTGTTGAGTATGTTTCACAGGGTGTTCCCCTTTAGCGTAGCCCGGACAGCTTACTAACCACGCCGACCCCGACCGGCAAACAGTGCAAGCGAGGGAACACAAGCAGCCAGCAAGAGGTCCGACGGCGTGCGGATTTTGGGGCATGATCGCATAGCCCGTGAAAATCGACTTGGAAGCCCGGTGATGATGGACGGTGGTTGATGACAGACACAAAAACAGCTATACGAAGGCCTGGAGGCTAGTACTCCGCCGTCCACACGGGGAGCTCTTTTGGTCTGCGTGTTTCCCTCTCTTTCGCTCTTGTCTGTTTGTAGTTCGGGCCGTGATGGCAGCAGTGGCACCGCAGATAAAGAAACACATAAGAGCTGGAGCGGTGCTTCGCGGGTGCGTTCTGCAATACGCAAGTCTCGAGAGATTATCTGGGTGCAGATCGGACAAGTATCGATTCGGTTCAAGCGGAGACCTTACTCTACGATTTTCCTACTATCGATCTCGTGTGCCGGGGCGATCCCGATCGGAGTTGTTTTGTTCGTGATGGTGTCGTTATCGTCACTGTATTTTCTGACCTATTTTGTTGTCTTTGTCACGATGGGGTTCTTTGCGTCTGTGTTCATTGTTCCCTTGCTGACCGTATCGTTTGTGTTTGCGTCGTGTGTGGTCATATTCGGGTTCCTCAGCGACATAACGTTCAAGTTTGCCCAGGTGATATATTTCAAGACGGACCACCGGCTGAAAACGACGCTGGACAAGATGGGCGACCACACGACGAAGGCGGACACCAGACGGCCACAGGTGATGAAGAATTACTCGTCGGCGAGGCTCAAGAGCGCTCACTCGTTCTCGCAGCCGTCCACGGCCACCAGCGCCATCGCCAGGTCGCTCGAGGTGCGTCCAGACCAAGCATCCCGGGTAACGCCGTGAAGCATCTAATTTTTTTCTCGTTGTCCAGCCGGGAACTGGCGAGCCTTGGCGAGGTAGCTGGAGTTACTGCCCTTTTGGTTCCTGGAGAGGTCTCGTGAAGCTGGAAATTGGGTGGAAGATTAACATTTGAAATTTCATATTTTATCAGATATACTTTATTTCCCCTACACCTTAGCTATTTAGTCGGAAGAGTATCGAATGAGGTTGGCGAGTGTAGTGTGTGTGGTTGGCACGCTGGTGTGCCATTGTCTGGCGTTGCAGGCTAGGGATGCGCACTTGACGTTCCCGAATTCGGCCAAGAGAGGTATTATGATTGGGAAGATCGATAGAAGCACGCAGGAGATGCAAGAGCCGGTGGTGATTGATAACTCTACGAGTGAGATAGATTTTAGTTTTGCCGTGGCAGCTCGCGACAGGCCTTCGCAGGTGAGCTTGCTGCTGGGGTTCCCGGAACGTGACTTAGAGGTCGTTATGGAGGCAAAGGTTACGGAAGTTGGAGAGCTGGTGATGTACAGGTACAAGATCGACCAGTCGACGGTTCCGGAGGCGTTGCTGTATTTCGCGCAGGCCGAGCAGCGGCCGCTGACCGCGTCTGTTATTCTGGCTGAGCCTGAAAGACGCAAGGACAATGTCCTTGCGTCGCTGTTCAAGATACAGGTGGAGCTTGCCGAGCCGGTAGAGTACCAGAGACCCGCTCGGTTCGGGACTAAGCCCGAGATTATCCATGAGTTCAACCCTGAGCCAAAGACCGCGCCTTGGAATTTGGTGCAAATTTTCATCCTATTGATCGCATTGGTCACCTTTGGCTTAATGGTCGCCTGGATGTACTCTGGAGCGCTCAACTTCTACGCGGTGCCCACAAACTTTAACGTGGTATACATGCTATTTTTCATTCTGTCCATTATTGGGTTTGAGTACATCTTCGTCCGGTACTACGCTGGCACGAGTATCTTCGACACTTTATTCGCTGCATTGTACCTGGCAGTTCCATCGCTGTGGCTGGGCACCAAGTTTTTGAGAAACTTTGGCGAGACGATATAAACAAGATCACGACTTCACTACGTATATTGAATTGCAATGGCTCTCATTTTTCATCGACATAAATGTTTTCGATCTTTCTGAACCCCCAAAAATTGCCCTTGGATCCACCCCAAAACGGTTCGTTGAAATCATTAGCTGCCACAATCTTACCTTTTATGAGACCCATGGGTAACGCATTGTAAGTCCTTGAATCTAGCGAGTGTGACAAATTGTCGCCGGTGACCCACACGTGTCCTTTAGGTACCTTGATATACGAATCAAAACTCTCATCGTAATCCTCTGAGCATCCGTTTGGATCTTCCGGAAGCTTATCGTTGCTCATTGTCTCGAAAGCTTTAGACTTCATGCTGGGATCAACCAGTATAATGTCGCCGGGCATCCCAGTGATTCTTTTACAAACCCGGTGATCTGGATCGCTAGGTTTCACTGCAACGATACAATCTCCAATCTGGCAGCCTTTCCCATCCTTGTATTTTTTTATAGCATGAACATAGTCGTTGGTGGCAGCTAATGTCGGCAGCATTGATTCACCTCTGGTCTCTGTGAACTCATACACATGGTTATGTATTATATGGACAAAGCAAACTGCTCGAACGGCATACGACAACGTCTTGCTCCAGGTTCGAACAACGGTCGTCATGGTCACTCTCTCTTCGCTAGTACCGTTGTCATTAAGCGTACCTCGATTGATATCGTCCGCGATTATCACGAGATGTCAGTATACCTTCTATTAAAGCTAAATAAATTTAATAGCCAAGATCAGTTGGGCCATTCAGGCCTCCATTGGCCTGATCGGTACCGATAATTTTCTTTGATTTTACTGTGCGACTTTCTTGCAAGGTCCCCACTGAGATGAAGCCTTGCGCAACCTCTTTGCCCGAGCTTCAAATACTTGATCACTTGTCGACATAGCTCTGTGCTGGCATTTTCCCATGTATTGCCATCTCTGACATATGGTAGGAAAATTAGCAATGTCTTGAAGTAGCTTTTGCCCAGACCGAGAGCTAGCTCAGACGTCAGGCCATCGTGGAATTGGTTTAACGCTGCCTTGGATGATATATATTCAGTGGCAAAGCCTGGAGCTGTCAGAGTCAGGACACTGGTCAAGTTAATGATATAAAAACTTGTCTTTCCGTCTAGAAGTTTTCTTGTTTGCGGTACTAGCACACTCGTAAAGTATTTGGTCGTAACCATGACGCTAATGACATTGGAATCGATGTACTCCTGTAATCTGGAGACAGCACTGTTCCCCAGCGGGGAAGAAGAGTTGAACGTCGTGCTCAAACCGTGTTGCATGTTGTTGATGAGTATTTTTAAAGGCAATTGCAGCGCTTGCACTTTTGTCAGTGCTTCCAACACAGATTCCGGTTTTGTAAAATCCTTGCATTGCACAAAGCTGTAGTTCTTAGCTACTATTGTTGCTTCTTTTTCATTCAAAACCACTTCCATATCCTTGGTGTCCACATTGACCACATGGAGATCCCAGTCAATTGCCAAGGCCAAGCAGATTTCGATACCCAAGCCCTCCGAAGAACCACCCATTATCAGGACACCAATACCATCCTCTAGCTTTAGACCGGCTCCCAAGAGCCCATACAATGAACTGGCAACATTGAACAAGCTCCTTGACATCACTGGTTTACCTTGGTCTGACTTTTATTTTATTATTTTCTGACGCTGAATTTGTGACGCTTTAGAAAACATCGCACCGTCTAGTAATTATCGATAAACTGGTGCTGCTGAAGTGCTAATGTAAGGCGATCTCTAATTCTGTGATGGGGCTTCATATATATGAATTGAGTGAAAAATAGGCTGTTGGTATCCAGGACTCTTTATAATAATGGCGACATTAGTGTCAAAGTCTGCAGCAAGCGTAGCAAGCGTAGCAAGCTCACTAAACAAATTCGAACATCAAGTGCTAGCTACGGATGCCGCGAATTGACTGCCGTAGAATTTTCAAATAGCATAAAATTGCTCTTGTATACTTGATTGTAAGCTGAGCTCCGGCATCGAGTTTATCTTAAGAAAAGTTCACTACAAGAGCACAGATAAGCTTAATATGAGTAAAACAGAAGACATCAACCACCTGCTACCAGCATGGGAGTCGCTGCAGCGGAGCAAAAGAAGCTGCTAGAGCAGCTTATGGGTAAAGAGTCCCATCACGGGCGCAGAAGTCATTCCGCTTTCAACAATCAACGAAGAAACCTGGGACTGCATGATCCTAGGATATGCAAATCATATCTGGTGGGAGAGTGTCCTTATGACCTTTTCCAAGGCACCAAACAATCTTTAGGCCGTTGCCCTCAGATTCATTCAGCCAAATTCAAGATCCAGTACGAGAAGGAAAAGAAGAGAGGTGCGTCGTTCACTGAATTCGAAAGAGAATACTATGCAATACTTGCGAAATTCGTCAATGACTGTAACGGCCAGATTGCAGTAGCTTTGAAGAACCTGGAGCACACGCCCGAAGAGAAAGAAAAGATTCAACAGGTAACAGAAGAGCTAACTGTCCTAGACTCCAGGATCGGGCTCATGATACAGGAGATACAATCTTTACTAAAGGCAAATGAAGTGTCGCAAGCCATGGTTCAAAGCATCAAATTGCAGGCGATGCAGGAGAAACGGCAAGAAGTTGCCAAAAAAGTGAGGAACATAACCGAAAAGGTGGGTCAGAGTGCTCAGCAGAAACTACAAGTATGCGAAGTATGCGGCGCGTATTTATCCCGGCTCGATACCGACAGAAGACTAGCAGACCACTTCATGGGGAAAATTCACCTGGGCTACGTCAAGATGAGAAAGGACCACGAGCTAATGAAAAAAAAGTTAAACAGACAGCAGAGAGGATAGAACAAGAATCAAGCATTTCTCAGCACAGTCAGCCTTGCAAAGCCGTGATCCGCAGCTCGCTGAAGAAGCTGTTCCGTTGCCAACGAACCGTTGCTGGGCCGGCCTATAGCATACGGATGATACGATGCAATATCTCACAAGTCTTGCAAGAAACAGAACAAATCTGATCCAGCCTGTTGCTTGTCTTAGAGTTTTGCAAGCATTGCGGTCGTTTTCGGCATAAAGTCCCTTCAAAAAGTTACTATATAAGAGGACCCTTGACAACGGAATATAGAAGACAACAGCGAAGTGTGGTGCAGTATAAGTCCAAATACTGGTTAATTAGTGCCGACTATCTACCATGGTTGTCAACAGAGCTGTTACTTACATCAGCTATTCTACACCTGCTTCTCTGGTGCAAAAAGAGCTGGACCTTGATAGTTGCTATCGGGATGATGAAATTGTTGTACAAGTGTATGCTGCGAGTTTGAATCCTATCGATTTACTTGTCCATTCTTTGGCTTGCTGGCCCTTTATTGGGTCTTACGAAAAGACGTACTCTAGGGATTACAGCGGTGTCATCGTGAAGAAAGGTGACAAAGTCGACCCTAAATGGAAAGTTGGCGATAAAGTCAATGGGTTTTACAATCATGTGTATGGCTACCACGGTTCTTTGACGGACTATCTAGTGCTGAATCCAAAGCAACAGTCAGCAATAACTCATATGGCAAAGCCTGCAGACTCTAAGTACAACGATTTCGTCGTCAATGCGGCCTGGCCTTTAGTCTTTGGCACAGCTTACAGTGCTCTTTTCAATTACGGACAGAAACTCGGGCCGGACTCGAAGATTTTGATCATTGGAGCCTCTACTTCTGTCTCCTATGCGATGCTTCAAATTGCCAAACATGAAATCGGAGTCAAGACCGTGGTCGGCGTTTGTTCCAGCAAATCGATCGATTACAACAAGAAGCTCGGATACGATTACCTTGCCACATACGACCAGGGACCTATAACCGAAAGTGTGGGCAAGATACTGGTCGGTGACCTGAACAACCAGAAATTTGACCTGATTTTCGATTCTGTCGGCAACAGCGAATTCTTCCCCGTTATGGACAAATTCTTAAAGCCAAAGAAAGACAACTCGTACTACATCTCCATTGCAGGAGACAGAAAAATCAACTATGCCAACCCCAGACTAACAGACACCTTTGCAACCTTCCTCAGAGTATTGAGGCCTTTCAAATCGTACAATTACGCCACTTTCTTCGTTAAATCACAATCAGACTACATGGAGTTGGGCTCCAAGATGATAAGCGAGGGCACCTACGAGCCCATTATCGACTCGGTTTACGCCCTGGAAGACTTCCAGACGGCAATAGATAAGCAAAAATCCAACAGAGCCAAGGGCAAAATTGTCATCAAGGTCAAGGACGACTTATAAGAACCCTCAACAGTACGGACTGGTCATAGTTCTATATTCCATCGCTAGTTGTATAGTATTTACTGTCACGTAATAACGGAGGCGGGTAACCTGTCGAAAAAATTTCAGCTTTAGAGGGTCTTAGAGGTAGGTAAAGTGGTGAAATGACGAGTAAAACGGGTTCTTGAAGCCATTACTATCGCTCGAGACCCTTGATTGGTGACTACGGAATGTTTGGAACTGGTACTCAGTCCACCGGTGGTGACCGATTTGCGAATTTAACGGTTAACTTTAATCAGCAGCAGCAACAACAACAACCACAACAACAGGCTAACCGGACAAATACATATAGCTCTCAACAGTTTCAGAGTGTTCCACAGGTTCAGCAACAGACTTTGTTCTCACAGGGATCACAAAATCAATTGGGATCATCACAAAGGGAGGCAGAATGGTACAATAATCCACGTAAACGGGCGATCCCGCAAGCTATAGTCAAGAGAACCACCAAGAGATCTCCGTCGGTTGACTCTAGTCAAGCTGTAACCGATAGCAATGCATCTACTCAAAGATCGGGGTTCAATAGCCTGAGTTTTGGATCGAAAAAAGACATTCGGGGCCTTCCATCAACACAAAGCATTAAAGCCAGCAAAGGCGGTGAACACAATACTAGCATACTAAGTTCTAACGAGGCGCCACCTACGGTCTCGCTACATGACTGGCAGCGGGAGGATGAGTTTGGTGCTATGGTGCCACTTGCTTCTCACATAGACACTGAGCTGGGGAAGCCGTCTTTTGACGAGAAAGCAAAGTCATTATCAAGCTCGACGTCGGCCAAGAAGGACGGTACTCACCCAAATGCATTCGATAGAAATAGTCGTACTTTGGAGACTTCGCGTAACGCTGCAAACAAGACTGATAATAATGGCCCTCTCAGTTCGACAGCGCCATCAATTGAAGAAAGTGCAGTTATTGTATTTGGATATCCTGAATCTATTTCGAACCTTGTTATACAACATTTCTCAAAGTTTGGGAGTATTTTGGAGGACTTTGAAGTACTAAGGACCAGTTCTGGCATGAACGCTGCAAGCTTACGACTACGTAGGCGTAAGTCTGATAGCTCTGAAAGGAAATATCCGATTTTCACAGGTGATGGATGGGTAAAACTGACTTACGATTCGTCCTCGGCAGCAATGCGGGCTTTACAAGAGAATGGACAAGTATTTGGTGGTTCTTTAATCGGATGCGTGCCCTACAACAAAAGCTTGGTAGAACAGCTGGCATCCTGTAAGATAGAAAAAATAGACGACATTGGAGGTGTTAATTTCTCTGTCAAGCAGTCATCGCTAGAAGAACCTAAGGAAACTACTGTATCCAGTGCAGTTAGTCCTCTGAATGATGAGCGTGATCAAAAGATTATTGGAGCTCAGGCGCCGTTTGGTGGCTCCTCGAACCAGGTTGCCACGAACGGCAATATTCTGGAGCATCCCAAGATAACGTATCTCAATCGAAGATTGCATCTAAAGGACGGTAAGAAGCTTTTCGCTCATAGTGGCTCTCCCGGCAGCCATAACTTTCTGCAGAACCTTGAGCTGAAAATGCGTCAACAAGAAGAAACTAATAAGCAACAAGCGGGGCTCTTGCACAAAGTTAATAACTGGTTATTTGGTTGGAATGAGCTTTGAAATAGGGTTGCAGGATTGTCTCTTCTCATCATCTGGTACAAAAGACTATCTAATTATCTGTATACCTTCAAAGAACATTGGCAATTTCGGAAGCTTCAGTTACAACTGTAGATTGTTAATCGAGAATGAGCACTAATTGGTTCCTGGAATGACCAAACAGCGATTCTGTGTTATAACTGCCGTTTGTCCCTACCATAGCCCTTCCATTTGCAGCCTTGATGCATTATTATGCATCCTTTGGAGTTACCGATCGCCTGAGCGGACTTGTAGACGTCCGTTTGAGATACTGGCCCATGGAAGGGGATTGTCTTTGATGATATAAATGGCTTGCACCAAGACAAAGGGAGGTGTTTCCACTGGCATGAAGTGGAGACGACATCCCAGATGCGGTGGAAACGTGAGGCGAATAAAAACCAGAAGATGCGCCTGTTCTTCCCGGACCTGACTTATCCCTTTGATAGCGACGAGATGACCTGCATTCCATTGCATTGTGATAAGCGCAAGTTGGGTAGAAATGCGGTGTTTCCATTATGACGTTATGAGATTTGCCAGCGCCAACCACATCTTCAAATTCTCGTGTTCGCGAGTTGAATTTCTCTAGTATGGTATCACCCATTACAGAGTGTGTTTTGAAGATAGGCGACCTAGACGAGCTTACCGCAGGCCAAAAATGTACGTAACCTTCACCGGTGGTGGCATCAACTTGGACGTCTTGCGTCTTTTTGTTGGTATATGGCTTCACTACCTTGGTCTCATAATCGGCCATCAAAGCTTGCTGAAGAACTGTCTCGTCTACCAACCTTTCTTCGTACCGATCGATTACGATGTAATGCATAATAATCTGGTGCAGGACAACTGGTATGGCAGTAATGAACGAGATGTCGCACATCAATAGAAAAAATACGGCAGTTGGACAGAAAGAGGCGAAGAAGTGCGCAGTGAATTTTGATGGTACCCACTTCTCGAGACTATAGTATATCTCATCGACATCTGTCTTTTCATCAGCCGCAGGACTGCCACGAAACATATATTTCAACATCGACCACAGTGATCCATTATATATGTTCTCCAAATATTCATCATTCAGATTCTTCAAACTTCTCTTAGTGACGTGCTTCGACATCGGTCTCTCTTTAGCATTAAAAAGCGAATAACTTCGGAAATGGCCCCAGAAGAACTGGTAAGTTAGGCCCAAATTCACAATCAGAAGGCCAATGGTCAGTAAATTGAACAACCTGCTTACACCGCCAAGAAAGCTAGCATAAAATGAAGCCGTCGAATTAGTTTGCCTATTGACACTGTACCGATTCAAATATTCGTATTCTTTCAACTTCCCGGATCTCGAAAGGTCAAAAGCATCTTGATTAGACGCAATCTTATAGCTTTCAGGTCTGATTAGATTGTCTTGCAAAAGCCTTATAATATAAAGTAGGAAGGTCAAACTATGCCCCAACGGTTGGGCGTTCGAACGAGCTTTGGCATCCCAATCAATCGTCTGGATCCACTCATTCAAAAGAATATGCCAATCTGAAGGTCCGGTGGTGAGAATTAGAAGAGTTCGTCGTATCCAGGAGATGTTCTTATCAACGTTGTCATCCAATAAGTCGTCATCTTCTCTGGAAGCATTAAGAGGAATATAGCGGTCTTTCGAAACCCGATATGACATCAAGCCTGAGGATTCACTGAAGACCTTACCTAGTTGCTATGATTGCCTCTTGATATGTCATGAACTACAGCTGGCATGCAGTAACCAACAGTTACGCTACGGAACCCGGACAAGAGCTTGAAGAGCACATACACAAAGACAGCACCTTGGCCACTACATTGCTTGTTGACTAAGAGGTAGTCTTTGATGCCATATTGGCATCTGGACAGGATAATGACTGTAAGCATGCAAATCTTAGCTTCTTATATAGTTGTTTGATAGATCATTAAGATAGTTCGGTTCGCACTTGGTGATAGCGAAAACTCTCAGCCGGGAAGGACCAGCCGACATTTGTACCAGAGATTGATTGATATTACCTCCTGCAGGTGAAGCGGCCCTGTATGGACGCTAATCAGCAATTGCTGTCTCACCCAATCTGTCTTGACGGTTTCTCATCTCAAGAACAAAAATTCTGAAGGTTTAGCACATATCCATCGGTACCAGCTTTTATGCAATCTATCAGTACCAATCCTTAGGGAAGCTATGCAACGGTGTAAATGCCACGAAATATCATTCGTTCAAGCTAACGCCCGTTTGAGATCCAACCAGCAGCTCACATTCAACAGGTCGAAGACGTTTCCCGCTTAAAAGAGCTTCATCTTTCTCAACCAGTAGCACTATCGAAGTACAGTCATCTATGCTGATTTGATCAATGACAAGGCCTCCAGGGCCCGGATTTTCATAGGACGTCATTTCATGAAGTTGGTTACGAGTTTCTTCATCAAATATGTTACAGCGTATGGGAACCGACGGGGAAGAGGTAATGGGCGAGATCCTTATAAAGCATAGGTTATTGGTCTTGCTGGTTAACCGTATCTTTATTCGATTAGAATTCGATGGCCATTCGAATCGCTTCTCAAAATGATGAGGAAAACCGCCGAAATCAAAATAAACTTGTTTTAGCTTGAATTCAATTGCCTCTCCTAACGAAGATGGTCTCACATTTAGTTTGAACTTACGCGAAAGCGGCTTTGAATATGAAGAACACACGACTTTGTATGGTGTATTGGCTATAAGCCGCACATGCTTGATATCATACTTCTGCTGCTCAAACTTGGCCTCTCTTACAAGGGGAATTAGCATTTTGTGATCTCCAGCGTGATACACCTCAGCATTAATCATATCCTTCGACGATTCAGAAAGTAACTGCAGATTCAACGAAACATCTTCGCAATACAGAGATTTAACTTTCACCATGATACTCGGATTTCGGTAGAATTGACGAGAGTTCGAAATTCCGTCGTCTGGTGCGTCAAACACTATACTGCGATAATCTGTACTCTTTGTCTCTCTGTTGAAGCTTACCTGTTCCGAGTTGTAAAACATATGAGCCGTGAAGGATTCGCTGTGTGAGGAATGGCAAAACAGCCGGATACTTCGACCAGGACGAACTTCTAGTTTCAACAGCTGCAATCCAATGTCGCAAGCACCTTCAGGTTCATCTTGGTTGCTACTCAATATATCCGTCGGCACTGCTTTCAAGTAAGCTATTCGTTTCCTTGAAGAAACCTCTTCACGTAGGTTTGTTTCCAGCAGCACACGAACAGGTTGCTTTGATTTCGATCGGTTTTTTATGATGAACAATGGTTTATCAGTAATGCTGTTGAAGCGATTGCAGCTCTCAGCTTTGTAGAAAAAATGGATACTACTCTTGTAATAGAAAAGCTTCGTTTGGCACCAATTAAGATATACCTGTTCGTAATGGTTCCATAAGTCATCTTGGTGAACTTCGATTTGGGTCCCAGGACTTAAAGGATCCCGTACCATCAAAGATTCCTTGTCCTCGTCCACAGCCACCACAGCGTAGTCATGATCCTTGATCAAAGGCGCTACGAGTCTTGATGTATCTGCACCAGTCCCAAGCGCAACGATGCATAGGCCACTTTGGAAATATTTGATCAGTTTCTTGATATCGATCTCGTTTGCCGCCATTACCTCTGGAAAATAACCAGTCAGTCTAAACGTGTCAATCGCACAGTTTGATCCCTGTGTATCATACGAGCCTGCTGTAATCTGCAAATACGCTAATTCCAACACTTTATCAGCCAAATCCCCACTATGTATCGACAATTGATTCGACTGACCATCGGTCGGGATCTCAGATGTGCTCACAGTAACCACCCTGTCACTAGCCCCATTGAAATGCAAATTAACGGCAAAGACGTCTTGCGACAGTTGCTTGATCTTTGGCCGACTCACACCGTGAACTTTGAGTCCCATCAATGAAGCCACAAAGGAGCAATTGTCGATGTCCTGGCATTGTCTCAATTCCGTGGTTTCCTCTGGCCTTAGACGAGATCTATTAGCATACTTGGATCCCAGCCCAGGAGACTTGATATCCAGGACATAAGGTCCATTCCAGGGCAGAGGACCTGCCAAATCAACGTCTAACGGAGGGTAGAAGTTCCTACCGACAAGGGAAGTCAACCAAAGAAGTTTAACCTTAGCATTAGCACTGGTAATATCCTCTCGTAGCAACACAACACACTTTATGAACTCAGAATCATCAGTTTTCGACGCCAGCGACACCAATTCCTTCAACTCTGCTGAATAGTCGTTGTTCCTGCTGCAATAAACAGCCTTCCGCACATCATTTAGAAGCTGCCAATGATCCATATCGACGCATACCAGTCTCAACGATAGCTTTGTTAGACAGTCTCCATAACACAAGTTTTAAGCATACTGATGGGTAGGTGAACTACTGAAAACGGTGCCAAAGAACCACAGGTTTCCGATCCCAAGTGCCTCAAAGAGAGTTCCAGACGATTAGCAAGAGTCTTATGGTGAATCCAGCTGCCAGGGTGAAGTTTGTAAGGAAGAACCTGCTGGGAAGGAAGAGGGAACCCACGGTTAGGGTGGTACCAACGGAGGAGGGGCAAGATCCAGAGGGCAAGGAAGAGGATATCGTTTCTATCATGAAGGAGGTCGAGACAGATACGACGATGGCTAGGGATGAAGTGATAGCTAAGTGTCAATCGCTGTACAAGGAGGCTCAAGGTGAGCCGGAGCTTGATCGAGAACAATTGAAGAAATATCTTGAATCTGCGTTCAGTAATGACTTCCCTCCACAGATGGTGGCACTAGATGCGTCACAACCGTGGATCCTATATTGGACTGCTAACTCTTTGAAGGTCCTGGACGAAGGCTAT
This sequence comes from Torulaspora indica, assembly GCA_931305995.1. Classification (NCBI taxonomy): domain Eukaryota; kingdom Fungi; phylum Ascomycota; class Saccharomycetes; order Saccharomycetales; family Saccharomycetaceae; genus Torulaspora; species Torulaspora indica. Next base: position 222,053 of record CAKNUP010000008.1, on the reverse strand, counting down.
TTAAGCGACCGCTGCAAGCGTCGCATCTGTGAAAAGCTACTGGCCATCTCAGAGTCCGGCGGGCCTTTTGGAGGCGGCGTAGGCCAATTACCTCATCTTGCTAGCACCTACGCAGCTGTGAGTGCAATGGCCTTGTGCGACAACGTGGAAGGATACTGGGATCGCATCAACGAGAAGGCAATCTACGATTGGTTGCTATCGCTGAAGCAGCCGGACGGTGGGTTCAAGACATGTCGAGGAGTAGGAGAAACGGATACGCGAGGCGTTTACTGCGCTCTGAGTATCGCATCGCTGCTCAACATATTGACTGACGAGTTAAGTGAAGGTGTCGCCGACTTCTTGGTGCGCTGCCAGACATATGAAGGCGGATTCGGCGGCTGCCCATACGGGGATGAAGCTCACGGCGGCTACACTTTCTGTGCCGTAGCCAGTCTAGCGATTCTCGGCGCTTTGGATCAAATAGACCAGTCCAGTCTCATGCGGTGGTGCAGTCAAAAACAGTATGAACCCGAGATGGGTCTTTCAGGGAGAACAAACAAGCTGGTTGATGGCTGCTACAGCTTCTGGGTTGGCGGTGCGGCTGCAATACTTGAACTTTACGGTTATGGGAAATGCCTCGACAAGTCTGCCCTGAGAAAATACATCCTATACTGCTGTCAAAGCGATGGTCGGCCCGGGCTGCGCGACAAGCCTGGCACTCATCCAGACCTCTACCACACCAATTACGTGCTCTTGGGACTAGCGATTACCGAAAATCTTTTTGGACTCTCTTCAGATGGGCAACTTAATCCCGACATCAAACCACTTCCTGTCACCGTGCCCTCCAGGCTATCTAGGATAAATCCAATTTGTGGACTTCCTGTCAAGGATTTTGAGAAATTTACCAAGCATTTCAGATACGAAGCCTAGCTCACATAGCTATTTAACGATTTTTTATATTTTTATAGGTATTAAGGTCTATTAGTTCACTGGTTTTTACTGACGCCTGGTCAATTACAAGCAGTAAAGAGCTCTGATCAAAAGAGATCAGCTTCAGACTGCTAGTAATGGATCTGATAAGACGAGTTTTGCATGGCGGTGAAGTACCATTTACACCAATACCGGGATCCTTTCCAGAGGAACAGTTGTCGGGCGAGAATGGGAACGATGAGCAGGTCTCGCAAACCAACGAACCTGAAAGGTTCATCTCTAGGAAGAGGTTCCTCAGCCTGTTGCTGCAGGTACCATTTGTGTTTCTTTACCATATTATCAGCCTAATAATATTAATTCTATCCATGTTGTCACCTTTATGCGCCATAAATGGATACTACAAGAAGAAGCAAACGAGGTTCTTGGACCCGAAGAGTCGGTTGAATAATCTATTGGATAGCCTGAACAACGAGTCTCAACGGACGGGTGTTACGGAGTCAGACGACGGAGTGGCGTATAGCTTTGGATCATTGTACAATCTGGAAAGTGGAAGCCTAGGCCAGGATATTGTTCAAGGCAGCTACACGGAATTACTTGCTGCTTGCTCCGAGCAGTGTAAATTTGCAATCATATACTTGCACGACCCACTTTTGGATAATAATATGGATTATGTGAATAAGATTCTTTGTTCTGAAAAGTTTACCACAATGATTAGGAAATATCAGATAATGCTGTGGTTTAGCGACGTAACGACCTCAGAGGGTCTTCAAGTGGCCAATGCACTGAAAGTTAGACAATTCCCATTTCTGGGGGTCCTCTGCTTGAAAGCAGAGAAGAGAATCGAGGTTATCGGTAGGATGGAGGGAGATGTCCGCAGATATGATCCCGATCATCTCGAAAACATTCTCTCCAAGGGCTACTCTCGACTAATCCAAATAAGGCAGCAGAGGCAGAACATTGCTTTACAAAGAATAATCAGAGAGCAACAAGATAGCAGGTTTGAGGAGTCCCTAAGGGCAGATCAACAGCGGCAACGAGAGCAAGAAGCCCAAAGGACCAGAGAGGCTGAGGAGCAGCGCAGGGAAAGACAAAGAAGGCAATGGCTTCTGTGGAGAAAGACGCGGCTTCATCCCGAGCCTCCCAGTTCCGCTGACAGCTGTCGTGTAGCTATCAGAATCGAGGGCGATGGCAGAAGGATCATACGTAAGTTTGATGCTTCACTAACGGTAGAAGAGATTTACGCTTATGTCGAGCTCTACTCAGAGGGCCTCCTGAACTCACAGGAGACATTTTCCGGTAACGAACCTCCTGCAGGTTACCATCATGACTTCAAATTTGTTCTGATCACACCGGTACCCAGGACTGAACTAGACCCAGCGGCCACCATCCGAGATGTTCCCGGTCTTTATCCCTCTGGTAATATCGTCATGGAAACGTTAGATTGACTCAAGAGCCGGGCAAATACATATGTTACATCATGATTCTAAACAGGAGGATGTCCGCTTATTTTCTCTGCCTTTTACCCTTCACACCAGCGGCCTTGGTCTTCTTTTTCTTCTTCTTCACCAAGCCTTTCATCGAGCTCTTCACCACTGCGGAATAGTCCTGCCAGAACTTATCCAATGCATCTGCCGTTACGGTAGTAGAGCATTTTCGTTTGCCGTATCGCATCCGTATTAGAATCGGGTACACACTACTGGAACTTTCAGCCACCTTCACGCTTTGTGCTTTTTTGGAGACATCAAATTGCGGCTGCTTGGCACTATCAAACTCAGCATTTCCATCAACAGGGTCTCGAACTACTAGTCTTTTGGTTGTCAGGCGGACTGTCAGCTCTTCTTCATTGTTGAAAAACTCTGGAACCTTGGCTAAAAAATCCTGATTACTCAGGCAGCCCTCGTTAACCATTGCAGCCCGTTACAAAGCCCAAGAAGACCTACCAACGGTCAATTCAGGTCCTTTTAGACACCTTCATCGCTCATTACTATGAAATTTTTCAGTCAAAGCTGCTTGCACTAGTAAGGACGCTTACCACGTGAAGACTGATAGCTATAATTTAAGTCAAGGTTAGCAGATATAAGAGCCATTGGACCTCGTTGGAAGGCTGCTGGAGTTGTCTAGCCACCGGGAATTTACTGCTGATTCAATCTGGAGGGCTACTTGTCTTTGGTGTTGTTTTAGAGCTGCAAACGCGACGGGAAGAACGTACGATATCGGCTGATTGATAAGACAAATACCCTATAATAGTAGCGATTTTCAATCAATTGCTGTGTTAGTGGCTTGCTGGATTGAGAGTGGATAGATGGAGTCGAAAGCTTCTAAACGTGCCGCACTAGCTTGGTGCTTTGTTGGAAGTAATATTGTTGCGTTGGGCGCTGGAACGCCCTATATGTTCTCCTTTTATGGTCCTCAGCTATTGAATAAGTGCCAGCTTTCGATCTCGAAGCTTAGTGTGCTATCGCTGTCTCTCAATGTTGGAAGTGCTTTGTTAGGGTTTCTGGCTGGTGTGGTAATCGACCGTAGCGTTGTGGCCTCCTGTTTTATCGGGACGATCGCGACGTTTACAGCCTATTCCATTTTAGACTATTGCTACGTGCATGAGCTGTCTAATCTGGGGCTCATATGCCTTGGATTAGCTCTGGTAGGGTTTGGATCAGTGTCAGGGTTCTACGCTGCTGTCAAATGCTGCACTACAAACTTCCCTCACCATAGAGGCACCGCCGGAGCCTTTCCCGTGGCACTCTATGCTCTTTCGGGAATGTTACTTTCGTCTTTCTGCACCAAGATGTTTGGTGATGATATCGACAAGGTGTTCAAGTTTCTGACCTTTGTATGCTCCGGGATGATATTTACAGGCTGTTTGACATTGCGAATTCTGGTTACTCCTGGTCACAAATTGAAGAGAAAGAATAGCAATCGTGTAGCGGGGACCAGCGGCTGGCTAGGATCCGGGGACGAGACCACTAGACCTATCAACATTCAAAATGTTCGAAGAAACACTGAGACGGGTTCATCGGTACATCATCGACAAAGCGTTGTGTCTAATAGCTCTAACTCGTCGTTGGCGTCGTCCCTCCAGTCGGTCATTTCAGGAATGCGTTCTTCATCCTTTATATGGTCAAAGGAATTGACTGGATCACTTTCTTTCTGGGGCTGGGGAAAAGTTCGCGAATCCGATGCACAGCGCTCAGAAACTTCCGCTGCAAAGGCTCCAGGGTCCGTGTACTCTTCGACCAATATTTATCCGCAGAGTAACAGACGTGAGAGCTTTCCTATGGGAAAGAACGATACTTTCGTTCGTGAAGAATTTTCTGAGTCAATTGCGTCTAATGCTGGGGACCACGATTTCCAACTAAAAGATGACGAAGTTGTCGAGTTTACCGCAGAGAATAAAGGATTTGGATTATGGGCCAAAAACCATGTTGTGCAAACTATCAAAAGGCCACGATTTATCGCTTACCTCTTTGTGCTTGCGACTTTGCAAGGAATAGGACAGATGTATATCTATTCCGTTGGGTTCATTGTACGCACTCAAATAGCTTCAACCCCATCGAGCGAAGGAACCCTGAACGGCGAAGAGTTTCAGTCATTGCAAGTCTCCATAATCTCTATCTTATCTTTCTTAGGAAGACTTTCTTCTGGACCCTTCTCTGACATGCTTATCAAGAAATTTAAAGCTCAAAGACTATGGAACGTGGTGCTGGCAGCCGCATTGATGTCCTGGGCATCTAGCCAAATGTTGAACCGATCATGGAACCTATCGGATTATGCGGTGTCATCCGTTCCACCAAACATCAGTAACATCTCGTACTGCTCTGCTATCTTCGGATTTGCTTTTGGCATATTGTTTGGAACATTTCCGCCCGTAATAGCAGACTCTTTTGGTACAGATAATTTCAGCTCAATCTGGGGATTGATTACTAGTGGCGGATTGATAACTGTAAAGCTATTTTGCTCCGTATTAGGAGCTGATCTGAGCAGAAATACGCTACCTGGACAGCTCTATTGTGATAAGGGTACGTTGTGTTACAGATATGCTTTCCATACCACTGCAATGAGTTCCTTCTTTGCAATGGTACTTACTCTACTAATCATTGCCGTTACTCATAATAGAAGGAACAAGAGACGTTTAGTGGACAGAGAGTTGAGCATCAGTGGTAATGCTGCATCGACTTAAGAGTTCTAGAGTGGATACCCTTCCAATTATTATTGCACTGGCAAAGTAGAATAGGAAGACCTCTAAAGCGTTACTGTTCATTGCGAAGGAAAGCTTTTCAGTTTTCTGGCCTTTCTGACAACGATCTAAGATTGAAAATATCTTACTGAAGGAACCTCCGCTTCTTCGGATAAGAGACGGATCGTAGGACGATATTGATCAGTCATAGTCGGTAATGTAGCACTTATTCATTTTAGGATGCTAATTCTCTCAACTAATGCAAGCAATATTTGTAACTTATGCGAGAATGTCAAAGAATATTCTGAATAGATCGATTCGCCTGAGCGTAGGCGTTGGTTGACTTAGATGTATCTACTTAGAACTGAAGCTGTATCGAATCACAACATTATTTGGCTTAATTCTCTTCAACTTTCTGAATTTTACCGCCTTCTTCTTTCAAGATTCTTTCCACCTCTTCCGGTTGCAGCGGGTTCCCGTTTTGATCCAGGAACTTCTTATCGCCCGGTTTGTTCATTATAGCCTCAAAGCTCTCAACATCTTGATTGCTCTCCTCTTCTACAGAAGAATCAATGTCGGCATATGAGGTGACCGCAGGTGCTGCCGAGCTCGATGACAAATCGATCTTGTCATATTCGTCATATGAGTCTAGATAGGTATCGCATGTGTAATCCCATCCAGATAGCCATTGAGACTTCTGGCAAAGATCTTTAGTCCACAAGGTGCCATACGCCAATGGACTGTAGTAATTGAAGAAATATACTGTCGAGGCTGTGAAACCAAACACCAAAGCGTAGCCAATTGCTTTCCTATTTCTGAAGATGTAGTTAACAAAAATGTCCAAACCATGACCAAAAGCTAAGATACCGAAATAATAAGCTGGTAAATAATGGTGCAAAAACATTTGACGTTTCATCAAAAACGAAGGAGCGATGTGAATTATGAATCCCAAAAGATAGTGAATAACCTGAATGTGAAAGTTAACAACATCAGCGTCTTGCAAAATCGGCTTTCCAACTTGCCACGAGCCGAGTTCGAACATGATGATCATGGCGAAAAGTACGATGAAGGATGATACCGACCACCATAGAATAGCATTTCCTAGCAAATAAACGTGTCTATATTTCGATGACCAGTAGCCAATACCGCGAAGAAGCAATGGCCAGCTTGAAGGCAATGATTCGTAAACATGCGATTCCACTAAGTTCTTGTTGATTTTCCACATTTTTTCGTGAGACTCCATAAGCTTTTTGAAGAAGGATGATGGTTTATAAGAGATGCGCTCTGAGTCCTTAGGTAAAAAGTCGTTTGTATTACCTTCCACGTACCAAACTAAAAGATCTGGCCTACCTGAGTGAGCACAGGTAACCTCCTGTTGCTCATAGCCCCACTTGGGCAGCTTTACCTCGTGAGAAAACAAGTAGCAACCGGACATAGCATGTTTCAATCTGAATTTGGTCTCCAGAGCTCTTATGTGTTCTCTAGCTGGTCCAGGCGCAGATAAGTCTTCATCAATTTCGATGATCCAATCATCGTTTGCATCTCCTTCGAAACCATCAAAACCGTAGCAGGAAACTTCTTTCTGCCAATCGCTGTTCTCCGAGACAGGTGGTTTGTGATCATGAGAGTGCAATCTACGCTTTGTGATGGAGTGTTGCAGTCTAACCTTGGTACCGTCAGTTAAATTCTGGAATGAAGTCACGGGCTCGGTCTCATTGTACAGCGAGATGATCCACTCATTGTTGCCATCCAAATGAGGATACAACGTAACTTGTTGTTGCTGAGAGCCTGCAGGGTATTGGTGATCGTGAGAGTGTAAGTAACCACCCATGGTGCCGACATGGCGAATAGTGACTGTCGAACCAATGCCAACTTCTGCCAGCACATCACCAGGTATTTTATTGCCTTGTAAAGTAGTTCTGAACTCTGATGAAAAGAATCCTGCACCATCTGCATCGTTCGTGAGGGTTTGGAAGTGAGCATAAAAGAAGAACACGTAAATGACCATCGGGATGCCGAGCAAGACGGCACCTTTGACCGCTGCGATCTTAATGGTGGAGCTAACCGGTTTGGATAGATCACCAAGGAAGAACCACAGCCTCCACAGACACAACAGGCCAACCCAGGCGATGGTGAAAAAACCGACCCATTTAGCAGACGCTGAAAGTCCCAAAGCGATACCTGTCAAAACCAAGTATTTGAAAGATTGCAGGCTGTTTGTTGGTAAAAGCTCGTATTTCTTGAAACAGTAGACCGATGCCGCGATGAATAGCATCAATGGTGCATCCAAAAGGATATAGCGAGATATCGTCACAAAGGAATTTTCCACAGCGAAACAAACGGCACTAGCTAACGCTACCCAAATCCTCACTCCAGATGAACGCAAAGTGAAATAAAGCAGAAGCACAGTCAAAGAACCCGCCACAGCCGCCAAAGATCTCATCAAAACGTAGGGAACAGACGCTGGGTAAACATCACCAATCTCCTTAAACTCAAAACTCCCATCAAACCCGGCAAAAGACGCTACCCACGCAAACATCATCTTGGCCAGCGGCGGATGAACATCAAAGAAAAACTCCCGTTTAATATACTTGGACGCAAATCCACCAAAATGCACTTCATCGAAAATAACCTCGTTCGGCTGCGACAAGTTATACAGCCTTACAGCACAAGTGAAAATCGCCAATCCCGCTACTAACAACCTCTCTTTCGTGGAATGGAATGAACGAGCCAAATAAAGCTCTTTAGGAGGCTCAGACACCACAAACGGCCTCACAGGACCCTGTTTCACCTCCAAGGGAACCACAGGATCGTTCTCGGTCACCAATGATCGCTTTTCGTCTCTGATTGGCATCTTTCCGACCAAATCCGCAACCAACAAAGCCCCTAGGCTACTCAACAAAGCTCAATGGGTTCCAAAAGACCTCGATAACGCCCTTCTTTCACCATTTTACAGCCTTTAATGGCCCATAACACGTCTTATTTCAAGATTTCTTCAAGCCCTGCCAGGTCATCTCAGACGACCTCGAACTCTACAAGAATCAGGCCTAAGAAAGGTGGCAAATCAAGCTTTATAAGGCGAGAAGTAGGCAGATAGCTAGCGATTGGGTGCCATTAGAGGTCTAGGATTGCGTCAGGATGTCCCGGTTAGAGAGAGCGAGGGAATTGGTGAACAGGAAGGAGTTTGCGGAGGCGGAAAAGGTGTATTTGGAGCTTTTGAACGAGACCGAGAGTGTGGCGGGTTCTAATAGGGGTAAGAACGAGCTGGAGAGCTGTTTGATTGAGTTGGGACACTTGTATGTGGTTACGAATGATAAGGCTAAGTTACGCGAGTTTATTCCGAATTGTACGGGTTATATGATGCAATTTGCCAAGTCAAAGACTGCAAAAGTGTTGAAAGCGTTGGTGGAGGATTTCGAACAGGTGCCAGATTCGTACGATGACCAGATCTATGTTTGTCAGAAGAGTATTGAATTTGCCAAGAGGGAGAAAAGAGTGTTTTTGCAACATTCGCTGTCTATCAAGCTGGCAACGCTGTATTATCTCAAGAAGCAGTACAAGGACTCGCTGGATTTGAATAAGGAACTGCTGAGGGAGTTTAAGAAGCTCGACGATAAGCCGTCTTTGGTCGATGTGCATTTACTCGATAGCAAAGTTTACCACAAGTTGAGAAATTTGGCAAAGGCTAAGGCTTCGTTAACGGCTGCAAGAACTGCAGCAAACTCTATTTACTGTCCTACCGCCACCGTGGCAGAATTGGATCTGATGAGTGGGATACTGCACTGTGAGGACAAGGACTACAAGACGGCGTTCTCTTATTTTTACGAAAGTTTTGAGAATTTCCACAATTTGTCTACCCGTACTTCCTACGAGAAAGCCTGTACTGTGTTGAAGTACATGCTTCTTTCAAAAATCATGTTGAACTTGATAGACGAAGTCAGGACGATACTGAATGCCAAGTACACAAAGGAGACATATCAGTCTCGCGGAATCGATGCGATGAAGGAAGTCGCCAAGGCATACAACAGCAGGTCCCTGCTGGACTTCAATGCGGCAATGAGACAGTACAAAGAGGAAATAATGGGCGATGAGCTGATTAGATCTCACTTCAATGCATTGTACGACACTTTACTGGAGTCGAACTTATGTAAGATCATCGAGCCATTCGAGTGTGTTGAGGTCTCGCACATCTCTAACATGATAGGCCTCGATCCACAGCAGATCGAAGGTAAACTTTCCCAAATGATATTGGATAAGGTCTTTTTCGGCGTCCTCGACCAGGGCAATGGTTGGCTATACATTTATGACACGCCTCATCAGGATGCCACTTATGATTGTGCATTGGAACTTATTGGGCAGCTGGACACAGTTGTCGATCAACTGTACGAGAAGGCCAGTGTTTTGTACTAATCTAGACATGCAGCAAAATGAAATCTCAAATGAATACATCTTCTGGTAGTTTGAATGGTACACCCAGTTTTTCGGCAAACTCTTTGTCGGAATCACTGAAGTCCTTAGGTCTTCCAGCTGCGTCACCACAGTAATGGCACCACATTATCTCCGGCGCTATCTCATAGGAAGCTGATAAATCTTTCTTGAACTCTTCCGCCATCCCAATTTCTGGTTTTCTCATTCTCACAAACTGATCTTCAACTCCGGTCTGTGCGGTCTCGAGTTTATAGAAGTTTTGTAACTTGAGCTGCTTAGTTCGTGTACTCTTGCTCACCATTGACTGTGTAACCTTGCTTTTACTCTTCACCAGCACAGATGATGCCGGTCGCTTGGGCGAAGCGTATATCCACAGCCGTCTCAGTAGATTAAGTCCATTCTCCGTTCTCGAAACCTCTTCAAGGATCAATTGAATCTTGGCAGTATACTTGGTACAACTCTTGGAGGACGGTGGGACCGCTACCACACCGCCCTGGTTGGAGAATATGACAATATGAGCTGAGGGATCCTCTTGTATTATTTCATAAAGCTTCTCTACGGTGGTCTTTCCCGCAGTGAAGCTCATAAACCTCCAATCATCAGCAGTTCTGCCAAATCTTGCACCAGGCGTCTTGGGCTCGATCAGTGTATGGTCCAGGTCAAATGCGTATACCTTCAACGGTCCTTTAACAGGGTTATGCGCCTTGGGGGTATGCTTTATGAGATGTGGCAGGACTGTGAGCTTATGTGACATGCTTAACCATTGATTTGTTGCCTCTTGACTTGTCGATATATAAGCTGCCTTGTAGTTGAATCAATAAGAACCAATGCTACAACAGACAGCGAAGTACCATGAATGAGAGCTACGGCAGGCGAACGTGGGATCGAGAGAAATATGCCAAGCTGGCCAAGGAGGGCCAGAAAAGTTATCAAGAGTCGCTTAAAAGCTCTTTGACTGACGATGAATTGCGAATATTAAAAGCCAAGTACACGGATCACAGATCCTTGATGGAAAGCTCATTGAAGGGGTTAAACCAAAAGGTATTAGCCACTGGGGTCAGCTCTTATAAGAAAGGCAGGCAATTTGGGTTTTATTGTGAGCTTTGCAACTTAACGTTCAAGGATAACCTACAATACATCGATCATCTGAATCACAAGACTCACCAGATAAGATTTGAAGCTATATTCGACGAGCCAATAGTCCTGGATGTGCGAGATAACGATGATGTTAGCGGTCAAGAGCTGGAAGAAGAGTATAGAGCGTCTGTTAAGCAATTTGTGAAGGAAAACCGCAGCAGAGAAGTGAAAGAGAGCCGGCCTCGCAAGAAACGTATTCAGCAAAAGCCGGAACAGCGTCCTCCGAGTCTCGTAGCTCAGACTATGGGTTTTGCTTCCTTTGGAAGCGTCAAGAAATGAGACAGGGACAAACAATATATACATGAGACGAATAAAGGCTAGAAACTTAGGCTTGTTGGACTTTGCGGACCGTTTCGTAATACTGACACACATCTGAGTTTGAATTAGCCTTATCCGTGACGACTTGGGACACAGTGCAAACATCGTTCTCGAACTTGATGGCGTCTTTAATGCTGTGAGGGAAATCTGCGATGATTACTTGGTCATTCTCCCGGCACTTCTCCTTCATGTACTTCCCAATCAACATTACAAGCATCCCGCTGGGCAATTTTTCAAAATAATCAGCTCCATATTTGGTTCTTATTTCCTCGAGCAGTGCCTCGTACGTCCCGTCTTTCTGGCTTCTGAAATACTCTACGACTTCCCTGGGCTCAATAACGATTTCCGAACCCTTCCGCACCTTCTTCAAAATCTCTTCACTGGCTCTGGGCACCAATGTCACTTCCAGCGATCCTGCAGGGAACAGGCTCACTCTTCTCTTCAACCCACTCATTACATTTTCAAATTCTTCCTCAGAATACGAAGTCTTGGGCTTGTTCTTCTCCAAAGAGTTAGCTGCCTGCATGAAAACCAAAGTTCCAAGGATCGCAACGAGAAATATCTTCTTAAAGCTGGGGGCATCCTCTGTTTTCTTCCCAGGAGCTGACGATGCATAATTGCGGATTCTTATACCATTATACCTCGCCGTGGTCGCAAGACAAGCCGGAAAATTCCTGGAGAATCTACCTGTGGGCTTCAATATATTCATGGGCTTCAATATATTCGGTAAACATAGCATCGATTCAGAGTCAATTGGCTGTCTCCAGCTCTACTAAAGTAGCTGTCTATCTAGTATTTTTCACTGTATAGTAAGAGACTGTCGCTATTAGGTGAAAAAATATTGGTTAACTAACACATCAAAGAGAGATTTTGACCAATTGGCAGCGTTTGAACCTTCTGATGTCCTTGGTTAAACTGGCTAACACTTGTGCTCACATCCAGAACTGTTCCCGAGTGAGAACTAGTCTTACTTCGATTCCCTACACTCGTTTGCACCTGCAGTTTGCTTACAACTTGTACAGACATGGATTTATATCGTCATTGCAGAAAGGCTCTACAAAAGGTCCAGATGAAGTTCCCGTAGAGGTTACACCTGATAATATATCCACTAGGAGACTATGGATCGGACTGAAATACAGAGAGAACAAACCGATTTTGAGCTCTTGCCGGTTGATATCGAAACCTAGCACAAGAGTTTATCTCTCTCACAACGACATGAAGAAGCTTTGTTCTGGAGTTACCGTGAGGCTGATCAAGCCTCTTCAACCGGGCGAGCTGATTTTGGTTAGAACGAAGGATTCTGTCGTGGACATCAACGAAGCCGTTGCCAAGAAACTGGACGGAGAAGTTCTGTGCCGAGTCAAATGAACGACTGCTCACGGAGCAGTCGGTTGTAAATAGTAGCGTATGTTTATATAAACCATTGCATACAATTAAGTGTCTTCGGAATGTATAATGCGGCGGTCAGAATTCGACGATGGGACCTGCTCCTATGCTTCTCCAAGAAGTCATGTCAACGTTCCAATTGCGCCATTTGTCTAGTGCTTCCCTGTCAATGTTCATTGAGACGTGCTGCGTACTGTCTCCAGTGGGAACGACCGTGTTAAACGGAGATAGGTGCAGACGTGACGACTCTGCAGCAAGCTGTTCCGCAGATGCCAATCTTGTTTCGGTTTCTTTCAGTTTTTCACTTGTGCTGTGCAGTTCCTGCTGAGTGGCTTCAACTTGCTCCAGTAACCGCTTCACTTCGGCTTCCAGTTCTTCTATCGTCGTCTCTTGCTCCATATTAATAAACTTGAGCGTTTTACATTCTGATGCTTTCGCATCCAGCTCTTCGCTAAGTCTCCTAATCTCTTCTTCCTCATTCTGTTTCTTGATGGTAGTCATAAAATCGGATTCTTGCTCATCTTCGTCAGAGAACAACTGACTAGTATCATTGGAGGGACCCTCAACCTTTAACTTCTCATCAGACTGTGATTCAGTGTCATGCTGACTCTGCGGAACCACTTCTTTTGCTACATTCTCCTCCGCGACCTTCTCCTCCGCTTCTGCAATCTCAGGAGTGCCAGTTTTCGATCCACTGACCTTTTCTGCTTCCCTAACCTGCTTCTTCTTCTTCTTATTCCTCTTCTTCAGCTCCTCGACCCTCTTTCTGGCCTCTTCCAGCTGCTTAGCCCTCTTATCTTCCTCCTCTGACATCGGTAATGGGTCAGTACGACGTTCCAGGCTCTGAATCCCAAGCTTAACCTGCTTTTACCGGATCTTCGAGATTTCGATGTTGTTCTTATGATCTACACAGCATTAAACGAGATACATGTTCTTTAGTAGTACTTATAAAGAGAGTAAGCTATTAAGAGACTACAAGAATAGGCGTTTTAAGGCCCAGGATTACTGCTGTTTACTGTTGAACTACGATGGATTTAGTTTCTGAGCCAAATTTGCACTCTTTGATCACTTCGTCTACTCACAAATGGGTGTTTGTTGGTGGTAAAGGTGGTGTCGGTAAGACGACTTCTTCGTGCTCGATTGCCATCCAGATGGCTCTGGCTCAACCTCATAAACAGTACCTTTTGATCTCCACGGACCCCGCTCATAACCTGAGTGATGCGTTTGGCGAGAAGTTCGGTAAGGATGCTAGAAAGGTGACGGGCATGAACAACCTGTCCTGTATGGAGATTGATCCATCTGCAGCTCTTAAGGACATGAATGATATGGCTGTTTCGCGGGCCAACCAGAACGGCGGCGATGAAGATGGGTTAGGTAATTTGCTGCAAGGCGGAGCATTGGCTGATTTGACCGGCTCCATCCCAGGTATCGACGAAGCTCTTTCCTTTATGGAGGTCATGAAACACATTAGGAATCAAGAGAAGGGTGAGGGCGAATCCTACGATACTGTCATCTTCGATACGGCTCCAACAGGGCATACTTTGCGGTTTCTTCAGTTGCCAAACACTTTGTCCAAGTTGCTAGAGAAGTTTGGCGAGATCACAGGGAAGTTGGGGCCTATGCTGAATTCACTGGCCGGCGCTGGTAATGTGGATATTGCCGGTAAACTGGCCCAGTTGAAGGAAAACGTTGAGACCATCAAGCAGCAGTTTACAAACCCAGACTTGACCACCTTCGTTTGTGTCTGTATCAGTGAGTTTTTGTCTCTTTACGAAACAGAAAGATTGATTCAAGAGCTGATGTCCTACGACATGGACGTGAATTCCATCATCGTCAATCAGTTGTTGTTTGCAGAGTTTGACAAAGAACACAACTGTAAGAGGTGTCAAGCCAGGTGGAAAATGCAGAAAAAATATCTTGATCAGATCGACGAGTTATACGAAGATTTCCACGTTGTAAAGATGCCTCTGTGTGCTGGAGAAATCAGAGGCTTGAAGAATTTACAAAAATTCTCACAATTCTTGGACAAAGAATACGATCCTGCCACAGATGGTTCCATTATTTACGAACTAGAAGAGAAAGACTAATCTATAGTCGTAAATAGCTAATCCATTACTGTACAACACCAAGTAGTCTTAACGGACAATCTATAGATCTAACTGAACTTATACAAGTTAGAAAAAAAAACTGCTCCAGGGGAGGTTCGAACTCTCGACCTTCAGATTATGAGACTGACGCTCTTCCTACTGAGCTACTGAAGCTGAAAAAGGTAAAATTTGAAGCAGATAGTCAACTTAGTACCTTCCTGATAGAGTTGAATCCAATGTTCTAGTATATTAGACGTCTAATTTCTTACCTCCAAGCTCTGTCATGTTCTGGAGAGCTTAGCATTGGTCGTCGGGTTACTTCAGCAGACAGTTTTTGTATAACCTAGAACCTAAATAACCAGTCTGTTCATTGCCCGCTTAGTCGCTTCCTACATAGCCAGTGTCCATTGCCCGCTTAATCGCTTCTTACATGGCTGCAGAGTTTGTTGTCTTTCTTCTGCTGTATTATGCACTTGAATTTGGGCAAAATCGCCGTCTTTTCTGGATAAGCCTTCATTTGATTCGAAATCGGTTCCTACCAGCGGAATATTGTACTGCATGGGCTCAACCAACTTTCTGCTCGACTTTCCACTTAATCTGACGCAAATTCATCTTGCTTTCGGACTCACTAGTCAAACTTCAAGGTGAGATCTGCGAAACAAGCCGCTTTGGCTTGTTTTGGCTATCCGAAACCTGCATTTAGTCTATCCACTTCTTCTTGCACTTTCGCCACCCATCTCTTGACCAGCTTATTGTGTTCAGTTTCGAGCTCTGTAAACTTTCTATTCGTTAGGTTGTTCTCGATAGTCAAGCTGATGATTTCGTCGTTAAGCTTCTCGAAATCTTTGTTTCTAACATTCAGCACTTCTTTCAGCTTCCTTATCTCAGCATCCTTCTCTCCCAGCTCCTTACGCAATTGCGTAACAGCCCTTCGAAGTGAGTCCTCTGATGAACTCTTCTTAGCTATCCCTTTACTACTCAAAACCACTTGCTCAAACAACTCACTGAACCTGCTCTCAGTCGTATCACGCTCGTGAAGCCTCTGAATCAGCAGTTCATCCATCCTGAGAGGGCTTCTTTAGAGTCTTGGTGCCATTTTCCTAGTATCGCAGTACTCTTGGTTGGTCAAAGAAACCCTCAAGTACTCTCACTTGGACACAAACCAAATATCCCAGTCAAGTTGCTCAATCCTGGGGTAGATGAATGAGGAAACTGGTGCTACGGAAGGACAGACCGGTTGGAGATTATGGTGGAATTATCGTGGTAATAAGACACAGCAGCAAGACTGCCCGAATCAAGACGGCCAAGAGGTTACCAATACTGAGGTAGCAAGCTCAAATGCAGTGAGAGTAGCTGAAACGGGTTTAAATAACACGCAGGACGTGAAGAGTGAATCCCATAACGGAGATCCAACGCTCGATAACAAGGGCTGGTATGCTAATCTGATGTCTAAGGTCTCTTCGATCGGTCTTGGAAACCATGAGGAAGCCTTAATTATAGAGGCTGGAATGCACTACTCTCAGCTTAATGAGACGCAATTGAGGCGTGTGAAAGAGGATTCTTTACAAAAAGTAGCATCTCGTGCGAATTCGTGGTGCTGGTTCGAAGACCTTACGGGAATAAACGATAGCTCAAAGTCATGGGCGCAGCGATCAGGTCTCATAAGTGTCCAAGGTACAAGCTCCGAGCATTGCCCGTTTCCTTTGGAACATTATCCTGCAACAACCGCCGCCGGATATGAAGTTTATCTTCAAGACTCTTTGATTATGCCATCAAAATCACCTCTTGATATTCTGCATACTCAATCGTTGACGAGCAAAGTGGCTACAGCGGTCAAGAGCTATTACGCTTTTCCAAGTGAGAAACATCTTTACCTGAAACGGAACACCGATGGACTTCTACGAAGTAAGAAAGTTCTCATTATATCAGTTGTTGGCAACCTCCCGGACAAGTATGAGAAGTTTTCTTTGGGAGAGCAGCGCTCAGCATACTATCTGGCAAGAAAATTGGCACAATCGGTGGAACATGAAGTACCATCAGCTATATCGTCGCTTTCTTTCGAATGTCCGCTCGATAGCAAGGAATTTGATACAGTTTTGAAGGAGACTATTCTTCTCCTGGATAACTGGAAAGATATCTTCAAAGATGTGTCATCTATATTCTTCATTGGCGTGTACCATAGTGTCCCGCTGGTCATATCCTTAGCCCATTATATTTTAAGAAAACATGATTCTTTGGGTTTTGCAGCATCCATTCCTGTTGGTTTATTAGCAATTGAGTCCATCTTGCAAGGTTATAGATTTTGGGACCACAGCATTGATGCTATCAATAGCGATGAAAGAAGCTACCAAAAGATACAGCAGGCAAGAGAGAAGCAGCTATTCCAAGGGGTAGGAAAAGATGAAAAGGAAATTCTGTTAAAGCACCGAAATTACAGAAAATTGAACTCTGAAGAATCAAAACTGGTTCAAAAAAATCTAGACTGGTTGCTCTATCATTGGGATTCTTTTAGAATGAATCTTTGTGGAAAAATCTATGACAACTTTATGACTGCGTCCCAGAAGCTGGCGATCGATTATGTCCATCCCAAAATAATTAGAAATCTGTGGTGCGATGGCAGGTACCTGGGCAGCGACTTGAAGCAAGCAGACAAATTGGGTATTCCTGACGTCGATATCAAGACGCCGAAATTCGAATGTGCAATCAAAATCCCCAAAAATCGGGCTTTCGAGATAACGCTGATGAGCTGTTTACTGCTGGCGCTGGACCTGGGATACACTGAGTTTGTCCCGATAATGAAGCTGCTCAGTCCCTTTTTCATATCTAGGTCATTCAACGAGAATACAATATCACCAAGTCTCAGGAAACAGAAATTAGGCGAAATGAAAACCTGGCTACAAGAGATGGATGCAAAATGGCGGCCCGATACTGAGGGACCCCACGATGAGCTTCCGAAGAGCGTTTCCACAGTCCACAAATTCTTGGAGTTTGCCCTCTACCATAACAGCAGAAATCCTGAGATCTTGAAAGTTCACTCAGAGATATACGACGATGATACTGTGTACAGTGCTTTCATCGAAAACACAATCAAAACCCGATCGCCTCTGATAAAGAAGCACCTACGGCTGCTAAATGACCATTCAGCGCCGCAGAGTATACTCAACGCTGTCAATCAATTCGATCTGGTATGGAAGTTCCACGAATTTATCTCGGACTACACTAAGCTACGCAATCTACCGCATCAAGACCTCGCGCAGGGACTGAATTTCAGCATATCGCTGGGCTATTCACTCTGGCAGCAGTCATACGCCGATCCAACCATGTTCCAGAGAAACAACCGAGAAGCGATCTGCCGATTAAAACAGATCTGGGAGAGTTATCAAGACTGGGACCCTCCAACAAGAGGCCTGAAACAGCTGAAGAACATTCTAAGTGTGCTGTCACTCTACAGTGAATTTTCACACCTTTTGCAAGATATAACAGGTAAGTAGATCAAGCAGGCTTTTTCTTCGAGCGTAAGAGTCGCTTTCTTGATGAAAAGTTAACAGTTAAAGCACTTGATCATTAGAACAAAGAGGTCAAGAATGATCAATTCATCGTTGAAAAGGGTATGTTGTAATCAGTCAGATACTTGACAGTGAATTATAAACTAACGGTTTACATATTTATCTAGAAATGTGCAGATCAAGTCGAAAAAGGGCCTCAACCAGTCGATTCAGATGGATCCAAGGTAGCGATTGCTCGATTGGTCAACCTTATCCCTGGTAAGGAGAAGAGCATTGATTTATTTAACACCCCGATCACTTCTATTGGCAGAAGCAGGCAATGCGATGTTGTGCTTAATGAGTGTGATATCTCGACTGTTCATTGTAAGCTCTACATGCTTGAAATGGATGTAGATGGTGTCAAACGAACGCTATTTAATATCGTGGACAAGAGCAGGAATGGGACTTTTATCAATGGGAACCGGATAGTCAAGAAGGACAGCATTTTGAAGAATGGCGATAAATTGGTCTTTGGAAAAAGCTGTTCGTTTCTGTTCAAGTACATCTCGGGCCAGGATGATCCAGGTCGTAATACTGTTGGGACTCAGTCGGAAGAAAGTGTGTTCAAGAAACCCAAGGTAGGGTTTTCCACTAGCGAGGCAGGTACTCGGAAACTACTCAAAACTAAATCCCAGTCGGTATTCGATAAGTACGTTATTGGGAAAACACTTGGAGTGGGGCATTATGCTACCGTGAAAGAAGGTGTAAATAAGAGCACCGAGGAAGTGGTAGCGATTAAGATCTTTCATCCTCAACAGAACGATGATCAAAAGAAAAATAAGCAATTTAGAGAAGAGATCGACATCCTGATGCGAGTAAATCACCCCAACATTGTAAAGCTGCTGGACAGTTATGTGGAGCCAGTGAGCAAGGCCCAGATCCAGAAATACTTGATCTTGGAGAAAATTGATGACGGCGAACTGTTTGACCGAATAGTGAGGAAAACGCATCTCCGGCAAGACGAGACAAAAGCTCTTTTCAAGCAGATTCTCACTGGCCTGCAATACCTGCATGGCCTCAACATTATTCATAGAGATATCAAACCAGAAAATATACTGCTAGACATCAAGAGAAGAAAGCATCCGGGAGAACTACAGAACGGACCTTGGGACGATGATGAGATTGATATTCAAGTTAAAATTGCTGATTTCGGCTTGGCTAAATTTACGGGAGAAATACAGTTTACAAATACGCTATGTGGGACACCGTCATATGTTGCACCTGAAGTATTGAAAAAGACAGATTACAGTTCCAAAGTAGATATGTGGAGTGCTGGAGTTTTACTTTACGTGTGCCTTTGTGGTTTTCCACCGTTTAGCGAAACATTGGGTCCCCCATCACTGAAAGAGCAAATTGCGCAAGGTAGTTTTGCCTTCTATTCACCGTACTGGGACGATATTGAAGATTCGGCCTTGCATTTGATCACTCATTTATTGGTCGTCAATCCAGCAGACAGATACAGTGTAGATGATACGATGATGCATCCCTGGTTCGACCTTAGTGCGCAAAGCAGTACTATCTCTAGTGACATAGAAAGACTTCAAGTTTCCCCGGCAAAGATTCCTAAAACCTATTCGGAGCTATCTCAAATGTGACAGCGAGTTTGAGATATGAAGGATGTGCATTGATTATTGATTTTATAATGTTATCTATAGTGACCATAATGGATTCAATGGCTTCTTCACCATTTGCTTAACTGATTAATGTTCTCCTGCAGCTCTTTCCTCATCTTAACCCTCATGTAGAAGATGTCGCAATTCTTGTTTGAACAGAGGACTTCGTTGTGTAAAGTTCCTGCACAGCGTTGACACTGTGTCCATAGCCTAGCGAACTTCTCCTCGAGATCTCGCACGTTGTATAGTGCCTTGATATACAGTTCTCCAGATCTGGCCTTGCAATTCGAGCAAAGTGGACCTTCACCTAGTTTTAAAGGACTCCTGCAGCTTTTGCAGGAATCAACTTTTTTAATGAAGCCCATGAGACCACCTTTCATGCTACCTGTATTGATTTTAATTGATTTCACCACAAACATAGCATTGGCTTGTTTCTCACCAATAATTGGGGCGATGATACTGATCACAGGGTTCTGCAATTGATTAGTCAAGTAGTATCGCGAATCAAGTTGAATGTTGTGTTCTAGGACATAAAGCGGATCTTCAGCGCGGTTGTAGAGCTTGTCATTTCCTCCCATTATAACATAATCAACACGGTCGCCAACGTTCGGACCAACACCATCTCTTTTTTTCATTCTCTCTGTCAGTACTTGATGCGGCTGTGGATTAGTGTAATTGGGCGCTAGCGTTTTGGAAATGATCAACTTCGATATGTCCGCCCTATTATGGAGGATGTCATCAATGGTCTTTCTGACAAAAGCCAAGGCGCCCTCCACATTTCGCTCAATCAATATAAGTTTAAGAACCTTGTTCATGACAATGGAAACTAATGGACACGAATCTCTTCTGACCGAAGCAAGGCCCTTCTGGTCCAATTTATCATACTTCTCAGGATTTGTCCAGAAAAGCCCCGCGTATCTCTTTTTGTTGATCAGTAGATATGGGAAATAGGCCTTCTCAAATTCCAGCTTTATTGGATCTTTGAAGAGTTCCGAAACGTATGCTGCTGCTTCCGCTCCCAATTCCATCGCTTCCTTCAAGTCCGTAGTCCCGAATTTCACCATTACTGAATCGGTATCACCATAGACCACAACGGCATCATGCTTGAATCCATTCTTAATTGAATATTTCTCTTCGACGGATTGCTTGGTCATCATGATCATATCACGCCCAAAAGCAGTGACGGAGGAAGAGATCGCCAAACAAGGCAGTTTCCCTACTGTGGCACCGGTGAAACCATAAACTGAGTTGGCGGAAATCTTCAACGCGAGCTGCCTACCATTGAGCACATCTCTCTTAAATGGATCTTTTTCGTTCTTCAGATCTTTCTTGGCACGTTTCCTTGCGCTGATGAGCTCTTCTAGAATAATAGGTAAAATGCCACGCCTTAACTTAGGTGTTACAAAATAATCACCATTTGGCGTCACTATGAAATCCTCATCCTTCCTCAGGTTCAGTCGCTCGACTGTTGCTTTGTTACATAAAGTTGTGTAACAAAGGTTATGGGCCATCATGATACTGGGATACAGTGAGCTGAAATCTAAGGTGGCAATAGGAATATCATAATAGCCACGAATAGGCTCAATAACGGTTGCACCCTCATATTGTTCATCTGATCCCTGAGATTGCATATTGGGAATGACTGTTTCAATTTGCAGGCACTTACGGAATAATTGGGACACAACTTTGATCTGCTGTCCTCGACTTAATAGATACGAGAACGGGACTCCGGTAACACGAGCCATTTCCGTATAATTCACTAGCGCCATAAGCTTTTCCATTAATCTGAGAGGTAAATAGGCATCTTTTAAACAGTAGACTGCTAGCCTCCTTCTGGTTTCACTGTCACCGTTTTGTAAATTGGTGATTATACTGTAATGGACATCTTCTTTTTGCTCTCCCAGGAAATGGGCTGACACGGCATTTAATGTGTACGATCTTAGCTTATACTCACGCTGGACAAATTGTAACAGATCGAGCTGTAAACGACCATCAATATTAACGTTTTTAGATTCTCTTGTACCATAGGCCTTGGATGAGAAAATAGAATCCTTAATCTCCTGCTTAACAAACTTTAGCCGCCCGAAATATGGGAATGTATCAATCTTCAAAGCCTTTGCACGGTCGATCAAATAAGGGAAATCGAAATTTGATGTGTTGTAACCAATGATTATATCAGGATCTGCAGAGACAACAAAGTCACGCCAATGTTTTAACATTTCTTCCTCTGACTCATGTGGAAACACTTGCGAACCCGTGATCGCAGCGCAAGAGCCGACCGTGAATACATTTCGAATGAAGGGTTTCCGTGCTCCAGCAATGCTCATAACGTTTGCAATCTGTATAACTGCATCATGTTCAGGCTCCGGAAAGACACCTATTCTTCCAGCACACTCGATATCGAAGGATAAGATACGTAGAGGACCAGAGTGTGACCATTCCCCTTCTGCCGGATGGGCAATGAGATCTCTGTAATTGATGCGGACTTCCAACTGGCATGATGAGACCCTCTCTTCTTCCGGAATCTCAACATATTTAGTCTTCGGTAGTGTGATCCACGACATCCCAACGATTCCACAATCGATCATAACCCTCAGGGGATAGACTATGTTATCGTACGTCGTAACGCCGCCTTCAAACCATGATTTGTATGTTAGGTGTCCTCTTTCAAACGCCGTTCTCAGCTTGTTAACGCAACCCGGTTGTGTCACGAATATTTTCCAGAACGGCAGCTTGGAGTCGCCTGAATACCCCCATATGGACTGTTTTGGCACCACTTCAATGTCATCCACCAAGTTGTCGAAGTTATCCTTCAGATATTTCACAAAGTCACCCAACTGCCGTCGATCCTGTGCTTCTGGGAAATTTGGCGCAGGAACATACAAGTAGTGCCTGAAACCTGTCACATTGCAGAGAATCGAATGGCCCTCGTTCGTGACACCGAAAAATCTCACCACACTCGAAGTATTTTCGTCCGTGAACCCTGGCAGTGTGCTCTGTTCCGCATCAAGCTGTTGAAACGAGATATCATGAGTCTCTGAAGAGAAATCCTCCGGCAGCGGATCCCTAGCGTACACGCTCGTCTCACGTTCTTGACTAGCCGCAACTTCATGGTCCATTTGCGACAATTCCTCCTCAAAAGTAGACTTCAATTCCGTTCCATGTTTCTCGTCACTCTTAGCCTTGTAACCCTGGGATTTATACTTCCTAAAATCTTCAATTGGGATGATATCTATCGTAGAGACTGGCTCACTTCCAACTCCATGATCTGCAGATTGCAGCCTCAGCTTCTTCTCCATTACTGGAGCTCCCAGCGTGTCATCCTCTTCGCCGGGTCTCTTCAAGTCCGATGACATGTCTCACGTCCAATTGAAACCAGACCAGTGCTTCAGCTGAGCTAGTGGTGATCTTAGCGACTATTCTTCCAGTGAACAGTCCTTCTTGTATAGTAGAGATGAGCTTGAAGAGGACTGTAACGCGTCAACCCAAATACACGTGAAGTAAGCCGATCTCAAAGACATGTTGAAGCTGGTCAATGAGTCCATCGTGACCTGCTAAATGGCCTCTTTAGGCCTTTGAACCCTCCCGGTGGTGGGACGTCGGTGTTGCAGCCGAAACTAGATGGACGGTCTGCTCCCAAGCCAAATCCACGGCGGTTAGGTCTATGAACGAGTGGCTGTCGCCTGCAATGAGCCACCTAGCTAGATGGATCAAGCGGTTTTGCTGGCGAATTCGAGTGTTCATTCCAGGCGGATTTCGAGTGTTCATCCCAGACGTGTGGAACCTCTTTGTGAGCAGTGGAAGGTAAATTGCCGCCATGGCTGCTTTACGAACAACCGCCGAGAGTTTCCATAGGTTCAAAGCAGCCTGTTTAGCTGACGCCTCTGTGGCAACCTTTTTAGCCGCCGAGCTACACAGCAGGTCCCTCAAAATGGAGGAACATCTAACCGGCTGCGTCGCCGCTCTTCTCGCAGCAGCTCAGAGGACTGCCGGCTCGAGCTCGAGCCAGCGAGCTCGCTGCTTTTACTAGTGCTGTCATATCCTGCCAGAACGCTCACCTTTGGGCCTCTTTGAAGATGGACATGACATTACAAGCTACGCAAACCCAAGAACTGTGTGCTCCTGCCCGCTGCCAGGAAGCATCGAGCCCGCCACCATCTGGCAGCATACTGGCGGTCTGAAGCAAGACCTGGAGAGTCAAGAGATACACTACTGGGGTAACCAAATCCGCACAATCGATCTACGATATCTACAGGAGACGATCAGCGACCAATTGGGCTTCAAGAAGTTGATCAACTATGGCTTATACGGGCCATGTCGACGTTTAATGCCAGGGTGACATCTTAAGCGAACAAAAAAAGTGACAAGAATACCAACAAAGTAAGGACTCAGTGGCTGATTGGGTAGCGGGATAACGGCTCTGTATTTGGCACTATAAGCTTTGGAGTAGCGTTGAGCCTGGCATTGAGCAGAGAAGTTGGAGGAAGCCAGCAAGCGTTTTCCGTTTGGCAGTGAAATATAGCGATGTCGAGCGCATCGTATACCGAAGAGCAGGAGAAGATTGCACTGGAGGTGCTGTCGAAGGATAAACAAGCATTTTATGATGTGCTGCGAGTGGATAGAACGGCCAATGATGTGGAAATCAAGAAATCATATAGGAAACTAGCGGTCAAACTGCATCCGGACAAGAATCCTCATCCGAGAGCCAGTGAGGCTTTCAAAGTGATTAATAGAGCATTTGAAGTGCTAAGTGATGGCGAGAAGCGTAGAGTTTATGATACACTTGGCAGGGATCCGGACGATAGAAGTATGCCGTCTGCGTCTGGGAGTTCGTTCCGCGGTGCGGGATTCCCAGCAGGGTTTGAGAATGCATTTTACAGTCGCCAGGCAGCAAGAGATCCTAGGGAGGATATATTTGATTTTTTGTTCAATATGGGTGGTGGGGGGCCATTTGGTGGTCACCCGTTTGGCCCCAGTGCGTTTGGTGGCCACCCGTTTATGGATGGAGGTGCCACGACGTTCACTTTTGGTGGCCCTGGTGGCTTTAAAGTGTACACAAACGGGCCCAGGCGAGCTCGACAGCAACAGCAACGGCAAGCACAGCAAAATGAGCAGCCAGATCTGTATCAAAACTTGAGGGTACTTTTGCCGTTGTTACTTTTGTTCCTCGTACCACTACTGGAAAGACTGTTGTTTGGATAGCCGTTTTCTTCCCGGCAGAACCTAGAAAGGCATAGCTGAACGACGGACACTTGAAGCGTATGTCAGGTAGCTGCTGATGGCCGTCAAAATCCTGCAAAACCGGCATCTAGCGTCTTCAAAGTCAAATGCATATATTGGCGTTACATTTACATAGAAATTGTATCATGCTGAATAATAGTTTAGTTTGTTTGTTTATTTCTCTCATTTGTCTCTAGGACGTGGTCGTAGTTCATTCAAGGTCTTGCATTCTTTGCTCAACGATTGCTCGTATGTCTTCCTCTTCTCGGTCGTCTTTCAAGGTGAACCTCAGCTTTTTCGGAATTAGCGCTGAAATTCTCGAGCCTTCTTGTATGGATAGATGATCTGCAGACTGCCTCTTGATCAGCTTGCCGCTAGGCAGCATTTCGTACTTGTCGTAATCGTACTTTGGTCCTTCTTCCTCGTCTTGACCTAAAATAATCCCATCGCTTTCACTGGTGGAAGAGTTGTTTGTTTGAGATTTGTCATTAGCTGCTCCTTCATTCTTACCACTAGCCCGCGAGCTTGCTCTAGATCGCGAAAGCACTTTATCTTTGTAAGTTGTGAAAGTGCCTGGATCTCTCTTCCAAGTCCAACCTTGTTTCATTTCATTGTAAGCGCCAAGTTCCAGCTTTTTACGTATCTCACTTTTCCTCTCCAGTTGGGCAAAGACATCTGTATCGCTAGGCCACATCATTACATGGAATGTCTTGTAAATAATATCGATGATTACCGGTAGCACAATTAGGACAAGTATTGAGCAATAGAAGGTTAAATCGTCACCAAACTGTTGGTATAACCCTTTTGGCACATCATAGATCGGGTCTTCCTTACGTACCTGCGGTAGAAGAGCACACCATACAAGCCAACCGAAACATGAAATTGCCGCAGAGGCGAATGCCAACCAATTTCTGTTGTGTGTCTCCACAAATTGACACTTAATGTTAATCAAAAACACAATAGCAGTGTAATTAACAAGGCCTAGCGGATATATCGTGTTATCAATCAAAGCAGTTTCGCCCCATATCTTTACATTTAGAAAGGTCACCATCAGTGCGCTGCCTGCACCTAAAATGACCCATTGTAGGAAGACGAATAAGTTAAAGCCTTGAGATGAACGACCAGTGCTGTAAAGTTCTGGTACAGTTAAAAGCGTAATTGGCTTCAGATCCTTTTCAAACATACCAATGCATAAGACGGGCAGCGAGGTGAACAAAGTGTTGAACATTGATAGGGACCAAGACTCATAGAGGGATGTTCCCGAAAACATTGTGAATCTCTGGTAGATGAGCTGCGTCAGGTAGAATGTCACTTCTTTGTAAAACGTACAAAGAACAAACTTCGATGTGCGAACATAGTTGTAACGACCATGAACGAACAAAAGCTTCAGAAGGAATCGGAACTGTCCGATAGAGTAATCAGAGGACCTTGAGGCTTGCAGGCCTTCCTTGCCTGCAATTCCGATCCCAATATCGGCGGATTGAATCATGGCAATATCGTTGGCACCATCTCCTATTGCCAGAGTGACAAGCTTACTGTCAACTTTTCTAATTTTGCTTACCATTAAAGCTTTCTGCGACGGTGAAGCGCGACAACAGATCACGGAATCGGTTTTTGTGCAAAGCTCAATGAAGACTGACATTAAATTGGGATTGTCTTCGAATAATGCTAAGGTGGCGCCATCAATCACTAAGACACAGTGCGCTACATTTCCCGAATCAATTTCTTGTATCACTGCATTCATTTTTGCAATCATGTTCTCCTCATTCGCCGATAGTATCACCACTGTTGAATAGTCATAAATGAGCTTACAGGAATAACCAATGTTGACCGCCGTTTCTCTTTTATCTCCAGTCAACATCCACATTTTGATGCCTGCACGTCTTATTTTCTCTATTGCTTCCGCTACTCCTTCCTGCAGTTTATCCTCTATCGCAGTAGTCCCCAGGAGCGAAAGAGACACTTCGATCTCAGCCCCCACTGCATCGATCTTCGTCTTACGATCATTTAAAGATGTTTTAGCCTGATGATACCTCTCTTGCCACTTATTATACTGTTCGATATCAATCCATCTATAGGCATATACGAGCGTCCTCAAGCCTTCCGTTGAAAACTCGTCTATAGCCTGCAAAGTCCTCTCTATCACATATTCTTCATTCTGCAGTAGCTCGTCACTTCCTATATACCGAAGCATGTCGGACCCGCCGTCTGATGTGCCGCTCGAACGAACCTGAATGGATTGTTGATTATTGAGTGGAGAATGTCTATGATGTTGTTCCGTGGAAATCCTTGGTCCATATCTTTCAAGTTGTTGCTTATGCAACGACTTTCTGCTTTGAGTAATCACTTCATCAAGCTCATTATCAGTGCGCCTTATGTTGTTCAGAAACTGGTCGATTGATCCTATCTGCATCTCAGGATCTTGGTGGCCGTTGGCCTTCCTTGACATACTTTTCCGGACTGCCTTCAAAGATAAACTGCCCCTTGGATTGCTAGAAACAGAAGGCCTTAATCGGTTACTGACCACATCGTCATCAGCAGCTAAGCGCTCCAAAGATAGTTTTCTTTGTAGAATCAATTCAGCCTCTGCTTCTTTACGCTCTTTTGTTGTGGAATTGATCTCATCCAACTTCTCGAAAGCGAGTTCACGGTTCTGCAATCGTTCCAAGACAATACTATCCGCTCCCTTGCAGATAAGAAGTACTCTATTTGGCTGGTCTCGTGTACGTAGCAAAACTGACATTCTCTTGCGCTGAGAATTGAAGTCGATGTAATTCAGAATCTCGTAATCGTCAATCTGAGGTTCCTCATCAAAACCTTTGGGATAGCTTTTGATAGTCAAAAATTTACCATTCCTGCCCAATACAACGTAGCCTAAATCTCGTGCTGCGGTGACCAGTGCCAGTTCATCGGGAGAAGATGATTGGTATTCTACAGTATCGCCGTCATTAAATGAGTCTTCGCTTCGTTTCGCTAAGCACGTATGGCATAAAGCTAGCGAAAGGATAAAGAACTTTGCTTTTTGAGAGAATAGATTATCCGGATGTTCCTGGATATATCGAATAAGCTCATATGAGCTTTTTAATGCATGGTGATCCTCGGTTGAACGAGCCATAGACCGGACGGTGGAATCTAAACTGCGCGCATCATGCGCTCGAAGAGACCTCATACTTGGCCTGCCGGTGTAAGTTGCGCCTGAATTTCCTTTATACTCAACCGACTTTCGAGGCGCATTGCTATTACTGACGGAGGAGGTACGGCCATGGACGTCTTCTGTTCGAAAGTTATTGAGAAGCTCGCCCCCATCATAGGATATAACTTCCAAATCGGAGTCCTCTTTTTTTAGAGGACTATCTCCCGGATCAACGTTGTGAATCCACGAAGTCCCAGCAAAGGAGAACTTACGAAATATCATTTTATTATCCGTCAAAGTGCCTGTCTTATCACTAAAAATATATGACACTTGACCAAGTTCCTCTAATATCGTAGCAGTCCTAGACTCACAAGGAGTGTCAGTCTCAGCATGATATATATCAATGTCCCATTCCATAAGTTTGCTTTGAATGACTTTTATTATCTCCATTGTGACGTACAGAGACAACGGGATCATGGTATTGTACATGATGATGAATGACATGATTGTAGCCGCAGTACCCGCATCTTGCTTCATCAGATACCACGCTTGATTCTGATCAAGAAACTTTCTGTTCTCAAGCACATGGCCAAGGTAGGAAAATAAAGACACAGTGGCGACCACAAAGACCATGAAAGCGACAATCATGTTGATCTTTCGCTGAATTTTTGGTGCCTTGACCCTGGGATTTTTTAATGCGTTCATTCTAATCTTTGTCTCTTCGCCGGTGAATATAACCATTCCAACAACGTTCTGTGTATTTCGCAGAATGCTCCCCCGATAAACAATATTATCTGGACCTAGTGGGAATTTCTGTAAACATTCATTGCGATGCCCTTGAAGCTCCAAATTTCCTTCAAAATTATAAAGGTCGATGTTAGGATCTTCAGTTGTTACTCGGGCATTGATGTTAGCAAGGCCAGATGCTGCACACGCTAACTTGCTAAGTTCAGGGTGTGGTTGGCGACTTTTCAAGTTTGTCTCTCCGTCTAATGCCATTGTTTCAACAAAACATTCGTTATTTTCTCCATCGCTAGTCAGAAGAAGAAGGTCAGCGGGAATCCAATCGTCCTGTTTCAATAAAACAAAGTTCCCAACTCGTAGATCCTTCCATTGGCACTTCTCCACGTACACACCGTGACGCTGAGCGAGAAGTTCGAAGTTATTGAACCGCGTGGAGGCCATTTGAGTCGGTTGTCCGTCTCCATCGGAAATAATGCTTTTAGATGCTGAATTTATCGGGCGCAGAGCGGGTTCTTCTTTCGACTGCATGAAAGCATCTTCCTTGAATTGATGATTCTTCACTAACACATTAGCTATCTTTTCATTCTCTTCCTTATCCAGTCTATGTCTCTTGATGTCATCCCACGCCTCTCTGGCCATCGAGATCCCCATGAAAACACACAAAGGGATGATCGTGGTGTACCTACCTGTCACCGACCAGCCTGGGATCATTTGTAGAATCGCCACAAGGAAAAAGTATGCATTCGCCAGCTTCGAGAACTGTGCGTATAACTGTTTCGGAAAGAACGATATGACCGAATATCGCGACGATGTGATCTGATTATCACAGTACGGAGCCCCCACTCTCTCGTCTATCAGTAAATCGCTCTCTAATGATGCATATTTCTTGTACTCCGCCGTATCGTGATCCAGTATGATCGGTATATGTCGTCCTTCCTTTGTGGCCATTTCTCGCGATCTATTCAGCACGGTATCGACCATTCTATCCCACAGCGATACACTCCCACCTTCCTGGTGCTCGTACGTATCCTCCTGCACTTCATCTACCCCGGTATCTCGCTCATCTCCACTTCTATCCTCGCCGATATCCGCCAACTCTATATTCTGGGTTTCACCACGCTGGAACTTGTCAAACAGCCGCTTATTGAACATCTGGGTTCGCAGAGAACCTGCTCGCTTCCTTCTACCGCTACCATCACCCATCTGCCTCGCTTCTCTGCCAATTTCCCAGCTAAAACTCTCCGGCAAAAGCTCCCAAGCTATATCGGCCTCCCTCTTGATGATCCAACCACTTCTGAACTCCCAACGGACAGCACTGGCTCAATGTTTCACCTTCTGGTATTCTTTCTCTAGTATGTACTAAGCATAGTGTTATATAGCTTCGCCACGCTTATAGCGTGTTTCTACTGGAAGGGCCCAAGAGGCATATAAGTCGGCCAAGGCTGCTGAATTGGCGTGTTTTAGTGGGAATCCTCGAGAGCAGAACGGTATATAATGGAGGTGAAGAAGCTGTACGAAGAAGCTGGTCAATCGCATCTTTTTGAGCATTGGGAAGCTTTGTCTGGTCAAGATCAGCAGTGTTTGCTGGAGAATTTGGCTGCTGTCGCTGGGAGAACGGCTCCAGGGGATCTGCTGTCAAAGTGTCGGGATGCTCTGTTGCTTTCAGCGGCCAATGGTGACGAGGGGACGCAGATTGAGCCTTTACCGGCGACGTCGTATCAGACAGTCATTGGGAATGAGGAAGCTCGGAAATGTTACTGGGAATTGGGCCTGAAGGCGATTGTGGAGGGAGAAGTGGCTGTGATCTTGATGGCGGGAGGCCAGGGGACTAGATTGGGGTCGTCTGAGCCCAAAGGATGCTATGATATTGGGCTTCCGTCGGGGAAATCGCTTTTCCAGATCCAGGCAGAAAAGATACTAAGATTGCAAGATCTTTCTGGGACGCAGCATTCCATTCCGTGGTACGTTATGACTTCGGTTCCAACTAGAGCGGCGACCGAGCAATTCTTCGCGAAGCACAAATTCTTTGGGTTGAAGCCATCTCAGGTTACGTTTTTCAACCAGGGAACGCTGCCAGCGTTCGATTTGGACGGTAAGAAGCTTCTTCTGGGCTCGCCAACGGAGCTGGTGGCGTCCCCGGACGGTAACGGTGGACTTTACCGCGCAATGAGGGACAACGACCTTCTAAGTGATTTTGCAGCAAAGGGTATCAAGCATGTTTACATGTATTGTGTGGACAACGTTTTGTCTAAGGTTGCAGATCCTGCTTTCATTGGTTTCGCAATCAAGCATAAGTTTGAGTTGGCCACCAAGGCAGTCAGGAAGAGAGATGCGCACGAATCGGTCGGGCTAATAGCTACAAAACAAGGCAAACCTTGCGTCATCGAGTATTCGGAAATCTCCAAGGAATTGGCAGAAGCTCAGAATGCGAATGGTTTGTTGAAATTTCGTGCAGCGAACATTGTCAACCATTATTATTCCGTGGAGCTACTGCAACGAGAGCTGGATAACTGGTGTGCTACTTTGCCATACCATGTCGCCCGCAAAAAAATTCCTTTCTATGATAACAAGACCAAACAGTTTTGCAAGCCCTCGTCGCCTAACGGTATCAAATTAGAACAGTTTATCTTCGATGTCTTTCCCACCGTTCCACTAGATAAGTTTGGCTGTCTAGAAGTGGAAAGAGCTGAGGAATTTGCTCCTTTGAAGAATGGTGTTGGCAGCTCAAACGATAATCCGGAAACGAGCCGAGCTGCCTATTTGAGTTTGGGAACATCATGGTTAAAAGCAGCAGGCGCCAAGGTCGCCAGGGGCGTGGAAGTTGAAGTTTCTGGAAGAATGAGTTTCTCCGGTGAGAATTTATCCCAGTACCGCGGCAAGACTTTCGATAAAAGCGGTGCCATAATCGAAAACAACCCGCTTTGATTCAACCACATAGTCATTTTTATCAATTCTTATATTTTAGTCTATAAGTAATTACTTATTGCATCAAAAGTGAAATCAATTAATTTACTGTTGTATCTCTAAAAGTTCTTTAAGTTCGTAGAGAACTGGAATTGAATCCTCAGAAGAGAAATTTGAGTCGTTAGGAGGCCTGCTCTGAAGTACTGTCATAGTATCCTTAGTCATGATCGATGCATGTCTGTGGACTCTCTTCGCTATATCTTTCTGTCGTAGAAGTTCAAATGACTTCTGTGTCCTAATTCTGTCCCTGCCTTGCTTGTTCTCGACAGCCAATTTAGAAATACGTTCATTCAGTTTATGTCTAAGTTCTTCGTCCGTCAATCCACGCAGATCCTGGCGCTCATCCAGTTTACCTTCTGGCTCAATTAAGTTATCCGATTCAGAACGAGCATTTTCGTAGCATAAATCGCCGTAGCTATTATGATGCTCCAAGTCCGAATCAAATTCTATATCCGATTGCGTGTCAGCAACCTGTTCAAATGCAATTTTGTCCTTTAACCGTATCTTGCCATTCTTCGGAATCGACTTCAGTGACGGCGATGATGGCTTCTTCAAAACGTTTAGAGAAAACCCTGCTTTTGGCGAGGCTTGGGACAATCGATCACAATGATTGCTAGAAGTATGGTGATTTCGCCACGCTAATGTGATCTCTTGCAGACTATATGCTACAACGTCCCGCGTCTCTTTTGATATCTCCTCCTCCTGGTAACCAACCAAAAAGCTTTCCAATCTCTTCAGATATTGCAGAGTTTGATTAAGCTGATGATTTTCCTTCGACGGTTTCGTATTATAACAGGCTGTTGCATTGTCGTCTGCAATCTCAGTAAGATCGCCATATGAGCGCAAAATGTGCTTGTGGTTAACTAAAGATGTCGTGAGCTGAACAATGAAATCATTCAATTGTTGTAAATTCTCGATTACTGCTCTGTATCTATCGGCGTCTTTGATAGCTGATATGTCGAGAATCTCACTAATACTATCTGGGAACAACCTCGTCAGAATACTCGTCATGGTCTCATCGTTTGACAAGTTGCAACAAGATAGGGATAAAAGCGTGCAGAGTGTGAATTTTCTCATGATAGACATTCTTTCAGATTTGTCCTCCAGCTCAGGTGCTGCCTCGTTTAGATAATGGAGCAGATCTGACATTTCCATATTGTACATCACACAGTACTTTGTCAGAGAAGCGGTGCTGCAAAACGGGATTAAATTCTCAGTCGTCGTCTTCAATTTGTAGTATAGTAAATCCAAACATGAAGAAAGAAGATCTCTGATTTTCGCTATAGTCGGATCGGCATTGGTGCCAGACTTGGATGTCGAAAGCGGTTTGTAAATGCTGAGTTCTTTCAGCTTAATTCCATAATTGTGTAGCAATGTGCTTAGTTTCTGCAAAGACGTTAACATAGTTTTCAAAGTCACCAACGCCTTGTACCTGGCGTACTGAGAGTGGAAATATTCCTGCTGTGTTGCTAGATACAGTACTATGAGTACAGCAGCCAAAATTCTCCTGTACCGCATAGTATTTATACGCAGCTTCCCCAGACACCTAAGTAATTTCCAAGCACATAACACGGTTGACAGGATATCTAGAGTTCGAATTAGCGTGAATCGACCAGCTGAGGATATTCGCAAACGTCCGTATTTTGTAGGAAATGTGGTTAAATCATGTCGCTGAAGTGACAAAGAACGTTTATGAAAATCCATGATTGATTTCTTAACTGTGAACGAGAACCTAAAACCATTCGGGTCGTTGAGGAAATCGGAAGAGATAACTGTGTATTGAAACTCCTCAATAAATTGATCATTTGCGTTCTCCGGCAGCTCTCTAAAGATTTCACTGATGATTTTGCTCCAAAAATTCACAGTTTCTGGTTTCTGTGGAACCTCATACTTCTCAAAACAATCTGAACCGACGACTGTAGGTGAATAGTCATGCAAATCGGTGCTTTTCCTCTCGGGAAACTTTGCCCATGACCCAAATTGATTCATATCATTGTTTACTGACAGAATCAAAGTCTCTTCTGATGGAAAGTAATGCTGATTAAGCGCTGGCCTTTTCGTAGCATTTCGAACATTCTTGGAGCTGTTCTTCCAGGATGAAAAGATTTGTAGGCCAGGAAACTGAACATGGGGATCTACAAACTCTTCCTTCATACTCAGATCAGCCGGGATCAGTACAAACCGGTTCCTTAGCTTTCGCAAATAATCGGTTCCCTTGTCAAAATTTTAAAAAATACGGTAAAGTGAGTGGGTTTAATTGGGATTCAACCTACAGGCGCCGATATTCCAGCTGAGATCGTCAAAGCATTAAATGCCCTCCTACTGCCTATCTAATTGGCAGCATCTTATTCGAGAAGAGCTCTAATTTTCGCTTCCCAGATATCGTTTGTAAAAGGTAAACAAAAACAAATAATAGGTGACAAAAATCAAAAATGATTTCGCCCAGGATCGAACTGGGGACGTTCTGCGTGTTAAGCAGATGCCATAACCAACTAGACCACGAAACCATACAAATTTAGTTGAAAGAAAAGTTTAGCATTCGCCTATACGAGTGTGTAAAAGTCAGTTGCATCTTTCGGCCCTTATAATATAAAACTTACTTCTCTACTGTAAATACCATCCATATCTCATTAATAGCACCTATATCTCAATGCTAGCATCGTATTTGCGGCCATCGTTGACATCTTTAATGATGTAGCCGAACAATGCATCGCGTTGCCATGGGAACCAGATTCAAGCAGATTATGCCAAAGGGAGTTAGTAAACAGTTGTATTTCGAATACGTCTATGGAACGCATCTCGATGTGATGTGTATCTTATTTCACTTTGATTATCTTACATTAGTGACTTTACTGACATTAACTACCACTTGGATATACGCACTGGGTGCCTTCAAATACACCAATGTAATGAGAGTGCGGGGCGTTTTTGGTGCCTAAGACGCAGTAGATAGTTCAAACATTTAATGCATATATCACATGTATGTCACTCAGCTCATCATACGTTCAAAGCTCTTCAGCTTGAAGCCTGGCGGATCGATGATGCAGCGGCCCCAGAGACAGCTCGAATGCCGCATTATCGTCTATGATCATAGTACAGGACCCTATGCTCACCCGATTAACTTTTCGCCTGCCTGCCTATGGGGCGATCTCGGCCTACTCGGATAGGTTAGAGTTTGACACTTGTCTGAACGGGCATTCCCTCTCCTCCCTGATGTTATGACTGTGCATATGTCATCAAGTCTCAAAGCGCCTGCATTGTACGTTCCCAAGCACCCAGTTACCTCTGCAGCTGTTGTGGCAACTGATCTGGATACTGCTGTGCTTGTGGCTGCTGTTGCATCGGGAACGGGACGCTATCCTGCGGATAAGCATTGACCGGTACCCTCTGATTTTGCTCGTACTCCGCATACTGGCCATTAAATGACATGTTTGAATTCGCCGTCCTGCCGGCTCGAGCCTGCTGCATAAATTGGTTCGCGTTCACATTCATCGGAACCCGCGACGCTGTCGGGTTTCTCGCCCCAAATGCACCCGGATTAGGCGCCACCAGCGGTACAATCGGCTCACGATGCCTGTTTCCCTCTTTCAAATCTTCCAACGGCGCACTATCCACATATTTCTGCAAACAATTAAAACATTCCCACCACTCATGGAGAAAAGTATCCGCGCAATCCATCATCATACTGGCAGGCAACAAATCCACGCCAGCCTCCAACTTGGCATTTTGTCTCGCTTGTGCTTCCTCACCGTCGCTCCTTTCTTCACACAATGGCACATCAGCCTCCAGTAAAAATTGTCTAGCCGTCTCATATCGTTTGTTCTCGATCAGATAGTTATATATGTGAGCATTGAGCAGCTGTCTTGAATTTTTGGCCATGGCATCAGAGACCATCATCTTTTTCTCCTTCTTGACCTGAACCATGAATATCCCGCCTTCTTTTCACCTTCTATACACTTAAACTATCGTCTCTACCTATCAGCATACTCCGAAATACCCCAGGACTGAATTTGGAGGCCCTACCGTCACCAATTGGCCTTAAATTCTGCTCTATCGAGTCTTGTTACCTATATATTTCAAGCTCGCCCTACAAGGCGGGCCATCCAGCGTCGTAAAAGCATACGCTGACACGATGTCAGTAATTAGAGCGTAAGTCGAGTATTTAAACAGCCTAGAAGGTCTGGTTCCTGCCCGCTCAGCTTGTTTGCCGGCACGGTTAGCCCGGTTAGCCCGTTAGCCGGCACGGTTAGCCGGTCTTGCTGCGTATGCATAAAGGGTATTAAGTAGTTTGTGCAAAGGCTGTAATTCAGTCTATAAATTCGTCCTCGTCAAATTCGTCGTCCATACTGTCGATATCTCCGTCAAGATCGTCTGCTTGATTTGAGCTCCGGTTAGAAGTGGAACTGGTCTCGCCAGCTCGATGTCCATCTTCCATGACGTTTACCTTGGAGACTCCGGCGATGGGGTGTGTAGGCCTTGTGATCGAGAAATTCTTCAAATGGCTGTCGATGTCTTTTACATTTATGTGACTCAGTTTCGGAGAAGTCAGCGGCGAGCCTAGCTCCAGGTATATCTGTCTGCCTAATTCTTCTTTGCTTGGTGGCCGAGGGTTTTTCTTTGGGGTTGAGAAATTCCTAGCGTATGTTTCTTCTTGCACACTGTTTCGGGCGAGCAACGATCCCTCGTCCTGGGACAAGACCCTAGACTTGGCACTTTTGGCGAATCTTTCAGTGTCATTCGCTTTTAATAGTGCATCCTTGGCTTTATTATTTGGAGAAAATTTATAAGATTTTACTGCTAAAGCGCCATTGTCTGTTTCGTCATCGCTATGACTTATATCAGAAAGATCGTTGATATCGAGGATTGGGTCTCTCCAAAAATAAACGTCGGTAAACTTCTTTTCCTGCTTCTTCCGCAACAGAATATTGCTGTCACAATTGCTGTCCATGTCCAAAGTATTGTTTGCCGGAGATCCCGGAGTCATTGAAGTTATGCTGCCAATGTCATCGTAATCCAAAATCACAGGTGGGAAAAAATGATCGACAAGTTCATTGATGAAAACGTAAGAGCTCTTATATCCTGCCAGCTCAAGCAGTTCCATGTGGACTTCTCCATCGGGATTGATTGTAAAAATTCTAGAGCTAGGGATTCCGACCGTCCTGTAGGAAAGAGCATCAGTAATTCTGTTTCCAAAACCAGCGAAAAAAGGAGTGGGCCTCTCGTCAGGATCTTCTTCATCCTCATGGATTTTTCCCGCGTCCGCTCCATCAACATGATAGTCCTTGGAAGTCTTTTGCGGAGTTCTGAAATAAAGCGACCTGATATCGTTAAGACAGGAAATTTTAAAGACTTCAGGTTTCTTCAAAATCACCTCGCGTCTAAGAGCAGCCATCGTACGATCGGGCGACAATATTACCGGTCCAGAGGGAAGCCTGTTCCCATCCTGCAAAATTGATCGCAAGTAGCTCCTCGTCGAATCAGCCTGACCGGCACTTCTAGCGGTCAAATACATGATATTGTAATTGTTACGCGCTATCTCCGTGAAGAGTTTGGCCACGCCCGAATGAGTCCAATCTTTCCCAAACATCGTCATGACATGACCCAGTGCGTCTGACTTTGTGATCGTGCCATCAATGTCGCTGATCACTATGGGGACGTCCCACCTCCATACAAATAATTTTGCTGTTACGGACGCCCTCCCTTGATCCACTGAAAACATAAGATCGTTCTCACCATACTTCAAGTCCAGGCATTTCAGCTGATCACTTGATAACCTCAGGGTTTTAATGTAATGCTTTCCAAGAGCGCCTTCGATCTCGGACTTGGAATCGTTTTGGCTCTCGGCGTCTGATGTAGCCGTTAGAGAATCTGACGTGTCTGGCCTGGAATCCAGATTAGATCCCGATTCATCCGATGTGAATGGAGGCGAATCTATAGGGGCTAGATGTGTATGTTCATACGGATTCACTATTCTCACATTTCCTTTGTCATCCTCTTTTAAAAACTTTGAAATATCCAAATCGCCACCTAGCTCATCTTGCAGTAATTGTTTAAGCTGATTATCAGCATCGTGTACCTTGTCTTTGTTCGGCTTGTATCCCTCTATATCCAGGAGCAAGTCGCCATTATTGTCCAGTTTACTGGGGATATGAATTTGAGTTAATCGTTTGTTCAACTTCTCTTGAAACGTCTTCGTTTTCGAAACGGGTGTGGGACTAGAACTAGTGCTAATGTTGGGAGAGATTCGCTGCTCATCACTGGTTCCTCTATCATTAATATCGAGGAAATCAGGCTCTTCAAGTACTTTGTGCTCCCCTTGAAATGGACGAGCCTTGTCTGCTTCGTTTCCACCATCCAAATACCTCTCATTGGAATGTGGCGATTGAGATGGACTACTCGTCGCACTCACTATCGGTGACGAGAGCAAGTCATGGGGTATACCGTCAAGATCTGACGTAGTCTCAAAAACGAAATATGCCTCTCCGGAATCGCCAAGTTTCATCGGAATATTGGTAGACTTTCCATTCACAATCACCTCTACTTTCTTCTGCGACGGTTTCAATATCTGGAACTTACCAAAACGCACATGGAAGGGTGAACATGCCAATGTCCCATCAGGATGGTCTATCACTATCACATCTATGGCACCAGAAAGTGTGGCAGGATTAATAGACGACCAAGTCTTTGATACAGTGTCAATGGCCCGTCCAACGTACTGCATTGGGCTTACCTGGCTTCTATTCTTTGTAAAAGACTGCTCTTGTGGTGTGTAATTTTGAACTCGCTATACCTTTAATTATAGTGCTAAAAAGTGGCAGCACTCAAATTCTCAAATGGTCGTCAGCAAGCGATCAGAGCCCAGTTTAGCCTTCCAGTGATGGCTGCTAATATATATATGCTAGCAGCTCTTTAGAGTTCACGCTCTATGGTGCTGACAAGTACAGTGGTTCCCGAATCGAGCAGCACTGGACAAGGTTTGCTTCAAGTCCAAGTTCAGTTGGTCAATTGACCTCAAAGATAGTCTCACAGTACCTGCCTTGTAATTCACTGTGTCATTGTCCGGTCTTATATACTAGAGAGTAACGGTAGATTATCAGAGTGGAACAAGAGAATGAAAGTGTCGGGAATCATTCAATCCTATTCAGGTTAGTTTAGTAGTAGTCTAGCATGTCTGAAGAAGTCAGGCTCAACTTCAGGTATCAATGATTAGCTTTTAAAGCTGCGAAATTGACGCTCTTGGAACTAATTGTTAATTGTACTGGCAAGTAGACGATAAAGAAGCTATATTTGCAGGAAGTTATGCAAAAAAGATCTATGCATCACAGTATATACAGATTACGCCATCCGATGGTTGGCGTTTGATCCCGGTAGATTACATGCTGGTTTGGATTATCTCAGCAGCTTAGAAGACGAATTGTTTAGAGCTCGTAGCGACATTTGGTACAACAGAAGCATGATGCTGCTTTGAACGCTTGTCCAGACGAATCGCGGCCCTACCCCGCTGAAAAACCCAAGGAATCCTTCAGAATTATAGACCGTCTTCAGACTCGCAAAGAGCGAGCCGGATAGCTTCACTGCATGGGTGTGGGATTTTGAAAAGTCGTTTGACGGTTGCTGCGTCTGCACCCGAGTCTTGATTACGTCCAGCGGAGTTGTCATGACACCTGCTAATCCGCCGGCACAGGCTCCTGTGTAGATCTCGCTTGGGAGCGACAAGTCGTCGAGTACCGTGTTCTTGCCCTCTATTTTGAACGCCAATTGTCTGAATTTCTCGTAAAATGCGAACTGCAGAGCACTGAAGGGCAGGTCTCGAGCCAAAGTAGCCTTGTAACCAAAAAGTAAAGCCCCTACTCCCTCTGTTTTAATAACCGTTTTCACCGTATCTCGTAAGTTTCTGTAGTTGTAACCTGAATCGAAATATGGATTGTTGAATCTGCCCTGCAATTGCAGCCTCGTCTTGAGGACCTCCGAGGGAACATAAACAATGCTCGACACAAGATCCCCAAGGAAACCCGCGGTCAAATGTGTTGCCGTCTCGTTGATCTGCCAATCGTCTATCATTTTCTTCTTGGAATATTCATAAGTACTAAAGAATAAAGCCGCACTGGGGAGGGATCCAAGCATCGCGGCACAATAGCCCCCGTACAAACCCCTTCGTACTCCCTCCTCCACGAATATGGTCCGG
This sequence comes from Torulaspora indica, assembly GCA_931305995.1. Lineage (NCBI taxonomy): Eukaryota > Fungi > Ascomycota > Saccharomycetes > Saccharomycetales > Saccharomycetaceae > Torulaspora > Torulaspora indica. The sequence continues at coordinate 182,210 of CAKNUP010000008.1, read as the reverse complement.
TACGCACTCAACATGCTCCTATACTTCCCGTTGCTCGGCGCTCCCTGTTGCCGGGTCTTCACCGTGTCCAGAGAATGCATTGCAGTGTCACCGATGCCGCCTCCCAGGCCACCGGCAATTGCACAGTTCAAAATCGAGCCCGTGTACTCCTCTTCCGCCGTCTCAGCGCCCTTTCCCGTCTCCTTACCTCCGCCATCGCCCCCATAAGTTGCTCCAGGCGGTCCGTGAGCAACTTCGTGGTGCTTATGAACCACAGGTATAGAAGAAGTGAACTGCCACATCTCCCACAACGCTAAACAACGCGAATGAGCTTCCTCACCTCAAATATTACAGCAATTAAACGAACGTAAACTGAAAGGTCCCGGCAAGGATAAAACACACATTCAAAACTCGTCAAACCCAGCAATGTCGGCCTCAACCACTTCACCTGTGTCAACCAATAAGATCCCAGCAACCAATGCCTACCAGCAGCTCTCCTAGCAGTACCAGCAGGTCTTATTCACTGTTCTTTAACTATAGATCTTGCCAAGATACTGGGTCCGCTATATCAAAGCTAGCTATATATCACGTGAAACCGCTAATAAGGACCGTAAGAGCTTCAAATCAGCTGGATTGGTCTTCTAGAGCTCTATTTAAGCTGTTTATGGGCGTGGTTAGGGCTGCTGAACTTTTCTCTGTGCTGCTCTGTGGTTTGGTTCACTTTCTGTAGTGGTATCTGAAGTGGTTGGCCAACGAGACCAGTAAGGTGAAGTGCAAAAGTGTCGTTTGGGAGTTGCTAGGGCTGTGAGATGATGAGAAGATTGCTGCCTCGGGCTTACTTACTCAGTGCGAGGCGAGCGTACAAGGTACTGGCCATCGAGACCTCATGCGACGACACCTGTGTCGCTATACTGGACAGGCATTCCGAGGAGTTGGCTCCAAGGACACTGATTCACTTGAAAGAGACGCTGGATAGTGCTTTGCAGGGCGGTATCATTCCTACGAGGGCACACCTGCACCACCAATTGAAGATCGGCGTTCTCACGCAGAAAGCTCTTAGAGTGACTGGCACATCGGCTGTTGATCTGATTTGCGTCACCAGGGGTCCTGGAATGCCCGGATCGCTCTCAGGAGGACTGGATTTTGCCAAGGGATTGGCAGTAGCGTGGCAAAAGCCACTGGTAGGCGTACATCATATGCTCGGCCATCTTTTGGTGCCCCGAATGTCGACGAATGGTGAGGCACCAGCGTATCCTTTCCTGAGCTTACTGGTTAGCGGTGGTCACACGACCGTGGTCCTCACGAGAAGCGTTACAGACCATGAGATCATGTGCGATTCGATGGACATCGCTGTGGGAGATTCGCTGGATAAATGCGGAAGAGAGCTGGGCATCAAGGGAACCATGATTGCCAAGGAAATGGAAAAGTTCATCGATGAGGATCCCGACTGCAAGGTTGACGCTAGTGTTCGAATGACATTGCCCAACCCGCTGAGAAATAAAAATAATAGAATAGACGTACAGGCATTTTCGTTTGCGCCATTCTTGACAGCTGTGCGAAACAATATCAACAGGCCCATCGAGGAGTATACGAGGGATCAGATCAGGTCCATGGCGTACCAGACTCAGGAAGCGATATTCAAGCACATCGTATCGAGACTGACAAAAGTTATCGAACTTAATGCGGACAAACTAGTCGGAGTACGACACTTCGTGTGCTCTGGCGGTGTCGGCGCCAATAAGAGGTTGCGAACACTGCTCGAGGAGAACCTTACTGGCAAATTCACCTTCTTTTATCCACCGACAGACCTTTGTACAGACAACGCTGTCATGATAGGCTGGGCCGGCATAGAGCTGTTTGAATCGAAAAGTTTATGTACTGACCTTGAAGTGTCACCTATTCGCAAATGGCCGCTTTCCGAACTGCTCGACGTCAGCGGCTGGAGGCAGCTGGAAGGAAAAGAGCCTTGTAAATAATTAATCAAGAAATGACGATGATATAGAGAACTTATCGACAAGTTTTTTCCAGGATGCGCCGTCCAATTGGAATATAATATGATTTTGATGAGCATCTCGTCTTCTTTGTGCCTCGAGTTCCGCAGCAGCCGCCTCTTTGGGCAACTCCTCCTTTATTCGGACGCTAGGAAATCCCTCCTCATCCTCTTCCAGGACCAGCTTTCCCTCTTTCAGCAGGAAACTGATGTAAAAAAGGTTCTCTACCGATTTGGCGTATGACGAAGGGTTTATGATGAGCTTGAATAGATTTATCGGCTCGTAGCCCTTCTTTCTTCTGAGTATCTCGTAGCATCTTTTGACTAGCATTGGCGTAGTAAGCTCTTCAGTCCCTCTGGATGCCGGTTGATCTCTTTGAGCCGTGGTTAAGCTAGCTGCGCTATCTGTCAGGCGTGTTCTCGGGGCCATCGTGGTCCGGGGACGTTTCTCCAGCGAAAATGGTCCAGACAGATGATCGACCGTGATCGCACCTCTACTCAGTGTATCGAAGCGCGACCCCATCCGGAACCAATTGAACTGGTGGAATTGGTTGTATGTGTTGAACTGTTGCAGATAAGATCTTCGAAGCGTATTAGTCCTCAATCTACTTGAGCTCACGCCTGCAGATGTCTCCTGTTGATGCTCGATTGCCCCGTCATCATGCGGCAGCTCCGGTTCCTCTTCTCCAGCATTTATCAGCGAAGTTACGGGCTCGCTGATATCGTTTAACAGGAAATACTCCTTCAACATATATTTCTTGCAGCTATTCAGCACGTCATCAAGGTTAACCAAGCTCCTAGAATCGTCGAACTTGAGATTTCTCACGCTCATTTGCGCTAACTCACTTATATTAACCATCGCCTTGGCATCGTGTGCAAACAATTCCAGGTTCCTTGATCCACTAGCCTTGGAAAAAAGTGATTCTGCAGCGTCTAGATTCTTTAATGCAATATGAATGTCACCAGTACGTGCCGCTTTAGCTTTCTCTTTGGCCATCTCGCCCTCTAGCGCCCGATACCCTTGCAATATCTGCTGTCTAGCAGAGCTCTCTGAGCTTTCGGGAGTTCCATCATCAATCCGCCTTCTCCGCACCCTGGGCCCGTCCTCTACCGTGTCGTCCTCACTCTCACGGGCTCTTCCAGACATGCTGCTTGAAGCTCGTCGTTCGAGTAAGGTGCAGCACTAAACCTTTTCGTCTGGGCGCGCTTGAACAGACAGTGCTACCTATACCAGTAGCCTTGAGCAAACAAACGATAACCGATTAGCCCTCCAGTTGTGGTCAGCAATTAGACCATACCATCTAGAAAGTTCCTCTCTCGCAGTTCTTTCCGCTTTGTAGCAAAACACCCAAATCTCCACAAACCAAGACATATCTTGCCTCCAACGTCTTGATACACTCCACTCGTGGTAGAAGCAACGTACATTCTCTTCTGGAGCTGTTTAGCCTTCCAAATTTAGTTCAGCCGCCGAGCTCGGCCAGCAGATCAGTTCAAAGCCCAGGCGGCAAGTATTGCAGGAAACCTGCCTGGCCCTGTACTGCAAGCCTCGTTGATGGTCGTCTAGCGGCTCAAATTCGGACTTCTTCTTGATGTTTAGTGGTACAAGTGGCGCGCGGACCTTATAAAGGTGTTGATCCTTCCTTATACTCTTCAAGACAGAGAGTGAAGGTGAGAGAGAGGCCAGGGAGATGGTAGCGAGCATCAAGGCGCTAGATGAGTCGGTTGTGAACAAGATAGCAGCGGGGGAGATTATCATCTCGCCGGTGAACGCTCTGAAGGAGATGATGGAGAACAGTATAGACGCTGGGGCTAAGAGCCTGGACATTTTGGTGCGAGATGGGGGGATAAAGCTGCTGCAAGTGACCGATAATGGCTGTGGTATCAATAAGGAGGACTTGCCAAGGCTGTGTGAACGGTTTACTACGTCAAAACTTACAAAGTTCGAGGACTTGGAGAGTATTGCGACCTATGGGTTCAGAGGCGAAGCTCTGGCGAGTATATCGCATATTGCAAGAGTCACTGTCACTACGAAGACTCAGGAGGACAAATGTGCGTGGAGGGTGTCATATGCGGAAGGAAAGATGATAGGCGAGCCAAAGCCCGTAGCGGGTCGAGACGGAACGGTAATCCTCGTGGAAGATCTTTTCTACAATATGCCTTCGAGATTACAAGCGCTTAGGTCTCCGGGAGAGGAATATACTAAGATATTGGATGTTGTCGGGCGCTATGCGATACACCGTCAGAACGTAGCGTTTACTTGCAAGAAATTTGGAGATTCACAGTTCAGTTTGACTATAAAGTCCGATTTATCGGCTGAAGGGAGGATAAGGACCGTTTTTGGCAATGCTGTGGCAAGGAGCTTGCTGACATTTGACATGGATTCCGTGCAGGAGTTAGACATTACGAAGGTATCGGGACAAGTGAGTAACCTAGAGTTTACCTTGAAGAAATCCATAACACCTGTATTCTTTATCAACGACAGGCTTGTCACTTGCAATCCCCTGGCAAGAGCCCTCCGACAGATCTATGCAAACTTTCTACCGAAAGGCAATAAACCGTTCATATACTTGAGTTTGCTGATTAACCCGAAAGTGCTGGATGTCAACGTACACCCAACCAAGAGGGAGGTGAGATTTTTGCACCAGGATGAGATTATAGAGAAAATTGCCCTACAGTTAAATGAGGTTTTATCCAAGGTAGATACTTCCAGAACATTCAAAGCTTCAACCGTACTGTCAAGCAAACCAGTTCACAGCGCTTCCATTAGCCGAGTTACGGCAACAACTAGCATAAACAAATCGCATGAAAACCATAGAAATGGACAAACCCAAAGTAGTCAAATATCCGCTAAAAGATACGAGAATAAATTAGTAAGAACGGATGCATCGCAAGCTAAAATAACCACATTCTTAAAATCTAGTCAATCTCAGACTATTCCACCAGCAGTGGTTTTACAGACATTTAGCCCGCAAGATATTAATGAAAGCCAATCAGAAGAATCTGCCAAAGACAATTCACCAATTTCATCTTCACCGGCTGCGACTGCAGTGGAAAAGTCGTCAAAGTATCAAATCCAGGCACAGGAGAGGGTAGAAGTTAATCTCTCGAGTATTAAGAGGCTGCGAGAAGCGGTCGATGAATCCATTCACAAGGACTTGACCGATGCATTTGCCAACCTGACATTTGTCGGCGTCGTAGATGTCGAAAGAAGGCTAGCAACAATCCAGCACGATTTAAAGCTCTTTCTGATAGACTACGGAGCAGTTTGCTATGAGCTGTTCTACCAAATTTGCCTCAGCGACTTCTCAAACTATGGCAAAGTCGTTCTAGAGTCCGCCGATAACAAAGGTCTGAGACTTATTGAAATCCTGTCAAGTTTCGAGCATCTAACCGATGAGTTTGTTCTTGGAATAGTGCAGAGGATTTGGGATATGAGAGAGATGCTTGCTGAATATTTTGCAATCGAATTAACAGCGGAAGGCGATACCGAGAAGCCACCGCTTGAAAGCATCCAATTGAGAAGCATTCCTCTATTATTGAAAGATTACACACCTCCATTAGCCAAAATTCCCTTTTTCATCTATAGATTGGGAACCAGAATCAACTGGGAAATCGAGGAGCCCTGCCTAGATGGTATCATGAGACAAATAGCACTATTATACATTCCAGAGATTATTGAGCTCGTCGACCTTTCGGATAAGAACATTGATGAAGAGAGAAAAACCGACTTCGTTGCGAAAAGTGAAGAGATGTCATACTCTCTTGAAAACGTAGTGTTTCCCTGCATTAAGAGAAGATTTTTGGCACCGCGCAGTCTATCGAAGGATGTTATTGAGATAGCAAACCTGCCAGGCCTGTATAAGGTCTTTGAAAGATGCTAGAATTCACCGCCCTCTGTTTCCTGGCGAGTCAGGTAATTGATAGGGTATTGTGATTCAAATTCGGCAACGACTGAATTGAAAACAGCATCACCATGCTCCACTGCAGCCTGGTTCTGGGGATCTCTTCGTTTCGTTAGTAACCGTGTCGAGCCCCTAATCATTGAAGGCCTCTCCAAGGCCTGCTGAGAGAATGTATCAATATCGTTCTGTAAGATAATCATAACGGGATGTTCAAGGATATTACCAAAAGTTTCAGATTCCATACTTTCCCACAGAGTCTTCAACATTCGGAGACGAGAAACCAGATAGAATAAGCCGCTTAAATGCGGTTCCAGCACATTCGAAAGATTCTGCAGCATTTCTTTGATGTCTAAATTCAAATCCCGAATTTCTACCGAACCGGTGACCATTTCATAAAAGGCATAAAATACTGCGATTCTGGCGAACGATTGAATAACAACTGGATGTTTATTGAAAAGAATGTTCTTCCGGGTTTTGATATTCCTCACTACTAGTGCAACAAGATTTTTGGTATAGTGTACTGACTTTGCGAGGCCGCTGCCGATGTCGAAGTAAATGAAATACATCTTATGAAGCTTCCACAAGATAGTGTTCAGAAGGAAAGATACCAGAAATCGGGCAAAGCCAGAGGCGAGTGAAGCGGAGTCCTCTGAAGATGTTATTTTCCGAGTAAATATGTCCGTTTGCCGTTGAATCGCATCAAGAGTCTTTAGCGGTGGCTTCGTGCCCTTGATCAAGTACTGGTTCAGATCTCTGTCCAAAGATAGTATTTTCCAATATAATGCTTCAAATGAGTCCTCACTTTGGTATACATCAGTATTCGGCAGGTCTTCCAGATAAGCTGCATGCTGCAGTAGGGATGAAATTTCTGTATGAAACACAGTTGGCTTTCTAGGACCTGATTGCAAATAGTCACAAGAGCATAAGCTGTACCAGATTTTCTCGCAAGTAATCTTGGTCAAACGCATGGCTGTGGAGTCAGTAATCAAAGACCTAAAATCATCAACATGGCAGAGTTTCGCTATGTTGAAGCACATTAGTAGCAGAGTATTACTTGCTGATACTTCTCTGTGCGGATAGCCCGTGGCAGATAAAATCACATATACCTGAAGAAGTCTGACGTCTGGGTTGGCCAGAAAGTTTGCCTCGTGTAGTTGAATCACCGAACAATTAGTAAAACATCGAGACAACTGTAACTGGCTCTTTTCTGTCCATAAATCCGAATCGACATCTGCATACTTGGCAAGATGGGATGAAGGCTTCTTGGGAAAGACAGAGCTCAGCATTTCTAGTGGCATATAGTAAACAGCAAGTGCAAATAAAGACCATAGAAGAGCATTTGAGTAATAATCATCGACTGAAAGAAGAGCATTCCTTTCCTTTGCATCGTCCCGCCTCTGCCAGAACTCCTCAAGTAGCAGATAGAGGTCGCTGATATCACTGAGGCAACCAAAATAAAGACATCCTAGCCTTTCTACACAGTGATCCAGCAGCTTAAACGATGTTTCTCTTGTCATAAATTCACACCAGTACTGGCATTCATCTATATCTTCTTTTAAATCAACAAAAGTGTTCGCTGGATCGACGTCTTGACTCTTGAATAACCCAATGTCCGTTACCCAATACTCATAGCTCTGCCACAACCCCAGAACAGCAGAATTTCTATCGGCACCTTGGCCTACCTCAACTGATCGCTCAAGACATTGCTTCTCGAACCCTCTCTTGACACAATTGGTACATGGTATCAATCTATCACATTTCACCTTTCGCTTGGCACATATGGCACACGGATGTTTAGACTTCTGGAGCTCTGAGCGTTCCATTTGTCATGTTTGATGCTAATCAAAGGTGCTGTTGTTGGTGAAGACAACCAGCGCAGGCGACGGTCTTGAAAGACAAGTGATTATACTGTCACTTGCACTATAACCACAATGTGTGCTACTTTGAGCCTTCCATGATGCACCAGTGACTAATTGTAGTGATGGCCAACCTTGGGACCCTGTAAATCGCCAACAATCATGGCAGAACTGAACCACATAATAGCAAGCAGACCAGCCTGCTATGCATTACCATTCGTCATATACTGCTATATAGTGGTACATAGTTTCTGCACAGTTGACAAGTCATTGAGAGGTTCAAGTGTAGTTGGATAGATTAATGTGAGCAGATTTTAGCTGAGTATAAGAATCCACTCCGCTCTGGCCCAATTCACGGCCTATTCCACTCATTTTAAAACCGCCAAAAGGCACTGATATCTCTTCGTCATTCGAGGAATTGACCCAAACAGTCCCTGCTTTAGCGTCGCGGATGAAATGGTTTATTGTCCTCACATTCTCAGAGAATACCGCGGCAGCCAAACCATAAGTTGTATCGTTGGCATGTTTGATAGCTTCTTGGTAATCCTTGAATTTTGAGAAAACAGCCACTGGTCCAAAGATCTCCTCTCGGTTCAACTTGGAAGACTGTGGTACATCAACGAAAAATATTGGGGGAATGAAGTATCCCTTTGAGTTTTTTGGGAAATCTCCTATCATCTCCATCTTTAGTTTCTCATTATCCCGACCATGCTCAACATACGACAAGATCCTCCTAAACTGAGTTTCCGAGATGACTGGCCCGAGGGTGCACTTCTCGTCAAAGGGATCCAACTTTTCACCAAAAGTCCACATTTTCCGCACAAATACCCTAAACTTGGATATAAACTCATCATAAATTGTCTCTTGGACATAAACTCGCGAGTTCGCAGTACAGTTTTGTCCAGAATTGTAATAAATGCCATTGGCAATCCATTGTACTGCATTATCCAACGCCGCATCTGCGAAAACAACAGCAGGAGATTTTCCACCGCACTCCAAGGTTACTGCTTTCAGATTGGATTTGCCCGCCAATCCCATTATCTCTTGGCCAACACGAGTGCTTCCCGTAAAAGCTATCTTGTCGACATCTGGGTGGCTAGCCAAGGCAGTGCCAGCAGTAGCGCCACGGCCGGGAACCACGTTCAAAACTCCTGGTGGGAAGCCTGCTTCCACGAAAAGCTGTGCCATATAAAGCAAAGAAATCGAAGTGTTCTCTGCGGGTTTGATGACGATCGTGTTGCCAGCGGCAAGACAGCCCTGGATTTTCCAACTTGCCATGGCAAGGGGATAATTCCATGGTATCACCTGCCCTACCACGCCGTAAGGGACCTTGAAAGTCATGGCATACTTATCATGGTTTAACGGAATGGTTTCACCCTTGGTGTATTTGTCTGCTGAACCTGCAAAATAGCGAGTAAGCTGTATAATCTGCTCCAAATCGTTGAGAGCATTCGAATGATATGGTTTCCCTGAATCGAGTGTCTCTAATGAAGCCAGCTTAAACTTGTCGCGTTCGATGAGGTCTGCCAGTTTATACAACAAGTGTCCCCTCTTCTCCGCGGGCATTATCGACCAAACGTTCTCATAAGCTTCACGAGCGGCTTTCACCGCATCGTTCACGTCCTCTTCACTGGCAGCGTAAAATGATGTGATCTTCTCACCGGTACTTGGATTGACCGTGTCTATCTTGTTGCCATGCTTTGAAGCAACATACTCGTTGTTGATAAAGAGACCAATGGGCAATGAATAAGTGAACCCAACCTGTGGGATACTGATCGTCTCAAACATATTCATCTCCTGGCTTTCTAGTTGCTTTGCTCTCTTGGCTGCGTAACTCTTGTTTAGGAGCGACAAGGTAGGGATACAATAAAACCAGCGAGTCAAGCCTTGACCTTAGCGAATCCAGCTCTTGACGCTAGCGACTTCCTTGACACTTTGGTTCTCTTGAGACCTTTAAAGGCGAGGTGCGGTAGCTAGATAACACTCCAAGAACAGGGAGTCTCTTTTAAGGTTGCGTTACTGAAGCAGATACTCAAAATGGCCGGAATGGCAAGACTTGAGACGCTGCAAGTCTACTCAGTGCTAGGAGCTCGTAAACCATTTGGCAAGCTCTCATTCAACAGATTCACTATTTGACCTTACGCGCGGCGCTACCAAACATCAAACCGGAATAACCAGCAATTGTACCCAGGAGAAACCTCAGACTGGTCTCTACGCTCACAGTGCCTGAGCTGCACCACCAGTCCGCCATTCACACGGCGCAGGCTGCCACTCACACTGTTGCTGTTTCAAATTTCGGTTCCGCACATACCAAACAAAAGAGAGGCATCTCGCAAGGAGGCATCTCGCAGCACATCATGTCCTTCCGCAGCTCCCAACGCCTAACAACGCATCCGGGCCCAGGATAGGCTTGCAACTTGGCTAACGTGCTCACCCGTTTCGAACGTCGTTTTTGGCACCCAGACGTCGTCCTGAGTCGCTGAAAGTCGCTACCGACACTCCAACCAGGCTAATCCACCAGTGCAAGCAGTTTGAGATCCCCAGGAGGACCGCTTGGGCATCTTTCAGGCCTTTTATATACCGAGTTCATAGTTGGTCAACTTGGACGAACGCGCTGGTCTAGCTTATTGCTAGTATGGACGTTAAAAGACCACATCGACTCGTCAAGTGTAGTGATTTGGAGTCGCCAATCGTCTAGGTAATCCCGGTGTTGGGTTCCAGTTTATTAGATCAATATGAGTGAGTTCCATCAGTACGCTGACGGCTTTACGTCGCGTTTTGGTGCCGATGAGTTCAACTTCCTGTCTCCTGGCAAACAAGAACATCAAGGGAATAAGGATACGGAGTCGCCAGGTTCTGGAACGGCACCGAGTGGTGGCGAGAGTGGGGCCCAAGAAAATCTGATATCTGGCGAGTCTTACGAGGGAGCGTCAACCAATGAGGAGAGGAACCGAGGAGAGGCTGCTAGCCAGAGCTCTAGTGTGGATAGCAAGAAAGTTTCGAAGCCAAAGAGAACTAGAGCGACTGGAGAAACGCTGGATATCTTGAAGCAAGAGTTTGAAGTTAATCCTAATCCGACAACACAACGCAGGAAGAAGATTTCTGAATTAACTGGGTTACCAGAGAAAAATGTCCGTATATGGTTCCAGAATCGCAGAGCGAAGCTGAGAAAGAGCGGTGGTCAGCCAAAGAGCGGCGACAATAGTGCAGATTCTGGAGCTGGCGCCATGGTGCGTGAAGATTCACATGATTGCGCAGCGTTTTTCGATAGGATACCCATGAATATCAACAACAACTATTATTTCATTGATGTCTGCTCGATCACCGTGGGTAGTTGGAATAGAATGAAAAGTGGGGCGTTGAGGAGAGAAAATTTGCCACTTATAAGAGACCTGTCCAACTTATCGCCCATCTCTATTAATCATATTATGTCCAATGCTACCGATTTGATGGTACTTATATCGAAGAAAAACTTTGAAATCAACTATTTTTTCAGTGCAATGGCTAACAACACAAAGATACTCTTCAGAATCTTCTTTTCTATCGGTTCTGTCGTGAACTGCTCTTTAACTCTGGAAACTGGCGATATAACTGAGGCTGGCACTCGACGAGGGAGTGACGAAAATCATGATCATAATGAGAGTAATAGTGCGGAAAGAGGCTGCGATTACTCCGAGAGCTTTGCAGAACTGAAACTGGCAGTTTCAAGACCACCAAATTTTGCAGTGTTCTTCCTGGAAAACTCCGAAGAGGGCAACGGAAATCAATGGTCTATCTGCGAGGACTTTTCCGAAGGTAGACAAGTAAACGATGCATTTGTGGGAGGTTCAAACATGCCGCACGCATTGAAGGGTTCCGAAAGCTCTTTGAAATTCATGAATTCACTAATCCTGGATTATAACAGTTCGCATCAAATTTTGCCAGCTCCCCCACATCTACACCAGCCGCCTATGGGTGGAGAACAACCACTAACACTGCATGAACACCCACAGACTTTTTTTGATCAGTATGACGCAGCGAACGATATTTTGGCTCTGAACAGGGACGCGTCTGCGATAGAAGAGAAGAGTCGTCTGGCTGATAATAATAACGCTAGTTCATTGACTGAAAATCAGGAAGAAAATTCTGCCAATCTCCTATCCCTATCGCATGACTCACATATACCGAATATGCCCGATTTCTTCAAAAATGCACAAGAGTTAGCGGACGATCATAGATGGCTATGAAAGCAGGATGTGTTCATCAAGACTGTTGTTTTTCATCACATTAAGAATCGGTTGTAAATTCGATGGTCCAATCGTAGACACATACCGCGCGGTCGCGCAAAGCTGTATCTACTGCCAGTTGCATGAACTATTTCATCTGAGACCATTACATAGTTAGCCATATGAACCATATATAACAATAATGTCCGAAAATGATAACAGAAAATGCACATAATGCAGCGCCTCCTGTCACTGCTAATCTAGCCTAGTCCTGAATAAATTGATTTGCCAAAGTGTTCCCATTAGTTTTTCTGTCATGTCTGCTTTCATCAATGTTGATTTCGTCATCTTCTTCCTCGTCATGGACATAACCATTCTGATCGTTTGAGTCTTCTTCCTCAACTAACTGAGATGAACTACTGCCAATTCTTGGTGCGTCCGCTTTTATTCGTGACGATACTTCATCGTCGGAATAGCTTGGTGGCTCCGCCGGCAAAGAATTCAGATTTATGGCTTCTTCCCTAGCGTTTGTCGAGTCGATAGGCGATGTGCTATATTCGAACCCCGGTGGAGGCGGCAGCAGTTCGCCCTGACTGTCTACTATATCTCCATTAATTGACGATGATGATTCGTTATCGGTTAAATCTTCCTCGCAGCCGCTTTCCAAAAGGGTGTCCTGACCATACTCTTCATAGGACGGTGGAGGCAATTTCATACCATTGGTTTTGGCATAACCCCATTTCTTTACATTTGCCTCGATGTAGACGAATCCGTATGTTCCAAAATTAACGTGGATTTTGCAAGGAACATTGGCACCAATGATTGGGTAAAGATATTTGAATTTCCAACCTTTAATGTGACCTCCAACGGAGTCCTCCTTCAGTTTTTTACCATTTCTCGTAAAGAAAACAGTCCCACTATTGGAACGATAACCTATACCAACAACGTCTCCCTTTTCGAGTCTTGGAAATAGCGTACGAAGAGCAGGATCCAACGTGAATGAATCATTAAATCTGCGAGAACCGTTTGAATCATACGCGATGGAGTGGTGATGCTTTCCTGGTAGTCTGAAGTATGGATAAGGACATGTAGAAAGCCCAAAGGAAATAGTCTCACCGTCTTGTAAGTGATGCGACCCGCTAGATCCAGCGCCAACGTTGCCTCTTAGCTCAAAAATCTTGAACTCAGAATAATAAACCCTATTGATTCTAGGAATGGGCAAATTTGTCATTACAGATGCCTCATAATTATAATTCAAAAATGTCACTTCCGTCTTGTTTTCCACAATAACCGTATCGTTCGGCAGGTTAGGATCCGGTTGGAATTCCCAAGCGTAAGCGCCTTCTTCGTTGATAAACTGTCTCGTTGACTCATTCACGATAGGATCCTCCACCTGCTCACCAGACGAGGAAGCATGCGGAATAATCAGAGGAGGATTCTGCCTTACGTACTCTTCGCCCTGCTTGTAGTAAAATTGCTCCTCTGGAGATAAACTGGCTAATTTGTCCTTAACGTACTCCTCATCATCCAAAGCGCTGGGCCATCTAGCATTCAGCTGCTCCGTGGTTCTACCCAGCCTTCGGCTCGAATCACCGTCATTGAGAAGCGAAATGCTACCATTATCTCTCATCAGTTTGTTCACAATGTATCTGATAAAGATGTAAAGGAAACACACAAAGACGTACATCAAAACCATCGTAATCAGAGAAAATAGCATGATATCCATATCGAGTTCTTCTTCCCCATACCCTTCCGGATACTTATTGAACGGATCATTGCCGTCCTTTACATAGACAGCCCCTGTCTCCTCATCTATGGCAATCGTGTCCCTCGGAATAACGTATCCAAGTGTCTGTGCGGCAGCTACCAACACCAGAACCACTACAGCTGTCATACCCATCCTGTTCTATCAAAATGTCTGCACTACTACCTGTGGCGTACCTCCCAAACCACTCCAAATCTCTCTTGAAGTCTCTCAAATGTAGCCAAACCCAATCAAACACAAACAACACCAACCAGGCAACTTTCAGAGTATCGGAAGCTGCTTTACAGGCTCACCTTTCGCGTAGCAATGGTCTTATGTCTCCTATTCAAGCTTCTCGGTGGTGCCGATCAAGGAACTATCACCACTATCAACACTTTCACGTGAGAACTAAGGTCAAGATCCAATCTCTTCAATTAGCTGGCTAGTGCCAGCATTAGTTTCAGTCTATTTGACAGCGTATGTAGTCGCGGAATCCCGCTACGAGAGGTCGAAACGAGCTCCCGAATTGATGGAGTAGAGCAGCTTCTGTCGCAGCAGTTCTTTATCTTGGTAGTCAGGCAATTTGAGTAGGTTCACGCAAGTGGACGCTGTTGGGAGCCTTTCGAGGTCTCTTCCGGCGTTTCTGATGCCAAAGCGAGGCTCTAGAGACCGGAATCCTTGTAAAGGTGCCCGGGGAACGGAAGTAACGAATTTGATGAAATTTAACCTCTCTTGCGGCTCCAGTTCTTGTAGAATTGACCAGAAATCGCTGATGGTCTTGTCGGTCTCTTGGTATCCACCGTATTCGGTATTGGCTTTGAGATCGGCCAGGTCGATGTCTTTGCCTCCGCCGGAGATTAACATTTGAAGCTCTACTGAATTGAACATCTCCATCCAGTGTGGGGCGATGATCATGCTCATGCCGCCGTGGAAGTTCTGTATTTGCCTGAAAAGACTCTTGTTGAGGCGGAAATCGGCTACCTTCACGATGTAGAGGAGAACGTTTTCCTTGGTGACCTTGATGTTGTTTCCATCGGGTATCAACGGGACGACGGATCCCTTGCCGTCCAGGGAATCAGTCTCGAAGGCCAGATCTAAGCTGGCTATCTGTTCAGGTGTCATAGTTAGCAGCTTGACTAAGTTGGAGTAGAGTACAGCGTCCAGACTTTGCAGATCATCAAAGGAAGAGGCGAACCGCGACGAAGGGTTCAACATCTTCTTTAAGAAGAAATCCGCAAATGCGACATCTATCAACACATGATCGTATAGGCATTTACCCAGAATCTTGCCTAAAAACCATAGGTATCTCAAACGCTGGGAATCGATAGCGGTTGAAGGATAGAGCTCGTGCTGGCTATTGGCCTGAAACAACGAATACTTCTCGCTGTTAAAACCTTCCTCAGAAACGCTGGTCAGGAATTCTTTGGTAATACCGCCACCATCCACCCCAGCTTCTGGACCAAATTCGTTGACAAATGTGACAGCCAACTTAGCTTTAAACCTCTCTCCGATACTATTGAAGGCGTTGCAAGCGTCATCAAGGATATTTTCTCTGGAAATTGTCGCCGATTGCCTTCCCATTGCTCCGTTCCCATGCCATGGCATGAACATACTCATTAGTGCACTATCGTCATCCAAATGAAGACGCTGTTTGTCCAGGGCGATGAACAGGTAAAAAAGGTCCACTCTTTGTGCAAAAGGAATAAAGAAAGGAGTCTTGATTAGAATTTCCAGCTTTTTGAATTGCCTTGTCGACACCGATGACTTGTATATCGAGCTGAGACGAGCTAATATTTGGAATTTTATCGCGCTCGTCTCATCTGCTGTGGAAAGCTCATTATTCTCGGCTATTAACTCATCTCTCTTGTCAGCATATTCTCTGTAAAGCCTCTCGTAGTCTTCAATATATTTGAATGGACTTACTTGCAGGAACTCAGCATCTTTACTGCTCCAGTAGTCAACATCCTTGTTCTTAGAGCAGAAATGCAGACGTGAATCTCTCAGATATAATTTTTGTAAGAGCGGCAACGTATCTTCCAGGATCTTCGGCCTTGAATCTGCTGTGAGGTGCCATAGGTTATGAAACACAAAATCTTTCAGACTTGTCGTGAAGGCTACGAGGTCTTTAACGGTGAATCCCGAATATTCAGACAGAAGTTCATGGTCGGTCGACACTAGTAGATACATCTCTAGCAGTCTAACGAAAATTGAGAAAGATGCTGTTGGTTTGAACTCCAATTCGCCAAACCGCGATTCATGAATACCGGAGTATAATTTCTTTAAGAAGGATGGCCTGGAGAGTAAACTAATCATCGCGGAGTCTCGCAAGTTATCATTAGGAGCGCATTCAATATAAGAGACGAAGTTTTCCATCGTAACATCAATTCCTTGTTCATTCTCCACAAGGTTTGTTAGAAAATCAAGGAAAGGCTTTTCGTAGAGTTGTGTGACGTACGTTTGTAATTGGCTATCTTGTTCGATGTAATGCATACCCCTGAAGCAATTGGCGATACAGCGACTGACAGTGGTTCGATCGTCCACTTGAGAGTAAATATAAGCCAAGTTCTCCAGCAGGACTGAGGAACCAGAGACAGAAGCCGGCAGAACATTTGACGATCCACAAATCTGGTAAAACACCCATAGAACCGAGCTATTAACGCACTCTTTCGATCTGATTTCAAATAAAGGTACTAAGGTCTCAGTGTTATTCAACTTCCACCTGCACATAACTTCCAAGAGCAGAGAAATTGACTGTTGGCTCAGTTCCTGCGTCCGCATCAAAAACCTCCTCACACCTGCAACAAACTCACTTGCGACAGGCCTCGTCAGATTCAAACAGCTAATGATATCTTGCAGCAGAACATCATCCTTCAATTCAGCTATCATAGCACATAACTTTAGGTTCCCGCGGGTTCCAGGATAACGATCCAGCATATCCCTGGAGTCTTTGAGTATATTTGAAACGGACTCATAATCCAAATGCTCTATCAATTCAGGGCCAAAGACCAAGATAAGATAACCGACGTCCTTACGGTCCCAGGTGGAACTGAAAAGCCTAATGTTGAACCTCTCAGCGAGGTATCTCCTTATATGGAACTGTATCACACCACATGCCACTTCCCTTTGATGCTCTCTAGCTCTCCTTTCCCTCTCACGCTGGGCTTTCAACAGTATATCCTGCTTTGTAGTAGCTGATTTGTTCCCTAGGTTGACAGTCCTCCTTCTCGTCTGGCCTGTGAAGTTGAACATATCCCACAATTGTGCTGATCAGATCTGAGGGATGTAGAGCTTCCAAAGCTAACTTGCCTTCTATGCTAGTAGTCCTTGTAGTACTTAAATCGCGGATCGCATAAGACTAAGGTAACTTAAGCTTATAGATGGATACTTACTAAGAGTAACAGATGAAACCCAAAAGGGCGTTGGTTCGGAGGGTACCGAAGCTGCTGGTTGTACTGATAGCGTTCAGGCTGATCAATGCCCTCGCAACGAGAACCTTCTTTCAAGCTGACGAATTCTGGCAAGCACTGGAACCGGCACATTATAAAGCATTCGGATACGGGCAATTGACTTGGGAATGGGAATACGGTCTGAGAAGCTACGCTTTCCCTCTGATATTTGAAGCGACATATCGATTAGTCGACGCAATATGCTTCCTGAGCTCTGTTTTGACATGGAGTTTGAGTGCCTGTATTGTATCGATGGCTCAGCATATTCTACCTGATGAGACATTTGGCCGCATTGACCTGTTTGTGGAATCCATACAAGAATTTTCTAACCTTTTGGAATACTATGGTGTTATTTACGCACCGAAAGTTGTGATGGCTGTCATTGCAGCTGTAGGAGAATACTATACAGTGAAATTGGTCCAGAAGTTGCACATTATGACTATGGAAAAAATCGATGAGAAGGATGGGAAGCTTTCGCAGATTACCAAGATCTCGACGGTACTGACTTTGACCAATTTCTTTAATTGCTTCCTAATCACAAGAACATTCATCAATTCTTTCGAGCTTTGTCTTACGAGCATTGCTCTATACTATTGGGACTGGACCGGTGGTGAGCTTATCCACGGCGCAGATTTCACCAAATCACTCGCGGTAGCTATTTTTGCCTGCTTACAGAGGCCTAGCAATGGACTGATATGGCTTGTGCTAGGTTTCTTCCTGATTTTTCAGCTGGTTCGGAGAAAAGGCTTCCCGTCGTTGGTCTACCTGTTTTGTAAGATATCCTCAGTGCTCATCGCAGTGACGCTCTTCAACTGCGCCATAGATTACTACTTCTACAGCGAGCTGGTTTTTCCTGTCTTTCGCTTTCTCAAGTTCAACTTTACTAGCCCGCTATCCAACTTCTACGGCGTCTCCCCGTGGCACTTCCATTTGACACAGAGTCTCCCCATATTGCTAGGTTTCAATATTCCGTTCTTCCTTTACGGACTTTTCCTCGGTTCCAATAAGAGGAGCAAACCGATTCAAGCGATAGACCCGCTCAAACAGATCAAGACTGTCGTTTTGATAAGTTTACTGGCGCTTTCTTCCGTGAAGCACAAGGAGTTCCGATTTCTTTATCCCTTACAACCGATGTTTACTTTAATTTCTTCCTTTGCCCTTCTAGCACTCGCAGCGAAGCACCGCATCAAATCCCACATCCTGAATAATCTTCTTTGGGTTGTGCCATTTATCTCGGTATTCGCTGCACTATTCCTTAATAGCTTTAATGAAGCGGGAGTAGTGTCGGTAATGAATTTTTTGCACAATGAACCAGCGATCGATAGCGTCGGTTTTATCATGCCTTGTCACTCCACTCCCTGGCAATCTTATCTACATCGAAACGATATCGAACAATTGTGGGCTATAACTTGTGAACCTCCATTGCACTTGTTAAACGACCCCATGGCTCATGAAAAACTACCCAACTATATGGATGAAAGCGATTATCTGTACGAGAATGTTCCTGAATTCATCTATAAGAACTTCCCACCATTGTTCAGGAAAAACCTAAGAACTCCGGGAAAGCAATACAAATATGAATGGCCAGAGTATCTTGTTATCTTCGAGCATTTGGAAAATCTGTACTTTGATTCTTTGCTAAGAGATTCCACTTATGTTGAAGTTGCCAGGTTTTTTAACTCTTTCTCGCATTGGGATTCCAGGAGACAAGGTGATGTGTTAGTGTATCGGAAGGTCACCGATAAATGATGTTATAAGCCCCATTTATTTTGTTTCATGCGCAATTCAGACTGCTCGGTTCCATCCTTCATTGGGTACAAAGACGGGTCGGAGTTAAATGACAACGCTTTGTCAATCTTTTCCTTGCGTGCCTCCATAAATTGTCCTACAATGGGTTTGTAGGTCTCATTAGCATCTCCCATTTTCTCAAGGCTTTTCAAGCACTTCTTGGCCAATGTCCATTCACCCAATGAAGCACAGCAGTCAAAATAACCTATAAAACATTCCAATTCATAGAGCTCCATGCCAAGCTTGAACCACTCCTGAGCTTTGTAAAGATCATTAAAATAGTGCATCTCTAAAAAACCGAGAGCTTTGAAAGATTCCCTGTAGCCCTGCGTAGCACAGCTTTCCATCAGAGTTCTCGCCTTTAAAGGGTCCGAATTCATGTATATTTGAGCGAGATAGTAGTAAGAGTGTACGGAATACTCCAGCGGACTGAGGGCTATAGCCTTTCGGAAGTAGCGCTCTGCTGAAAGCAAATCCGTGTCCTGGAAGCTCATCTGGCCCAACTGTCCGTAAACCTCTCCAGCCAAGTATGTGTCAGCCTCCAGTTCCAGAAATTGTTGGTAGTAATCTGCTGCCTGCGAGCGGTCACCGCTTCTTAGTGCTAAATCACCTGTTAATTTCAACGTCAGATGGTGTTTCCTCTTGTAAAGATCCTTGATCAGGAGTTTGGCGTAATCAACATCTTCTTGGCTATTGCGTAAAGGATCCTTCAAGACATCAAATGCCACCAAAGCAATGGCATCTTTATCGCCCATTTCAGCAGCTTTATCGAGCAAAACGCTCTCCAACTTCAATAGGTGAAGATTTGCTGCTTTGGTCCTTGAACGTACTTTCTCAAGCACTTTCTTCATCAGCATCACGTCTGATGCAGAAACATTACCACCCAGGGAGATGTCCTCTTCATCCATACCATTATATGAGGACTCAAAGAGAAGATACAGCTTGTTAAAGCTCAATCGGCTGTCCAACTCAAACAATATTCTGTTCACCATCCTCTTTCGAGGAAAGATCTCTTCCAATGGAGGCCTCGAAACCTTCTTGCTCATCGTAGCATATCTCCGAACAGTCCCACAGATCAACCGGTACATCATACACGTTTCCGCAGCATCCAAGCTAGCTCTTTAACCTCTTGTCTTGATCTTGCTTGTATAAGTGTAAGCATTGTTAAAGAGGTGTCCGAAGGATCTACTAGAGCATACCTAAAGAATAATCCATCAATTGCCCTCACTTCGTTCCAGTGCCATTGCTAGTCGCCAGATGCATCAGTACTGCTACGGCTTCAAGAGACACTCGCTTTAATGATGTTTAAGTTACATGGAAGAGAGCTTATGAGACTAGGCAGCGTGCAAGGCTTGAGAAGGTTTGGCCAGACAGCTGTAGCTACGGCAGCCGACTACTCGCACGTCGTCATTGGTGGAGGTGTGGTAGGACTCGCAATTGCTGCGGAATTGAGTAAGGTACCTACGAATAATGTCCTACTGGTCGATAAGAATGAACGGTTTGGAATGGAGACATCGAGCCATAATAGTGAGGTAATCCATGCTGGAATTTACTACCCATCTAGCTCACTGAAATCACAGCTTTGTATCGAGGGAAAGCACATAATCTACAATGAGCTGACTTTTGCCAAGACAGGTGTTAGTTGGCTCAAGTGTGGTAAGTGGATTGTAGCTCAGACGGACCAGGAAGATGCAATAAACGAGACTTTGCTCCGAAGATGCCGGGAAGAGCTTGGGATCGAGGTTGAGATGCTGTCCTCGCAAAAAGCTGCGAAACTGGAACCATTTATCAATGTACAGAGATCGGCGCTGAGCTCGCCGACCAGCGGTATCATAAATTCTCACTCGTTGATTGAATATCTGGCTGCAATAATTCAGCAGAATGGAGGCGACATGGTACTTGGATCGAAGGTTATTGGCTTGGAATATTCCAACAATAGTAGCTACACAGTGATGTGCAAGGACAATTACAGCGATGATGCAGAAACAGTAGAAATTACGGCTGATAACGTTGTAAACAGTGGTGGGTTATACGCAGATCAAATATGCAATATGCTCCTCCCGAAAGATCGGCATAAGCGACTCTATTTCGCCAAAGGTAATTATTATAAGCTCAATAACGCTGGATTTCCACCAGTAAATAGGCTGATATATCCAGTCCCGCCGCAGAATGGCAAGTCGCTGGGGACTCATTTGACAATAGATATGGATCGACAAATCATTTTTGGTCCCGATCTGGAGTATGTGGATTCCCGCTCAGACTACAAGCCTAATCCACAAAACATTCCAGCAGCTTTTGAAGCCATCTGTCGCTATTATCCTCATATCGACGCCACGGATTTGGAAGTGAGTACTTGTGGTATTCGGCCAAAGTTATCTGGCCCAGGTCTTAAAACGTTCGATGACTTCTATATCAAGGAAGAAGACGGATTTCCTGGGTTTGTGAACCTTCTTGGCATTGAGTCCCCTGGCTTAACCGCAAGTGTCGCCATTGGGAGATACGTGAAGAGACTTTACCATCCTTAAGTTGTGAACTTACCGATGTTTTCCACCATAGATCAATCAGATGAGTCTTTAACGAGATATGTACTGTATTTCTGAAACTAGAATATTTGGATAGTAGAAGGGTCACTTGGTGGCGGAGCTTCTTTGAAATAATCGCTCTCCAGACACTGGACTGCACTCCAACGCTTTTGTGGGTTCATAGTTAGCATTCCACACATAAAACTCAGGGCATTCTCGCTTGCCGCTATGAACCGTCTCCTCAGTTCCTCTCGTGACGGTGGTGGATAAATCTGAAGCTTGTTGTATGCAGGAAAGAACGAAACATCTGGCCAGTCCTTGTCTGTCGGCGTTCCCAGTGCTCTGAAAGTGACCTCGATCTGATCGACATCGGTTTGACCGGGCAGATAGGGTATTCTCAACATCAGCTCTGCAAATATTACGCCTGTAGACCAAATATCCACCGCTGATGTGTAATGCTTGGCTCCAAACAGCAGTTCTGGGGCCCTGTACCATCGAGTGACCACATTACTCGTCAGTACTTCCTGAGCAGATGGGAAAGTTCTGGCCAAACCAAAATCCGCAACCTTGATCTGACCATCGGGAGATATCAACAGATTATTGGGCTTCAAATCTCGATGCAGTATAAAATTCCTATGACAGTGATGGACACCACGAAGTGTCATCAACATCCATGACTTTATGTCCGCCGGTGTGAATAAAATCGACTTATCTTTGATAACCTTCTCTAAATCTGACGGTAGGAATTCCAGTACCAGGTTCAAATTATCGTATGCCAGGAAGATGTCCACTAGTTCAATGACATTTTCGTGTTGGATCTCTTGTAGATACTTTACTTCTCGAATAGCTGACATATCCAAACCATCTTTGAACTCAGAAGTCTTGATCTCCTTGACGGCTATTTTCCTGCCGGTTGATTGCTTGGTCCCCAGGTAAACGACAGCATATGTACCTTCACCAACCTTCTTCTCTAGTCAAAGCTCTTCAGTTAGTAAAATGGCCGCTACCGATACAGAGATAAAGCATCCTCATACCTTTTGTATACTCCGGTTGGGACATCTTGGAGCAGTCTCAGGCAGGATTGACTCTGCTTGTATTGTTCTTGTAGCGGGAGCTAGTGCGTTCTATTGTAGCTGCAACTGTTGAAGAAGATGTATTAAGATTTACGTTGACTATCACCAAAAGATAGACGGCAAACGCTCCTGCGAGCTTCATGAACTTTACCAAAACCTTGAGGCTGGTGAGGAACACCACACTGTTACGCCAGCCTAGCTTCATTGGCAAGAGATGGTCGACCACAAGCTCCAACACGATCGATGACGTTGAAGAGTTACACCCATCGCTGATCGGTAGGATAAAGCAGTACGTTGAGGAATTGCATGGGCTTGAGCAAATGCTGGCCGCTGGTGGCTCTTTTAATGCTGCCAGCCAGATATTGTATGCGAAAGCTTCGTCTATCAAGGACATCTACGACAGATATCGAGATCAATTGGAAGGTCTCAAGGCCCTACGAGAGATGATGGATGAAGATCCTAGCCTAAAGGAAGATGCTGCGGCTGAATATGCAAAACTTGTACCACAGCTGGCAAAAACCTCCAATGAACTGCTTCGCAAACTGATACCGCCTCATGAATTTGCAGATAAACCCTGTATACTGGAATTGAGACCAGGAGTAGGTGGGATAGAAGCCATGATATTTGCACAAGACCTTCTGAACATGTATGCAGGATACGCACAGAGCAAGAGATGGAAATACCATCTAACATCCAAGACCGAGAATCAAAGCGGATCTGGCATAGTGGATGCTATACTGAGCATAGACGAGCCCGGATCTTACGATATCCTAAAGCATGAAGCTGGCGTCCACCGCGTGCAGCGCATACCAGCCACCGAGACCAAGGGACGCACTCATACTTCGACAGCGGCAGTCGTAGTGCTGCCGCAAATGGGAAACGAATCCGAAAAGACAGCAGATGCCTACGAGAGAAGTTTCAAGCCGGACGAAATTCGAATCGATGTTATGAGAGCCAGCGGGAAGGGCGGTCAGCACGTCAACACTACCGATTCCGCCGTCAGGCTTACTCACTTCCCATCTGGAATCGTGGTCTCCATGCAAGACGAGAGGTCCCAACACAAGAACAAGGCCAAGGCCTTTGCCATCCTAAGAGCCAGGTTGGCAGAACGAGAGCGACTGGAACGGGAGGAGAAGGAACGATCCGCTAGAAAGGACCAAGTTACCACAACAGACAGATCCGACAAGATAAGAACTTACAACTTTCCACAAAACAGGGTCACTGACCACCGCTGTGGGTTCAGCATGCACGATATTGAAGGCGTAATGTCCGGCGAAAGGCTAGACGATCTCATAAACGCCATGGAGGCATACGATAGCGATTTGAAAGCTCAAAAGCTTCTCAAAGAGGCCTAATTATACATTTGAAACTGTAAATAGCTAGTTGAGATATATCACCAATCCGGATCACATTTTGTCTTATCCATCAAGCTCTTGTTGAAGTACTGTACAAGGCGAGTTAAACGATCAACACTTTTGTGAAGGTATCATTAGGTCAGCAGCGACCAAATCTCCCGTCAGCGCTGCCAGATCGATATGAATGAAGCTGCTGAACCTCAGATCCTCTTTGACTATACATCAGCCGTTGGAGTTGGGGAGCTGGAGAGATATGTGATTACCTATGATCTATATGAAGGTGATGAGATTCCACCAGATGTGCCATTGAACTCGCTGTGGTTAAAAGTTAAGAATATGGAGAGCCTGTCGTATCGAGCAGCCTACTTAATGGGACCCTTCATACTTTACTGTGATGTGAGACCGGAGGACTATCACCACTCTCAGAAGATAATAGCTTCAGTGGATCAGCCAAAATTTGAGCCAACGCTACAGGCGCAGCAAAGCTGCGTTGCTGAACTTTCGGTACATCAGATAAAGCCTAGGTATGTCTGGATAGTCGATATCGTGAGCCAGATTTTGTTCACTACCAACACACAAGTTACCTTCCAGATTGTGCTGGGCAATAGCAAGGAAGCAGTAAGCGACAAGTTTATTCAAACTACGTCTTCAGCTGTCAGTTCCGATAAAATTACAGTTTCAAGGCTTACTACACTAGATATATGGAATTTACCGGCACAACTAAATTCCCACTACAAGAAGAAGCACCTGGTTGTGCTGACGCATGGTTTGCATTCAAACGTGTCCGCTGATATGGCTTATATGATGGAACAAATATACAAGACTCAAAAGAAACATCAAGATGAGCAGATAGTAGTCAAGGGTTACACGGAGAACATCTGTCAGACCGAGAGAGGCGTTAAGTACTTGGGGACCAAACTCGCCAAATACATTGTGGAAGAGCTGTATGATGATTCGGTCATCAAAATATCTTTCATAGGTCACTCATTAGGCGGGTTGGTACAGGCATTCGCCATTGCCTACATTACTGTCAAGTATCCGTGGTTCTTCGACAAGATACAACCCATAAACTTTGTGGCTATGGCATCTCCGTTTCTCGGTATTGTTACAGACAATCCAGCTTATATCAATCTTCTGCTTTCCTTTGGGGTAATTGGTAAAGCTGGACAAGATTTAAGTCTCGAGAAGGAACCGGAAACTGATAAACCGTTACTCGCTTTGCTACCTGGAGAACCAGTCAAAAATATTCTGGCGAAATTTAGGAGAAGAACGCTGTACATGAATGCCGTGAACGATGGAATTGTACCGCTCTACACGGCTTCTATGCTATTCTTGGATTATGAAGACGTTTTGAAAGAGCTGAAAAAACTCAAAGGTAAAGAATTGAATGCAGAATCTTCCAATATTGACTTAAAACGACGTGACTTTCTCAGCAGGACGGTAGTTTCACCATTCAACAAAATGCTTGGCTTGTTGGCTCCCCAAAAATTTCCTGGGAGCCATTCGGCAATACCAAAGGTCTCGTTCTTGGAGTCAGCTGTGTCCTTATTGATACCTCCGCTACCTGATAAATCATACATTCTTGATCCAAGTTCGAGAGATCCGGTCATCATCCATGATAAGGTCTACACGGCAGATGATATTCCACCAGAGCCGGCAAAACCGGAGAGTACTTTTGAAGGTAACACCAACATTTTGTTGTCGTCTTTCACAATGTCTCGTGGGAACACAGGCGAGAGCCAGAAGATCGAAGAATCGATTGCTCGTCAATGGCACGATGGCCTTTCATGGCGCAAGGTAGTTGTCGCTTTGAAACCAGATGCCCATAACAATATCATTGTTCGCAGAAGATTTGCTAATGCATACGGCTGGCCCGTTTTGGATCATTTAGTGGATGTACACTTCAATGGCGATGCCTTTGACGAGAACATAGCTTTGGATGGTAATGAATGTGATGAAAATACCGCCTGTGACGAGTCGCAAGTGGATACGAAAGAGCCGAATAAGCGTTACGCGTGGATAACCAGGCTTGAAAACCCAAAATTATTCGATGAGGGCCCCACAGGCATGATATCAACGGTGGGGGAGATGCTTGGAACATTTGTAAAGGATCGCCTTGCAAGCTTCATTAGCAATGAAGCATCTCTTCCTGCTAATGAGGATAAGCTGATATCTTACGAAAGTATGAATGGAGAAAGTTGACTTATAGACCTACATATCTGCATCACCAATCTTGCTTAAGATAATTTGACCAACTTTTCATATTATACTGCCGTATGCCACCCTGTATAGTGCATCCTGTATCTCTGAATCAGTTAGGACCTCTATAGACAACATATTCCTAAGAGCACAGAATTCTGATGCTTTAATGTATGAGGAGTCGAAAAAGCCTCGACAGCTATCATCATACTTCGCAAACAGGACTTTCAAAAGTTCTGCTAGCATCCTGTCTTGACAGTTGCAAACAGTCTCTGGTAAGTTTAATGATTCTTTAAGTGCCTGGAAATCAAACTCCAACTGTTTCAGGCCAGCATGATTAAAACGGTTCAGTTTGAGGATGGACTCGATAAAGTAATTAACAATAATATTGAGCAGTTCATTCTTGATACCCAAACATACCTCTAGTGATATATCTAAAGCATCCAATCTTTTGATGACTCTGCTCATGAGCTTGATGGCATTAACTATCTCGGCGCTCATCATTGAGCTATCCCGAGTTAGCGTTGACCATGAACCTACCTTGAAATAGTTTCGCAAGGTCTCCTTCAGCATTTTCTTGATCCTGCGTATCACGGAAGGTTGAATTTCCTCGTCGATCACCTTTTTATATTCCCCTAGTATATTCTGGAACAGCGATTGATATTTGGTACCCTCTTTCAAATTAACGATTTCGGTTAACTGGATCATGATAAACTCTTGCGAAAGTTCAAATATCTTTCTGTACACAACATTGAAATTTTGCAGTTTGATTAGAGTTTGATAAAGCTCATTCTCAGCGGTTCTATGTTCATCCAAAGCATCGACGGCAAGAAAGTAATCCATATAGGCGGACGAAAGACTGATGAAAATCTGCGAGCAGGTCAGTAACTTGTATCTCTTTAATGATTCAGCCTCGAAACTGTAAAATGGCACCAAAGCCTCGTATATTTTATTCAAAAGTCTTACGAAATCTGCCGCTGATTTTTCCATATCCTTGGGATCTTTGGTTATTTGTTCAAACTGATGGTTAGCTGCATTAACCTCGTGGCTCAACCACATATCCCAGACTTCTGCAGGTATTAGCGGCACGAGCCCATCACCATGATAGTGAAAATTCTTTGTCAAATTTCTGTCTGTCGTCAGTATCTGCGAGATCAAGGCAAATCTGATAGACCTGTCGTTCTTCATCAAGTTGGAACGGACCTCTTTCCTGATGGGGGCCAAGACATGATCAATGAAGTGGTCGAGGACGTACTCCTTGGTTAATCCGACAGACTCGTCATGAAATATACCGATGCATTTGTGCAGATTTTCCGTTAAATAGTCGTTCAGGAATTTGAAGTACGTCTCGAGCTTAAAGTTGCCATCGTGGAAATGGTATGTGAACCTAATGGTGAAATTATTGGCGATGCATTTAAAGTTCCATAATTCCTTCTCATCTGTGAGTCTCAGCTGACTTAGCCGGTACAGTGTAGTCGACATTCCTTTCATCGTTTCGAAAGTCTGCGTAGAAACGGGCACAAACGCTGGTGTATCCCACTTTGATTCCAACAGCTGTTTATTAAACTTGTTCGACAAGTCGTTTGCACAGGAACGTAGTAAGCTCTCAAAACTGTCGTAGACAGCACTAGGCGTCCCAAGAAGTCGCCTGATCCGCGACAGCTCCTCATGCAGCCTCGACAAAGTCTCCAGCGATATCTTGCCCGGCTCTACATGTTCCAGCTCGCTCACTTCGTCGCTCACAAGACGCAATTGATCCTGGGCCACCTGTTGCTCCCCTTGCCGGACGTACAGCTTCTCCAAATCACACAACAGCTCCAGATCGCCGTACTGCGCCTTCAGCTGTCTCACACTCTCCAAATCCGTCGCCTTCTGGGCGATTTCACCCGCAATGGCCTCTATCTTACGGCCAACATCACTGTTCCTGTCGGCTGCCTGCCGAGCCAGCTCCAATTGGCCAGCCAGCCGGCTTCTCTCGCTCTCGATGCTCGCAATACGGTCGTCAATCTCCAGCAGATCCTCCACACAGGTCAACATCGCCATATCTCGCTCTTTTCGTCTCTTGCAGTGGTCCTGGTGACAACTCATACACTTTTCATCACCTACAACAGCACAACCTACAGACATCACCTTAGTTTACACCCAATTCTGCCCAGTCTGCCTCTGGTACCACCAAGAGCCATCACCCATAGCTGCCCGACCTCCTCCAGCTCCCAGCCTTGACTTCTCCCCACTGGCACCGCCCGCTAGCACCGTACCGGCAGGGCCTTGCGACCGACTCAAGTACCTCTGCTGTTGGGGATCGTTTCAGCTGCCATTGCTGAAACCAGCAGCCGTTCCCCCCTTGCATTCTTGTTCTCGAGGTCTGGGAGTATATAAGGACCCCTGGTCTCCTTGCGGTCCCCAGACGCAGCCAGCTGCTAGAGGAAGCTACGTTAGATCAGTTCAAGATGTCTGCCGGTGGTATTAGAAGACCTGTGCAGATCGAGGAGTTCAAGACGGCCATCAGTGACATGTCTACGGAGCAATTGGCCCATCTGAAGCAAGAGATAGAGAACAGCATCTCACACCTCAACCGTTCGAACGCTAGGCTCAACAAGTACGTTGCCAAGCTGGAGGGGAAGGCCAAGGCCGTCGAGGAAGAGGACGAGGACGACGAAGAGCTGCAGAACATCGAGGAGGGCGACCTGCAGCTGTACCACGACTCGCTCAGGGAGAACGAGATCCTGCTGAAGAACTACAACGAGAGACTGGAGGCATTGCACCAGGAGAACGTGTATAGGGCCAGCGGGGGCAAGCCCAGTTCCTAAGTATGCATCTGTAGCTTTGTACTAGATAGCTGTAACGTTTCTCGGAGTTCTTAGATCTGGGGTAGCCAGCGAAAGTGGAGTTTACAGGAACTATTGGAGCCTGATACGGTTGGTACGTGGTGGAATGCGCTGGTGGATAATTGGAATGTTTGCCTCTGTGGCAGGTTCTTCAGCGAGCGACCATGTAGGGTTTGTGCTAGAGGCTGTCAAGAGCGCTGGTCGCGGTGATGAGCAGGATCTGGAGCGGTTCTGCTTCGAATTGGAGTCCCCTTTCGAGGAACCAACGCCTGAGCTGCTGTTTGTGATCGATGTGGTCGATACGCTGCCCTTCCACACCGATCCCAGCCGGTTTGGTGGCACTAACGTGGACCGGGACAAGCAGTCGCTCGATATGACCATTTACGACTGTGTGAGCGGTGATCTGATCCGCAGCAGGCGGGGTCTCGCCAGCGGCACCTCTGTGATCGAAGTGAGCACCTCTGGATCGACCAAATTCTGCTTCTGTTTCGCCAACCTGAGCTACGATTCATCCTGGAAGTTCATCGACGTCATCAAGACCATCACCGTCAGGATAGCCCTCTACGACACGCTTCTCAAGCAGCAGCGCAAGTCGCAGCTCGTTAAAGAGTCCGCATTGAAGAGTCTACGGCAGATCGAACTCTCTACTCGCACGCTGGCCGGTCTAGCGGATACGGGGGACCGTAGCGAGCTTCTAGAGCTGGAAAGCGAGCGAAGGGACCTCAATGAGGCCGTATTCAACTGGCTCCTGTACGGCGAAGCAACGTTCACCGTCGCGGTCATTGCGTCGAGTCTGCTCGTAACACGCCATTTTATCAGGTGCCAGAGGCACCGCATGAGAGATACAAGACGATTCAAGAGATTCAATCACTGATCCAGGCTCTTTATACTGCCATTGAGTGTGCTAGAAGCTGTTCCTTGTACTAGCTAAGCAAGAGTGTTGAAAATTTCAAGGCCTTATGAAAATCGAGATGAGCTGTAAAGGCATCTAGCTAGCCAAAACGGTGCAATTGCTTCCAGAAAATGGTCCTATCGGTCACTGAGAAACTCTACCTGTATGATTCACTGACTAGCGTCCCAGCAGTGAGGCCTGACGGCCGGAAACCGCACCAATTCAGGCCTATTGAGATTTACACTGATTTTCTGCCCAGTTCTAGTGGATCTTCGAGGATAATCGCCAGTGATGGCAGCGAATGCATTGTGAGTGTTGAGGGGAAAGTTGTGGATCACACGGTCGAAGATGAGCTGATTCATATAGAGATTGATATCGCTGGTCAGAGGGATGACTCGGCTGAAGTCGAGTCTTTGACTTCGCTGTTGAAGAAAGTGCTAGAACCTAGAGGAGGCATCGATGTGTCGAAGTTGAGACTCACAAAGAGGTATAGTTTTAAGCTTTTTATTGATATTTTGGTTATCTCGTCGTGCTCGAATCCGATATCGCTGATATCAATGGCTATCTACACGGCTTTGAACTCGACATATTTGCCGAAATTGATCTCGAGCTTTGATGACCTTGAGGTGGAGGAACTGCCCACGTTTCACGACTACGATCTAGAGAAGCTTGATTTGAGCCCGCCTGTGGTGTTTGTGGCTGCTGTGGTAGGCGATAATGTACTCATGGATGCTGCCGCATCGGAAAGTGAAGTTGCCAACAATGGGCTTATTATAACCTGGTCAAACGGAAAGGTTGTTGCGCCAATAAGGTCTGTCGGATTGAGCGGTTCTGGCGCAAAAGGTTTTAGTTTTGCTGTTCTACAAAAGGCTATCAAGATGGTCGAGGATCATGCCCCGGAGGTGCTGCAGGCTTTAAATAATTCATAGAATGGTATATTACATATGCTGAATCGTGTACGAATGAACGATGACAGCCGTGGCGGTTTGAATGTTCATCGATCTGATGACACCAAACTGTTGAATTTCCACGCAGAGATCCAACTGGTTCAGTAGTTCCCCAGGTATTCCGTGCGCCTCGGTGCCCAGCAATATCAGCGATTTTCGTGGGAACTTGTATCCTGTATCGAGTTTGACGGATTTGTCCGTTTGTTCCAAGCCGATCAAGACGTAGCCCTCTCTCTTTTTCTCACGCATGAAATTGGAGATCTCTTGAACTGGTACTTCCGCTAGGGGCATCCACTTATCTGCAGTGACGGCGACATTCTTGAATTGCGGATGATTTTTAACTCTAATGTCGTGAACTGTCAGTAGTCCGACCCCCAAGACATCACACAATCTGCAAATACCTCCCAGGTTGGGCGGCTTGTCAACCAGCGAGGATACTACTATTAGTTCTGATCTTTTAACTGCTTTATTTTGACCATCATTGTCAATCGTCATCAAAGCTTCCCAAGCACCGCTTTTAGTTTGAAGCTGCGAGACGCTGTTGGAAAGCAACTGCTGTGATTCTGTCTCGCTTTCTTTTGCACTTCTTTTCGATAGCCACTGGGAAGTATCGTCCTGGCCTATTGGAAGCGGAACCTGCTTCGGTAGAAATTTGATGAATTTATCTCTAGAAATGTAAGGTAACTCATGATCGATTGTTTTCTTTAAAACACCACCGAAAATTCCAGTCAAGGTAAGATCGCCATTGATATCCCAAGCGTTAGCATCTCCCGCCCTATATTTACCGCTCATTTTTGTTGCCACGGCTTTATCATAGAGTCCTTTGATTGTGAGCCTGAATGTTGGATCTTTCACAAATTCTTGAAAAGATGGCCAGAATAGCAACATTAAAGAATTCGAGAAATGTCTCACTAGTGGCTTGCTGGATGTCGCATTCGGGATTAGCACACTTGTGAACTTGGACAGTAAATTTTCAAATGCCTCAGATTTATTGGAACCTAGTGCTTTCAGGATAAGGAATACTATACGCTCCGCACTTACAACCACTATTGGTCTGGAGTGGTCATCCATCAAAGGAAACAATTTTGAAGTAAATGCTTCGATATTTTGATTGGCATCAGATAATAGCAAAGCTATAGTCCACTCCATGTAAATTCTTATAATTGGAGAAACCTCATCCAAAAGGTTATTCAATATAAGCTCGGGTATGCTGGTAAGCAGTTCTCTCTTATTCGAATCTTTGAGGCATAATAAAACCAATTGCCATTTGAGCAATCTCTGAATCTCTTCAGCACCGTCTGTTCTTTTCTTAGCGGATAGTAAATTAGTATTGTGGAAAGTCTTCAAAATAAAACCGTTTTTAAATTCCTGAGGTGCCTCCAATAGACTAGCAATGATTCTGATTTTAGCTGAAATTTCTTCAACTCCGTATACGCGCTCATAGAGCCCTTCATTTTCAGACAGCTTGTTGTCAAACAGGTCTGCAATCACTGTTTTCAATTGAAATATATTAACATTCGTTTGCTCACAGGTGAATATGCCTGTCATACTATCAATCAACCACCCGTAGTCCTGATCAGCATTTCTTAGTTTATCCCCATGCTTGCTCACAAACGAGAGAATATTTTCAGCCATAAGTGGCAACATGCTTCTTCGGCTATAGGCTTGCTCGATAATTCTCTTGCCATATATATGTACTCTTTTCGAAATATCTCTTCCATTTTCCGACCTCGAAGAAGCATATAATAAGATTGTGGGGTGAAATAGACCGTTGATAGTCGCTAAATGCAGGCCTCTTTGCTTCAATACAAGTCTTTCGCAACTGAAATTATCCCATATCGATGTTAGCATGCCAAAAATACGTAAAACATTAGACCAGTCTTCTTCATCTTCGTTTTGTGGTATATAATTTGCCAGAATATGTGCACAGAGTTTGGCCACAGCTTTGTTTCCCTCGAAATTGCCATTATCCTTGCTGATGTTATCGTTTAGCAGATCAATCAGTTCTGTTATATTCACGGAGACCTTTGTAGGATTAGAGGATAAGAATAAATGTAGCAGCTCAAAAAAAGTACCGTAAATCTCGTCTTTCACCTTGAAACTGGTTTTCTTGGGGTCGCTGCTGTTAGCCTTGATGGTTTGGTAAAAATTAAGCAGTAAGGGCCAATTAAGTCTGAACGAGTCGCTGCAGTTGTTGGCAAACTTCTTGTACACAGCAACAAAAAACTTGAATTTTTCACCAGTGAAGTTTACCTCGAGTGAGTCCAATAAAGGAGATGGTTTAACCGTCTTCAATGTGCTCAGGTCTAGTCCTGGGTACTGAAGTAAAAGTTCAGAAGAGTCGTATGAATGGGAATCAATATCATGAGTAGCAATCAAAGAAGATAGATACCTCTGTGCATTTTTGGACAATTCTGGTATGTCTTGTTTCGACCTCGCTATCTCTATTAATAACTCTGGAGTCACTGGAACTTCATTGAAATCGAACAGTACCAACGCAAGAAGATCAGTTGTTGGATCTTCGCCAAGAAGGGGCACCAGTTCCTCCTTTGCAACGTCGAACTTAAAATGACTAGAGGCGAAAGCCTTGTATGAGCTCAACAATGGAGAGATAAATTCATAATTGTTTTGCTTGCGCTTGATGTGCGATACAACACATTTAGTCCATTCCACAGGTGATACCGAAGGAGAAATATGGAAAAGATATTTTAGCAAAATGGTCTGCATAGTAGTTTCGAAAACAGCGTCTTCATTTTCAAATTCATACAATTTGGTAATCAGATCGAGATGCGTCGATGTGAGAGGTTTCTGCTTTTCCTGTTCTAAATAATCCAAGAACCCAAGCGACACATATATCCTTGCGGGATCAAAAGATTCACCTTGATCTATTAACGTCCTCAAGATAGTCTCAATCACTAAAGGGCTGTCTTCTCCTGATTCACGCAGCACTTCAGAAATAAACTGGGCGAGACGCTCTCCGTAACGACATGAATTTCCGTTGGTACTGAAGAAATGAGCCTCCATAGTAGAAGGCAGGTATACATCTCGCAAGTTTCGCAAGTCGTTTGCAAATATTGATTTGACTTTTATTTTGAGCAGCAGATCGACCATGTATTTTCGGACGCTCTCCATCGAGGCTCTGAGACCTGTCGAAAAGAACAATAAGCCCCATGTAGAATGTACATTAGGATCTTCAAAAAAGCTCAGAATATCTTGACTTGCCGCCTCTATTTGATTGAGAGCCGTATCTAAACTTACGATCTCATAAAGTGTTGTGAACCCCTGCCAGGACTTGATGAGGCCAGCATTAAGTGGATCCCATGTGAAAAGCTGCGTAGAGAATGGTTTCATAGTGTCTGAAATCTTTTTAATCGTTAATCTGAGAATCGACAGCCCAATCTTACGAGATTCCTGGATGTTTGCGTTCAATGCTGCCTGTACATTAGCCCAATATTCATCCGTTCGTACAAACTCTTCCAAACCTGCTGTGAACCTAGAAGCCGTGAGAAAGCGCAACAGAAATGCGTGTCCATTTGCCTGTTTCCAGGAGCAAGCAGAGTCACTCGCTAGCATCTGCCGAACGAGCGACCAGCAAAAATGATCAAACTCTATGTCACTAGCACACTTCGCAGCAATAACGTTTATACGCCACGGCATCAAGTTCGAGCTCTTCGTGGCGACAGCTTGATCACAGCAGCCCATCAATGCTATCAAAATGGCGTCAAGTTCCGAGTCGCTAACCCTCGAGTCTGAAAACAAGCAAACTGATTCAAAGAACTCTAACAGCACAAAAATATCAAAACTCTCCTGAAATACCCTATCCTCCAGCACATCTTGCCTCTCGCCAAGAAACCCAAACAAAAGTTCCTGGTGAGCTTTATCCGGAAACAGCCTCGCCCTTTTTCCATAGACATACGCAATAATAACACCACCGATCCAGGACTCAAAACGCATCTGCAATGAACTCATCTTGCCAATAACTTGTGCCAAGAAACGTAGTTCTCGACCCAAACCATCGCTTCCCTTCACGGACAATTTCATCAAATCGTCCTTCAAAACCTCTAAAATCTGCCCTTCAACCTTCTCGAGATCTTCCCCGCCCAATTGTGTCGCTTCCAGCAACCCAACCACTTCATCAAAGCTCCGTTTCTCAACCAACTCCGATAAAAGCGAGATCTGAGCCTCCACCGGCAGATATTTCGATATCAGTCCATTGCTACACATTTCCACACACACTAGCACCCACACCAGCCACTATCCGAAGCTCAATGGCCCTGCTAAAGCCTATCTTTACTGGCGATGAGCTATCAAAGGCCTTAGCTGTCAAAAGTCAGAGGAAAATTATCAACGGTCACGGGACCGCTTTTTAAGGCCTTATAGAGACCCCTTGGCTATAGTCATCATGGATTATAAGAGGTTAGTTGAAGAGTTTGGGAGGCTGCTGACTTCGCTGGTGGGTTCTAGTGTAGTGGATTGTTGGCGAGCGTTTTGACAGCTGAGATGGGCAATTCAGAGAGTCCGGAATTGAGCGAATCGCTCGGTAAAGAGGGTGTTGAAAGGGCGGTCGAATCGCAGCAGAGTGGCGAGGAAAAGGGACAATGGCAAGAGGAGAATGGCGATAAGAATGTTTGTGAGAGCGAGGAGGATGATGGTAGAGGGTCTAGTGTAGATCCTTCTATGATTCACACCAAAATAACGGAGAAAGACAACCCTTTTATGCAGTTGCAGGACAATGAGTGTGATGAAGAGGAGAGAGATAAAGCGGAATCGAGAGTAAAGCCGTTGATGAATCCAAATGATGTTTATCAGGACGATACGGACGATATCTTGCCGTCAAAGACTGAGGAAGCGAAGGAGTGTCGCGATAGTGGGGAATCCAGCAGTTTGAATGGGAAGTTCGAACTGCCTAAGGATTTGAGTCGTGGCAGGGAAAGTTCAGATAACAAGGTGCAGATATTGGAGGCTAACAAGCTGTCGGAGGGCCAGGGAAGAACTTATATTGCTTACACAATTAGGTACAAGGATGCGCTGGTGCGAAGGCGATACAGCGATTTTGAGAGCTTGAGGAATATCCTGGTTAAACTCTTCCCAATGAGTCTGATCCCGCCAATACCAGAGAAGCAAAGTATAAAAACGTATGGGAAAGCGATAGCGGCATCGAAACCCAGTTATCTTCTGCCATCAGATGGGACGAGGTCAGTGGATCTGTCACTTTCTGTTATCAATGGATCGGTGAACAACAGCGATGAGAGACTAATACGACACAGAATCAGGATGTTGACGGGATTTCTCAATAAACTTCTGCTGGATTCAGAAGTTACAAAGACCACTATCATCAACGATTTTCTAGATCCGAATAATACTAACTGGAGTGATTTTATAACCAGTTCTGCAACATTTTCATCTCTGCCCAGAAGTGTTTTACAATGCAATCCTTTGGATCCGACAACCACCACAAGAATACACGCGTCCCTACCGATTCCTCATTTAACGTCTCAATCCTTGTTGCATAAAGACAACTCTTCTCGCGGATTGGAAGTCAAGGACTGCTTTCAGACCATCGAAAAGGATTACAAAAGATACGAGAACATTCTCAGTAATGGAATTTACAAGTACAACCGAAGAATTACGAGAAATATGTATGATATGAAGCATTACATGAAAGAATTGAGCGAGGCGTATGCTCAGTTTGCAGCTACTCAAAGTCGCGGTGCAGAACTTGCTGAGGAGTTTTCCCACATAAGTAACGCCTTCGATGAATCAGCAAGTGAGTTAGAGAGCACTGTCGGAAAGTTCTATTACAATATAGATGAGTCACTCAGTGAGTGTGTTCGAATGGCAGGCTCTGCTAGAGATCTGATAAAGTT
Source organism: Torulaspora indica (assembly GCA_931305995.1). Taxonomy (NCBI): domain Eukaryota; kingdom Fungi; phylum Ascomycota; class Saccharomycetes; order Saccharomycetales; family Saccharomycetaceae; genus Torulaspora; species Torulaspora indica. Next base: position 145,617 of record CAKNUP010000008.1, on the reverse strand, counting down.
CCGCAAATTAAAACGAATGCAACTTGAGATGATAAGAAAATGTTTAGCAAGCAAGAAGAATCAACTGGAAAAACTGGAAGAGCATGAGAAAGAAATGAAAAAGGCCGACTCTGATGTTGACCGGGAGATTAGCAAACCCCACAAGATCAATTTGGAGCATCCACAGCCCAGGACTTATAGTGGTAAGCTCCTAAATAAATTCAATAAATTGGCCAGCATGGTGAAAGAATCAGTGAATTACCAAGATCCAGATCTGAATGCTAGTATCCCCACGTTGAAAGCCGAAATTCAACAATTGGAGGAGTCTCTTGAAGTCTCTGAAAATGATGTTGAGGTTATCTCTACGGTAATCAAAGATACAAAGCTCAAAGAGTTTTCAAGTCAGCGTGAGAAAGAGCTGATTGATATACTCAGGAATTACGCCAAATATCTGAGAGAATACGCACAGAGCAATCTAAAAATATGGCGGGACATTAAATCAACACAAAGCTAGGCGTGAATGTCGCATAGTTCATTGGATAAGATTATTTCTACTAACGGGATTACGTACGAATATTACTGATTACGGAAGGAAACCTCATCATTTGGGCAAGAAATGGCGGTTACTCCATCCATCCCACTGCATCTTTTGAGAAGGCGCATGTATGGCCAACTGAGCTGCCTAAAGAATGGCAGCATATTTGCATAATAAGGAAACCTCAAAGTGGTTATGCTGTTGCAACGGATAGCAGTTACAATGCGGTCCGCCAATTTGCCCGGGTCGATATCAGGCGCTAAGATTTTGGATGGCGTCTTTACCCTTGCAAACATCGATGTGTCAATTTTACCAGGACATACCAGTAGCATCTTGATCGAGCCATGATTACGCTTGCAAAGCACCCTGGCTAGCGAATTGTGAAGAGCAATTAAACCACCTTTTGAAGCTCCATAGGAGGTTAGTCTGGCGGGAGTGATTTCTCCCAAAACAGAAGCAATGTTCACTATAAACCCATGCTTTTCTGCAATCATATCCGGCAAGAAAGTATTTATCATGATGTATGCTCCAACAAGATTGACCGCCATCACTGCCCTGATCTCCTCATGAGTTATTGTGTCCAACGTTTTAATTCTGGTTATTCCTGCATTGTTAACCAGTATTGTTACAGGTCCATGCTCACTGCTTATTTTCCTATGCAATGCCTTCACCTCATCGTGGTCGGTAATATCACAGCGGTAAAAGTACACACTGTCAGCGTTTCGGAGTCTATCTGTCGGTGGTATCACATCAACAATAATAATTTTAATACCACATTTTGACAGTCGAAGAACGAGCTCTAGCCCTAATCCTCGTGATCCACCGGTTACCAGTGCAATCGTATTTTTCTGGAAGCTTGGCCGTGAGCTATTGCGAAAAGTCAGGTCTTTAAAATCCATGTTAAAATGACCCATTCGAAAGCGAATCCATTCGGTCTGCGCTGGACGAAGCAGATTCATTATTCATATGATTTTCTTGGCACTTCCAAACGTTACGAAATCTTCTGAAGCCAACTATCCTCTGAATATTCTGACTTTGGCCAAACGACACAAATTCATATTTTTTTTTATTTACTGACGCGCCAGTAAATATAACATTAAAACATATCGATCTTACGACCGAGGAACAGAATAGAATCAAGCCATCAACAAATAGTAGCAATACGACTAAACAGTCGCTGGAGAGCCATGAAGTGGAATATCAAGACTCTTGATATATAGTTGATATGGCAGTACATCTTATAATGGCACTTGTCCGGGTAACAGTGATCAATAAGCTAATATCAAGTCAATGGTTAAGGGAAGACTAACGCTTGAATATACTAGACAGCTGGTCCTTTCCGTGGTGTCTGGGAAGCTTAGGATGAATGAGACTCCTGATTATATCAGGTTGAAACGACGGAGGGACGAGGATGCGGTTCAAAAGCTGTGTATGTACTGCTAGGAGCGGGAACCAGCAAAAAGGCTTGGTACTAACTATGACATTCGTATGATCAGTGATTGACGAGGGAAGAAGGGTGAAGAAGGGTAAATATTTATTCCAGCTGACCAGGACTGTTAATGAGCAAGCGTACGAGTCGACCAGCGAGGAAACCACGCCACTGTTGAAGTTGGCCGCCGACGGTCGTCGCCATTTTGTGTTGGAACGACGAGGGAAGCGCCGAAGACGTTCTTCCGATCAAGATGACGAACCTGAACCTGAACTGGCGCCTGAAATCACCCAAATGATTGAGGAGCATCTGAAATTGAGCGATACGTCGCCTGAAACCAGCCTAGGTAGAAAGAAAATACCAAGTAGAAAGCATTTTACCGGAACAGCCGCCGAAGTGCTAACCATCCCAAGCTCGGATTACGTCTATGATATCTACCACCTCGAGAGCGTGCCGGAGAAAGAATTTGACGCCTACAAAGAAGACAGTGACGTCGGATTCGTCAAGATTGTCTACGCGGATATTGACTTGGTCCCCGATGAAGACGATGACTTGGCCGACAAGCCGTTATCAGATGACGAAGACTCCAATGAGGAGAATTACTACCGAAACGACTATCCCGAGGACGAGGACGACGACAGATCTATCCTGTTCGGCAGTGAGGGCGAAGAGATAGCAATTACAGAAAACTCAGCAGAGAACCCAACTGAATCCTACGATGATCTGTTCAGCCGTCTTGGCAATAACAACAACATATTATCGTCCCTCAATGCGATGAATTTCATCGACCTCGATGAAGGTGAAAATGACAGCTACGACAAGGCTAGTGACCCAAAGACATTTCCCAATGAGCAAGACTCCGACGAGGACCCCATGATAGCGTATCGCGACCGAATATTTGGTAAACTACAGAGGATGATAGACGAAAGATGAGTACGTTCGTGTGACTGTTCTGAACATTGTGTGTGGTGTAAGGTGGTTTTATTCCAGCAGAGTACAAAACTTTTCAAATTTCTTGGAAAGAGAGTATCGGTGAGGTGTTTGGGTGTTTTGAAATTTCACCATAGACGCAGAACTGCTGGATGGTCTAGCAAGATCTCAGTCGATGGATGGCTGGGACTGGAGATCCGCTAATGACTGGCGGTAGTATTTGGCTGACGACCATTGAGTTGTCTGGCGAGGATTGGAGGAGATTAAAACAGCGCCGAAATGAAGTACATCCAAACCGAGCAATTTGTTGAAGTCCCACAGGGTGTTACCGTTAACATCAGATCCAGGGTTGTCAAGGTCACTGGTCCAAGAGGTACTCTAGTGAAGAACTTGAAGCACATTGATGTTACTTTCACCAAGGTCAATGAGAGACAAATCAAGGTTGCTGTCCACAACGGTGACAGAAAGCACGTTGCTGCTTTGAGAACCGTCAAGTCGTTGGTTGACAACTTGGTCACTGGTGTCACCAAGGGTTACAAGTACAAGATGAGATACGTTTACGCGCATTTCCCAATCAACGTCAACGTTGTTGAGAAGGACGGTAAGAAGTTCATCGAGATCAGAAACTTCTTGGGTGACAAGAAGGTCAGAATGGTCCCAGTCAGAGAGGGTGTCAGTGTCGAATTCTCTACCACTCAAAAGGACGAAATGATCTTGTCCGGTAACTCTGTTGAAGACGTCTCCCAAAACGCTGCTGATGTTCAACAAATTTGCCGTGTCAGAAACAAGGATATCCGTAAGTTCTTGGATGGTATCTATGTCTCCGAAAAGGGTGTCATTGACGTGGAAGCTTAAGCATTTTACATTGATTTTGTGTAATATAAGTAATCTGTCTTCTGATCGTCTGCTTTGAATGGTGCTAGAATACAAGTTACAGATATTGTCTATAGAGTGGTTTCGCCTGACAGAGTGGCTGTCTGCGCGACAAGTTTCAGATACTCTTGAAGCTTCCCGCTGGATTGGAATAACAGGTAGATCTTGTCTGTTTCGTTAGCCACCAAATTGACAAACTTGAGGGCCTCGCGAATGAACGTTGGGATTTTAAGAAGTAATGCAGCTTCTACCAGTTCCTTATGCAACTCAATGATAAGATATGGCGTGTACAACGACCTTATCTCGAAATATATGTTTCTGTCTGGATGATTCTCTTGTTCGTAAAGCTCGACAAAGAAGCTTCTGATAAGTTCGAATGTTCCCTTGGAATATTCTTGGAATCTCTCAATTAGAGACGGAACATTCGAATCGGAGTTAAGTTGGCTAACGGTTTTTCTCCATTCGTCGAATTTCTTTAATTCCGCAATGAGCCGTTGGTACTCTTGAATCTCCTTCACTTTAACGTCATTATCGTCATTTCCAGTTCTTTGAGACAACATATCCAGCTTATAGTTTTTAAGTAGTTCATCCAAAGAATTGCGATTCATGAAATATTCGAGCGACTTGATCTTCCCATTTATCAAAAACCTTCTTGACAATGCAATGACAGAATCCACGGCATCGATATAAAGCCTGCCCTGCAATAGCCATTCTACACTGAATATCAAGTGTTTATCAACACTCGATATGTCATATGTGACTGTTACCTCATCCTTCGGAATGTAGTCTGGTTCTGTCTCAGCAAAGACTCGTTCTGTTGTCTTTCTCAAAATATTCGAAGTTGGTAATTTTAAGAAATTCGAGATCTCCAGCTGCTTTGCCCTTACCTGTGGGTCCTCTAACGTTGACAAAATGAAAGAGTATGCCTCTATAACGTCCTCTGCTTCGAGAAAACTAACGTAAACGGGAATAACTTCGTAAAGGTTATGCAGCTTCATAATGCTGAGGTAAGCAGTAATTAACTTTGATTTATCCCTTGGCGTTATTATCCCTGGACTCACAAGGTCAAGAACGATGCTCATATGCGTGACGATTCTCAGCAGATATGGTTTGTCCGCCATATCATTTTCTGTCGTTTGCCCCTGGATCATCTCTAAAAGAAGCTTAACAGCCGAATGCAGTACTGACTGAAGAGTATCTAAAATGATCCCACCCATCAACACACGGATGGGATGCTCGCTTTCCGCCGGGTACCTAGACGACAGCAGATTTAAAACACTCTGAAGATCTAATGCATGGGAGGGCATTGAAAGAATCAATTCGTCTTTTGATATCTTATTCTGGCTAATCAAGTAATTTTCTACCTCGATCTGCAGTATTTGATTCAAATAAAGCAGCAGCCCGGAATCCCAGCCGGCGGTATCAGTAATCTCTTCAGGGGGTATATCTCCTGCAAGGAAACAATATATGGCTCTTTCATATTGATTAAGCTTTGAGTCTTTGGACAGGCTGTACACAGTTCTCCTCCACAGCGCGTGTTTCTTAATTCCCTGTCGGCTTTCAAAATCGTCGCTAACCTGAGTGTCAATTCTGGGGTCCACATAAACCTGCATCCCGCATAAAATCATGCTGATGGTCAAATTATCAGAAAGTTTGCACTCTTCTAGCGCTTCTTCAATCTTACCTGCGATCAGCAGCTCGTAAACGTACTTGAAGAAGACAGAATCTTCCTCCTTGTCTTTCGGATCAAGCTGTGCCAGGTCATTTCGCAACGGATAATCCAAATCGCAGCTTTTCAAGCCACCAGACATCATAGTATTGGACCACTTGGTGGTGGGGAGGCCGGAAGGCCTCCCAGGCAGTGTCATATTAGTTTGAATCCACACCATAATCAACCAAATCTGATAAAGCTCTCTGTTTTCATGCAGCAGATGCTTTTCAAACACTGCACTAGAGTTGAAATGTCTCACAACCATGCTTTCCAAGTCCTGATCAGCTGTTCTAAAGCTGACCAGTATTTCAAACAGGTGCCACAGCTTAACTTCAAGTTCCCAATCTCTAAAACTTTCCGTCTGCTTATCTGCCATAGCAATTGCACATTTGGCAGCAATTGAACGGAATTCACGTACAATATCGAACGGATCTGACGCATTTCCCTCATCATATTCGCCTGCAATAAAGTCCTTCAAAGCATTTGCAAAATCCACGGCACAATCAGGGCCCTGACCAATTTTCTGATCAACTTCCATTCCCAAACAGCAACTAATAGCCACTAGAAGAGCCTAATGAAGTCTCCTAGATCTTTTAGTAGTCTTCCTTATACCTATAAGTACCATGTCTTAGTATAAACTAGACCTCGTAGAAAAAAATATTCACTATTATTACTGAAATGACGATTAATGGCCCAAATCTCTATATAATGAGCTCTATATTGTGCCTAATGTTGGTGCAATTGTAGCTGACTGTCGTGGCATCAGCCTGTGTAAATTTGGTACTCAGACACACAGCCATTCGACGAAGGCGCACCATCCAACGCCGGAATCTGCTGTCACCAGTCCTGTCCAGACGCCAGGCTCTCTGACATCGACGGTTGTCTTCCAAGTACCATATGTAAAATGCGGGTCGTTTTTGCGTAGTTCGTAGATCTTTCCAGAGGGTGATTTAATGGCCATTGGTTGGCGACGATTCTTCGCGAGGGCACTTGGCGAATATATGACGCTGTCGAACGGATGCTGGATTATTTCGAAGTCGTATTCGTTGTTGGCAAAGAGGAATTTGTTCTGAGGCTCCACGATATACATCTCGACTTTTTGAACACTTTCCGAGGGCTTACGAACGGCGAATTCGTATTTCATTTCTGAGCCGGTGTGCTTTAAGGGAACCATCATGGAGAGAGGGTGTACGTTCACGACAGTGGTCTGTATCCCTCTGACGCCGGAATGTATGTATAGTGTACCTTCATTCACGCCAGGTGGAAGTACTGCCTTGACCACGGCTATTCTTTGAGAGTGGTCGGTTTTGTGCCTCTTGATCTGAACCAGGGCAAGCTCCATCTTGCTGTATTCGTGGGACGTTTCGGTGCCTGTGCTGGGAATTACGACAGAAGCAAAGAGTTCGATGTCGCTTGGAATTTCCAAAGAGCATTCAAATATTTCAGAGTCTTCTAAAAATGCCAGAGCCGTACTGTATTTGTAGAGTTTTAGGCCATTGGTGAAGAAGGATGGGAAAACTAAAGGCAAATAAAGTGCCGATAGCCTGTCAATGCTGGGGACGATGTGTTGCTCAAAATCCTTCTGAGGTATGTGGGTGTAGATTAATCGCAATGGTTCGACAAGAAAATAGTCATCATCTGCTTTTGTTATCTTTTTGTTTTTAACGAATTCGTGGATTGGATTGGATATGTTTCCTAGGATGACATCTATGAAACGCCACTCCTTGTTGACTAAAACTCGCAGCCAGCAATGGTTGTACTTGAAGTCGTAATTATTAGCCGTTGGTGTTTTGAGAAACCCGAAAACAAGCTCACAAGTAATTCCCAAAGCATTGGTCAAAGCTTTGTATAAGCATGTCAATTGATATGGTGTACAATGTTTGCGATGAAGTATGGAATCATAAATCTTGGGTGTCTTTGAAAAGTGGGAAAAATCCGTAGATCCATGATCATCGATAAGCTCAAAAGTCTCAGCGCAGAATACGTAGATGCCTCTCAGTTTCTCAATAGTCGTCGAGTAGCGAGCAGAGAATGTTGTCTGTGCCCAATTCTGAAGCCTTAGTGACCCATCTTTGACGCATCTGTTCCTCGTCATCCTGTCGATATAATCGAAATTCATCGCAGAAAGCTCAATATCGACCAATCCAGCCTGACCATGGGATGTGACTTCGTTTGTATTCAGGCCGTTGTAAATAGCGTCTTGCGGATGAAGCACAAGATCGCGGTTTCGCTCCAGCGCCCGCATGTATCTAGGGTGCTTCTCATACTTGGTCAACGACCTTGATCTATTCAAATGTGTTTTTACCGCGAGCCAATCTCGGGCCTCGTCGTGGCTTGCAGAGATGTTCAAATTCTGGATATCAGGCAATCTCGGGTATTGAACAGATGCTGTTGTAACACTCTTTCCATTTGCAGGACCATTTTTCTGCATTATTCTTTTAAGAATACCGCTCATTTTGCCATTTGAATCCGCCTGGGTCAATTCATTCGAGCTCGGACTCTGCGACCTTTCCAGAGAATCACTAAATGACTGGGCATATCTGTGTCTCGCAAAACTACCAGCACTGGTAGCGCTGAAGTCGCTCATCAGTGCAAAGCTCTCCTCGCTGCTGGCTGAAGAGGTCGCAAGATAGCGTGAATCGGAAAATAATCCTGAAGCACTAGAGCTTCCATTTAATGACGTCTTTTCTGGATTATAACCGTCGTAGAACGCCTGATTCCTCTTGTAATGATTATAACTTCTCGAGTCGCCTGCGGAAGGTACGTCGCTGGATGAATATGATTTCGGCAGTTTCCGAGAACTCTTATCACATTGCATGCTCGGTATAGGTGGTAACGGCGGTAAATCATCTTGCGAATTCCCCAATCTCCTGTACCTATTGCCCACTTCATAGGGCGTTCTCGACTTTTGAGACGTTTTTCTACTGTTGATAGTATCTTGCGCAAGCTCCGGTGTAGAGCGAGAACTGTGTTCATAGACCTTGGTAGCTGAGGATTCTGAACCTCTTCCTCTTGATCTTGCAGGAATCGGTGGCACAGATATTTTCGCAGGTGATCTTACAACTTCAACACTGGTATTTCGACTGCTCTTGTTCAATTGTTCCTCCAGAATATTTACAAAATTATTAGGAAAGTAGCCTGAACACTTCTTGTTTCTCAGCAATCTCCCATAGAACCAATCTCCCGCTATTCTGGTAACCTCCATAACGTCGCCTTCCAAAAACCCTAGATCACCCTTCGTTTGACCAGACCAGCCATATCTTGCCTTAACTTTGAATGGAGGTGCCAATGGAGCATTTACAGACATATAGCTTCGGTTCGACGTCACCTCAAGTGGACTATGCCAAGTCTTTCTTAGCAGGTATGTAGCGAGCCGTTAAAAGCCTGAAACTGATCGCTACAAGCTGCGTTCAAAAGTCTATATATAAAAGTCGAACAACCAAAGGAATTGGCTGCGCAAGCCTATCCCTCGAGGATCTACTACTTCAACGTTATTCCTTTAGCGTCTTCTACTAATTGTCAGATCAAACCAGCCATTTGAAATAACGTCGAAGATGAAAAAAAAAAAAAAATCAGTGAAGAACCGTTAAAATGCCAAGCTGATTGCTTGTCTTTGCTTAGAATCTATTATATAATTCAGTGGGTTATGCTCTTGGCGTAGTCCCTTGATTTTTGGATCAAAAGAGCGTCTGTGAGGACCAGTGCAGTCATTGCTTCGACGATTGGGATGGCTCTTGGCGTGACAGCAGGGTCGTGTCTGCCCTTGGCAGCGAGCACACCAGGCTTACCGTCGAAAGTGCAGGTTTCTTGTTCTTGCGCGATGGTAGCGACGGATTTGAAGGCGACAGAGAAGTAGATGTTTTCACCGTTCGAGATACCACCCTGGATACCACCTGAGTGGTTGGTCTTTGTTCTGAGTCTTTTGGTCTCTTCGTCGTAGTAGAACATATCGTTGTGCTTGGAGCCCGGTACGGAGACGCCCGCGAAGCCTGAGCCGATTTCGAAACCCTTGGAGGCCGGAATTGACAGCATTGCGTGTGCCAAAAGTGCCTCCAGCTTGTCGAAGCAGGGCTCGCCGAGACCGGTGGGCAAGTTTCTCACCACACAGGTGACCACGCCACCGATAGAGTCCTTGTTACCCCTGTACTTTTCGATCTCCTTGACCATTTCGCCCGCCAAGGACACGTCGGGACATCTGATAAACCCGATCGAATCGACCTTTTCCCTAGTGATCGTATTGAGCAGATGGTGGAAATTTGGGTCAAACGGGTCCCTATTCATCTTGATAGACCCGATCTGCGACACAAACCCAACGATCTCCACGTTGGAAACCTGCTTCAAGAATTTTTCAGCGATAGCGCCAGCGGCGACACGCCCGATAGTTTCACGAGCAGACGCTCTGCCACCGCCAGACGAAGCCTTCAAATCGTACTTTTCCATATACGTAAAATCCGCATGCGATGGTCTAGGATAATTATCCATCTCGCTGTAATCAAGAGGTCTATGGTCCTCGTTCCGAATCAACATCGCGATTGGCGTTCCAAGTGTCTTGTCAAACTCCACACCAGACTGAATTTCAACCTTGTCCTTCTCGTTTCTTGGCGTAGACAATTTCGACTGACCAGGTCTTCTTCTCGACAATTGCGGCTGAATATCGCCTTCTGTCAGCGACATACCGGGTGGAACACCATCCACAATACAACCAACAGACTTGCAATGCGATTCACCATACGTAGTGACACGGAAAATATGACCAAACGTAGACATAGCCAATACAGCAACGATACCAACAACGATAGCCTTCTTCTCCTACCAAACCTACCAAACCTACTGTTCATCCTAGCCTTTAATAGTCATCACTGAAAATTCTGGTTTCTCTATGCCGCCGTACACGGTGATACGAAATTCTAACCCAAAAATTAGCCGCCGAGCTTTTTAAGACCAGAAATGTCACCAAGAATTAGCCGCCGAGCTCAAATGGAAGCGCAACGGTGGTGGAAACGGTGGCAACGGTGCTGGCGAAGGTGCTTGGTGAGACGTGGGCGCTCTGGGTTGGTCTGTAGCGCTCCACCGGCTGTTTCAGGTGGTTAATTCAGGACTGGCGGAGGCTGCAAGCGATAAGCAGCAGTGTTTCCAAAGTAGCAGCGTGTGTGGCAGCGCTGCAGCGTGTGTGGCAGCGCTGCAACGCACTGAACGGCGCCAGGCAGCCCAGCAGGGCTCCAACGACGCCAAAACCACAAGTCAGCGGCTGCTGCAACACCTTCCATCACGTGGCAAGCCTTACTGTTCATCAAGTATGGTCCAGCGGGATCTACAAGTGGCTACTGGGCCGGTGGCCGCTGCTCCCCTGCGAGCGTCCGCCAGCAAAGCTGCTGCTGCGGCTGCCGTCCTCCAGTGGCCTCACAGTGCTCGACCGCTCGACTTGCGGTCCCGCCTCTAATGCAAGAGCTCAAAGCTACAGTATGGCTACGTTACGCAAGGCAATAGCACCAGGACCAGACGTCCAGCGACATTACACAAGATTCCTAAGCGTTTGTGAAAACTTTTTCCTGCTGTCGTTCCATCAGTGCAAATGGCTAGTGAAAATTCTTTGACCGTCGCCATTGAGTGATTTGGATTGTACCAAGAGACCAGTCAGGGCTGGGAAGGAGATGCAGCAGAGGAGACGACGCAACGGCACAACACGCAACAAGACGCACGCCCCAATTCTTGCCACAGACACAAGGATCAGTAAAAATTGTTGCAAACTTTATATAGTCTTGGATCAGACAGGACAGGGAAGAAGCACAAGACCCTGGGAGAAGCACAAGAGCCTGGGAAGCGAGTGGGAGTCGGAGTGAGATAAAATTTTCACCAGTGGTAAAGTTGGTGAAGTTGCATTGGTACTAGGTTGAATGTCGTTGGCATCACTACTGAATAAAGAGGACAGGGACACGCCGTCAAGTGAACCGGTGATGAACGGTAATGGGAAGGATGATAGGAAGAAGTATTTCCTGCGGGAGCTGAATGAGAATTTCAAGAGAGTGGGACAGAGGGATCTGTTGGAACAGCAGTATCAGGACTGGAAGTTTATCAATCTGCAAGAGTTTGAGCTGATCTCGGAGTGGAACAATCAGTCGAAGGAATGGGGGAATAGCGATGTGTCTTTTGAACAGCTGTATAGAGAGATGCAGACGATCAAGGATGAGTGGGATGAGTACGATCGGTACAAGAAAAGCAAGCCTTTGCTGATCAGAGAGCTGGATGCGGTTAATGGGAATGGCGTTGATGAGGTCCCGTCTCGCGGTAAGAGGAGGTCTGTGAAACAGATTGCGAGACCACAGACTCCTCCTCCGCCATCTCCACCGCCAGTCGAGCAGCTACCGGAATTTACTACGCCTGTGAGAAGGAAACGTAAATTGGAGGAGGAAGAACCGGTTCAGGATGTTGTAGAGGACCAGCAGTTGAAGCTGGAAGATGGTGTGGAAGAGATCGAGGATGATTTGGCTGAACAGGAAGAGGTTCAAAACGATGAAGTGGACGAGACCGGTGATTTGGAAGATGAACAGGATTCTGAAGACTTGAAGGAATCAGAGCAAGAGGAGCTGCCAGTTGATGGGGAAGAATCCTCCAGCGACGAACAAGTCGACACGGAGACCGTGGAAGTGGAAGTACCAGCAAATTTTGACGACGACGAGAACGATAAGGACTTTTCCCCAGAAGACGACGTTACATCGATAACGTCGTCCAAGAAGGATAAATCCGTTAACATGGAAAGTGATAGGACAAGAATTGTTCGCGAGCTGGTCAAGATGTGTAACAAGAACAGAAATTACAAACTTAAGAAGAGAAGGTTTACCAGTGCCAACGTTATCGAGTTTAATCCATTGGACAAAAAGCTTATTGTAAGGGTTACTTTGAAGCAGTTTCATGTTAGGAAGTTGAAGAAAGCGATCAATGAAGCAAAGCGCGTCGCTGCTATGGAGGAGGCCGCCAGAAAAGAGGCAGAGAATCCTGACTCGGAGACCATGTCTCCATCGGGAAAGAGAAGAAAGCTTCAACCGAACGGCGAGGCGGCCGATGGTTCATCATTAACTTCATCTCCTACAAAGCATGGCTTGCCCACATACGGTCTACAAATGACAGCAAAGGAAGCTCGCGCCATTCAACGTCATTATGATAATACTCTTTTCACCATTTGGAAGGATATGGCTCGTAAGGATTCTGCAAAAGTAGCACGATTAGTGCAGCAGATACAATCTATTAGAGCTGCAAATTTCAAAAAGACTTCGTCTCTATGTGCTAGAGAAGCTAGAAAATGGCAATTCAGGAATTTCAAGCAGGTCAAGGACTTTCAAGGAAGAGCCAGAAGAGGAATTCGAGAAATGTCTAACTTTTGGAAAAAGAACGAACGTGAGGAGAGAGATTTCAAGAAGAAAGCAGAGAGAGAAGCCTTGGAACAGGCGAGAAAAGAAGAAGAAGCCAGAGAGAGTAAGAGACAGGCAAAGAAACTGAACTTCTTGTTGACTCAAACTGAACTCTATTCGCATTTTATCGGCAGAAAGATCAAAACAAATGAATTGGAGGGCAATATGGCGGACCATCAATTAAGCCAGCCTGGGCTAATGATGGCTGCTAGCCATGATAAAATCGATCTTGATAATATGGCTGCGAACAAGAACGAATTTCATAATATTGATTTCGATAATGAAGATGATGAGCAGCTGAGGATTAGAGCAGCGCAAAACGCTTCAAATGCCCTAGCTGAGACGAGAGCTAAAACTAAGGAATTTGATGAGGACGCTAATGGCGAAGAGTTGAATTTTCAAAACCCCACTTCACTGGGTGAAATCAGCATTGAGCAACCAAAGATCCTTGCATGCACATTAAAAGAGTATCAATTAAAGGGGTTGAATTGGTTGGCTAACCTGTACGATCAAGGTATCAACGGTATTCTCGCAGATGAAATGGGATTGGGTAAGACAGTCCAGTCAATCTCAGTGTTAGCTCATTTAGCCGAGAAATACAATATATGGGGTCCTTTCCTTGTGGTTACCCCAGCTTCTACCTTGCATAATTGGGTTAATGAGATCGCTAAGTTCGTTCCTCAATTCAAAATTCTCCCTTATTGGGGAAATGCGAACGATCGTAAAGTTCTGCGGCGATTTTGGGATAGAAAGAACTTTAGGTACGGTAAGGATTCCCCATTCCATGTTATGATTACATCTTATCAGATGGTTGTATCAGACTCTGCATATTTGCAAAAGATGAAATGGCAATATATGATTTTGGATGAAGCACAAGCGATTAAGTCTTCCCAATCCTCACGTTGGAAAAATTTATTAAGCTTCCATTGCCGTAATAGACTCCTATTGACTGGTACACCGATTCAAAACAGTATGCAAGAACTGTGGGCATTGCTCCATTTTATTATGCCTTCGCTGTTCGATTCCCACGACGAGTTTAATGAATGGTTTTCTCGTGACATTGAGTCTCATGCAGAGGCCAACACAAAGTTAAATCAGCAACAGCTGCGCCGTTTGCATATGATCCTGAAGCCATTTATGCTTAGACGTGTCAAGAAGAACGTTCAATCTGAATTGGGTGATAAGATTGAAATAGACGTCCTGTGCGATTTAACTCAGAGACAAGCAAAACTTTATCAAGTTCTGAAATCTCAAGTTTCGACAGCATATGACGCTATCGAAAATGCTGCCGGAAGCGATGAGGCATCTTCAGACCAAAGTCTTATCAATACAGTCATGCAATTCAGAAAAGTTTGCAACCATCCGGACTTATTCGAAAGAGCTGATATTACCTCACCATTTTGCTTTTCCGAATTTGGTCAGACTGCTGCTGTCTACAAAAGTGATGAGATAGCCGAAGTCATTTACTCTTCAACTAACCCGATCAAGTATCACCTTCCAAGATTAATTTACGAAGATCTCATCCTACCCAATTATCACAATAACATTGCCAGTTTTGCAAAACTAGTGAACTATTCAATGAATATTTTTTCGCTGGTGGACAACCGAGATCTATGTGAGGAACTCTCTTATATTACAGGTGTAGAGCCATCTCAGTTCTCTCAAATAGCTCATGAGTCCATTGTAAAGAGGGCGGTGCGGTTTTGCACCGAGAAAGATTTGGAGAAGAAAAATGAGTCCGTGCCATTTGAAGAGGACGAATTCAGGAGTAATATTCGTGACTTAAACATACCAGAACGAATAAACGGATTGGAAAAGTTGTCGAATATAACCACGGGAGGAGTTTTGCAATCTTTGCTTAACGTCAAAGGGAAAGTATTTGAAGATCAATATTTTGATTCCATGCGACCAGCCTCATGTCCGGCTGCCTCTGCTCCTCCAATCTCGATTGAAGTTTTAGGTAGCAGCCATGTTATTAACGAACTAAACCGTGAACTTTTCGATCCCACTATATCCCAGGCATTGTCGGATATATCGCCCATTACCCAGTATAAGATGCACATTGAGAAGGGAATACCTACTGATAAATTCCCAGTATCTGGCCTTTACCCAGATTCTCTCAACAAATATTTCTCTTCTCATATATCGATGCCTTCCATGGATAGGTTCATTACTGAGTCTGCTAAATTGAAAAAGTTGGATGAGTTGCTGGTTCAACTAAAGAAAGAAGGTCACCGTGTGCTGATTTATTTTCAGATGACGAGGATGATGGATCTTATGGAGGAGTATCTGACGTATAGGCGTTACCAGCATATCCGATTAGACGGTTCCTCTAAACTAGAGGATCGTCGTGACCTTGTCCACGATTGGCAAACAAGACCAGAATTATTTGTTTTCCTACTGAGTACAAGAGCTGGTGGGCTAGGCATTAATTTAACTGCAGCGGATACTGTCATATTTTATGACTCAGATTGGAACCCAACTATTGATTCCCAGGCAATGGATAGGGCCCACAGATTGGGCCAAACAAGACAGGTCACAGTCTACAGGCTGTTAGTAAAGGGTACCATCGAAGAAAGAATGAGAGATAGAGCCAAACAGAAGGAGCACGTCCAACAGGTGGTTATGGAAGGTAAAATGCAAGAAAAAAAGGTTCAAACGGTAGAGACCAAAGGTGAAGAATTGAATACGAAACTGAAGCAATAGTAGCATAATCCGGTGCGGGTTTAACTTCACTGGCTAACCGTAATGTCATTAATCGAACGAAACCAATTTCTTGGCTACAGGAAGCGGTGGTTTCTATGAATGAACTTATATACTCGTTTTATATTCATGTGTAGTCAACTAATTCAGAAGATGCATTTCTTTAAAACTTCGATGTACTTTTGATGATACTTTTCAATTCTGTTATAAGCCTCTTGAGTAATTAAGCCAGCTGGCAGCGCATCCTCGTAGTTTGTCTTTAATTCATGCAAAATTAATCCGAAGGATTGCCGGTGGAATGCAGCGCTATGATTGAATTTTGGAACGCCCTCAACGTTTACAATTTGTATTTCTTCATCTGCCCCATGAGTGCTTGTGTCGTTCTCACCGAAAAGCATATCAAAGTCGTCATCCTGAGCTATCTCCTGCTTTGGGACCGGTTCTGGCTTGATTTGCAACCGCATGGAAGAGGGAGGCTGTCCTTGCTCTTCATTGGATTCCATCAAAGAGAGCAGATGCATAGCATGGGTTTGTGATTTTATATCGAAGAGAGCCATGAAGTAAAAGAGATAATCTAAAACATGCTCCGACTCAGCTGGTGACATCTTATTACGAGCACCGGGTACACCATAAGTGCGTAATTTGTACTCGAGAGTGCGAAACACATCAATCAGGAAATTTCGAGGTGTGACTAAATTAATGATCTCCCTCAGATAGTCTAAATTGTAGTAAGTGCTGCTGTGCAAATTCCAGAAAGAATTGATCTGATTAGTCATTATTTTATTGATAGGGTTCTCATTCAGAATCACGATGCTGCCGTAACTCAACTGCTTTTCTGGAAATGCATTATCGGAACTTGTAATCCTTGGATCCACATTATAATTCGGCGATATCTGTAAGGCCGCTGCAAGATTTTTGATCAACGACTCTAGCTTTGGATGCCCGCTGGACTCTGATGAGTATATTCCATAATTTGATTGGGATTGAACGCGAAATTTACGTAGGACTTTCAAAAGCCTTATCGCATTCAGTCTTAGCACGGCATTATGAAATGATCGTGAGTCCTCATTGAGTGACGACGGATTGAATATAGAGTCCAGCAAAGTGAAAATCTTGCCAAGAACATCTTCCTCAATGTCGTCGCTTTTCAAAGAATACAGATATTGCTCGAGCCAATAAACTATCTTGATCAAACCGATCTGCATGAAAGGTTGCAGGAAATACTCAAAACCCCCAATTAAAGTGGAGAGGTCGTTCAGCGCCTGCGCTTCAAGTGCCAGTAAAACCTGTTTAAAGATGAAAGGACATAACATGGCCAGCTGTTTGGAATCGATGTTTTGCACTAGGGAATCCGATATTGAGCTGTTAACAAACAAATCTTTCAGCCAGCCCTCTACCATTAGCTGAGATTCTGCTCTGATATCTGGGTCCGCAGCCTTACGGAAATCTTTTAGGAAAACGTCTGGTATCTCTGGAAGCTTAGAAATGAAAGGCACTGCGAATGAGTTCTCAAGATCGAGGTCAGAGGATTGAAGCGCTACGTCCACCAGCGAGAAGTCATAGTTTTGAGAAATAACAATCAATAGCAGAAGAGACCAAGCAAAGGCTGAGAATACGTTCATCATCTCAAACTCCGAATCAGCAGCTTCCTTCTTCTTTGTTTCCACACAATCATCCCACGATATGTCAATGAATCTCATTAGCATTTCACACACTTTGGTTGGTGTCACAAAAGACAGTACCGCAGTAAGAGAATGCGAAAAGTTGAAAGACAGCAATAAGCATATCTTTGTTATACGGTTGAAGTCGAAATCAACAAGTGCTCTTTGCAACATATCGATGAGAACGGTTGACAGTTCCCGCTGTTTGGTTGGAGATATGGCATCGAAATTGTTCAGAATTTGCTGCAATCCCTCAGCCTGTTCACTTGCTTGCCCATTGATCAATTCCGGATCGAGAGAATCTAAGGAGGTGGAGATAAAGGATGCAATGTCTGATATAACCTCTTGGACACCTTGCAGATTAGTAACCATTAATTCGTCAGTAACGGGTAGACTCTTAGTATCTATCATCTGATCCTCTCTTAAATAATCATTTATTAGCGAGGGTGGTTGCAATCCCAGTTTTATCAGATTTTTGATAAAATCATGTCTGATGTCTAGGCTTGCCGATGGATAGTCATCGAACAGATCCTCATTAGCTTTCTTTAAATCATCTTTTTCTGAATAATAAGTTCGAATCGCCTTCACAACTTTGTCGTCTATATTCTCCAGGGCGTTAGTTACCACTTGTGGGTTACCAGAAGAATGCTCTAATATCAGCAGTGGAATGTGTTTAACAATAAATATGATCCACTGCCTTTCTAACAGATTAAAATATGAATGGGCTTGATGATACTGCTTATTACTGACAAACTGGGCGAAACAAGTGAATGACGTCTCGATCAGGTCAGTGAGCTCCGCATCTATCGTCTTATTAGAGTTCCCCTTATCCTGAAATATGGTTGAAGCTATCATCGAATAATTGGAAAGGAATGAAGAGTCTATCGGCTCCCAGTTCATAATCTTACTATTGAGCCAGATGTTCTTGTAAAAGCGAAGAAGTTTCATATCACCATATTTCAAAGTCAGGGCCTTGGAAGCGGGTACTTTGGAGGTTGAGAAGGGACTTGGAATAAACTGAGGCGAAGATATAGTCGGAGAGCTCATGAAATCGTGTGCGGTATCCTTTGTCGTAGGAAGTTTTGCATCTTTGAATCCAATCTTGGCATCTAAGCTCACAGAGATTTTTCGATGTAGAAGTCTGTTCAATTTGGAAAGCCTTGACATTAGCGTATAGGTGCCCTCTCTGACTCTTTTTGATGCAATTGTAGCATTACCATTCATATTTTTCAACACCAATTGGAGGAACCTGGCAATAGCAACCACAAGCTCGTCGCTAATCTCATTAATGTTCACATTGAGCACATTGGGAATAATACACCCTGGAGCGTCCCTTGAGACTTCATCTGCAATCAATGAATCTGATAAGTTGGCGAGAAAAGCACTCGACTGGGAGAAGAAATGAAGTAACATGGCCGAATTCTCAACTGAATACAAACGGGCCAAAAATGCGTGAACCAATTCGGTATTGTAGTTCACAAACAGCACTTGCACTAAATAGTCGACAATAATCAAATGTTTCTGTGAGTTCAAAAGTCGAAGAAAATCCATAGTCACAGTATCACAGAGTTCCTTAGCAGTTGAATCAGCAACTGGACTCTCATCGTTTTCTCCACTGGTCGCTAGCCGTTCTGTGTAGAACTCTTTGTACAAGTTTAAGAAATCTGGAGCCGCTATATGCCTCTCTGCGCATCCCAAGGCCAGCTTATACACAGTATCATCTTCCATCCTCTTGCCAAGATCGTAATAAGGCCTCTTCTAGCTTTGTTCTTTCGTCTTTGTGAAGTTGGTCTTCAATTAAGAGCTAATAGCCTATCACTATAGAAGGCCGCGAGACGCCTGCTTGATCTTACAGCAATATTGAAGGAAAGAGAAGGCTTCAAGACTCAATTGAAGCTCAAGCTCGAGCTGTGACCGTAATGAGTTGCCAACTGCTTTCTCGAGCGAATTCTCGCGGCCTGCGACTTGCTAATCAGCTCCAATAGCCATTGCTGGAACTTCGACAGCTACATAATATGATTCTTTTGCATATAAATTCGTTACATATACATCGACTGCTTGCTGCAGACTTGGCGTGGCGGAACCGCATTTCAATTTGGTTCGCTGTTCTCGTTCTCCTCTTCCAGTTCTGCCCTCTCTACAGTATTCTGCCAGTTTGGTATATTCACTTCATTCAGTGAGCTCTTCTGCCACTCTGGGATGGAACTTTCGGCAGAGCCAAGAGACTCCTCCCTGGCTTTCTTCCACGCCGGGGTGCCTTCCCTCTTGTCCAGGTTTAGTTTCGTCAATATATCGGCAGCTGAAGGGATCGCATCAGCGCCTGGAATGGCATTTTTCGATAGCGGAGACTTGTGGCCATGCTGGCCGTTTGCGTTTTCTGACATGGTCGAGTTTATCAAGTTCTTCAAAGAGCTCAACTCATTGTTCACCTTTTCCAGTTCCCTGACGTTTTCCCTGTTCAGTATATGCTTATCGATGGTGCTTTGAAGATTTATGACTTCCAGCTTCAACATTTTGAACTCATCCTCCATTTTGTCCCTCGTCTTGGCAGTTTTCTCCAGACAGGTCTGCAACTGATAGATAGTGGCCTCTAATTCTTCAAGTTTCTCGTCATCTCTGGCCCTCGATTTTTCCTGCTCTTCCTCGATCGCATTCAGAACTTTATCCACCTTGTCGAAGTAGCTCT
This sequence comes from Torulaspora indica, assembly GCA_931305995.1. Lineage (NCBI taxonomy): Eukaryota > Fungi > Ascomycota > Saccharomycetes > Saccharomycetales > Saccharomycetaceae > Torulaspora > Torulaspora indica. Next base: position 125,704 of record CAKNUP010000008.1, on the reverse strand, counting down.
GTATTTCTTCCTTGTCCTGTTCCAACTTACTCTTCGAGTCAGGCAGTAAATTGGGTATCACATATCTCCTGGTTAGTTCATAAACGCCGTAGAGTAATCCAGCCGTCGCAGTTGCCATTACGAAGTAGTCCTTCCAGTCACGTCGAGGGATAGGTGGTGGCATTGCCTCGTAAATTGGCTCGTCATGTCTGGCTCCGCTGAGCTCCCGAAAAGTGCTGCCACTGTGCTTATCATTAGACTTCTCCTGGGCCTCTCTCAATGCCAATTCGACCTCTTCCTGAGTCAAACCTTTCGATTGAAGGAACTCTATCTTCTTTGTCAAGGGAGCTTCCTTGACACTGGCATCACCTAGGAATGAAACCGCAGACTGGAACAAATCCTTCCTATCGTCCTTGACCTTAGACATCCCAAATCCAATCCGAACACCTGCTTACGACTTCCCGCTGGTTTTATAAGAGTGTATGGTAACTGGAAGGTTTCCTTTATCAGTCCTCGCCCTGATAGTACAAGGCTCTTTATCGAAACTCTCAGCAAAGATGCCCTGGAATGGACGATCTGGCGTCGATTCGGAGACTAGATGAGGACTGGGAGGGCATCCTTGTCCTGGATGTCAAACACGCCAACCTGGAGGATGATTTTACGTTCGAGAGAGCTATCAGGTTTCTATCGTTGGCTCAGCAGGCCAAGATTTACCAACTAAAGACGTCCCAGGGGAAGTATACGGCAGTTTGCAATAGGCTGATGCAGCAGTTTGGATGTAGCATTGCAAGTGGGACCAATTTTGGTGAAACTCGGTTTGAACAGGGCAGTTATGGGAAACCTCGCATGAAGAACTGCCCGCAGGTATCGTTCAGTATGTCTAATGGGCAGGATTATGTGGTTCAGTACATTTCCCGACGGAACGACGGCAGTTCTCCCGAATTGGGGGTCGATATAGCCTCGAAAGACGATTACCTAGGTGGGCAAGATCTAGAGACGTTCTGTGAAGTCTTCTCTGACACCGAGTATGAGCATTTGCAGTCATTAGACGGCGACGGCAGGAGGAGGGCCGCTTTTGCGTTCTACTGGTCCCTGAAAGAATGCTACAGCAAGTACACCGGGCTGGGACTGAACTGTGATTTATCGAAATTGGATTACGGCGGGATGCAAGTCCCAGAAGTGCGATCTGGCTCACGACGAGTGGTCGAAAACCATGCCATGCTGTTCTATTCCATGTGGATCCCGCGAAATGGCAAGGAAATCATCACTGTGTGCCGTCAGGACGATTTGAAGGAGCCTACAGCGTCGCTCTGGCTCAAGAGCGGACCTCCGGTCTACAGACTTACATTACAAGATATCCTGGGGTTCTTGGAGGCAGGGGATGCTGGAGACCCGTTGCGTCCCAGGTGAGGAGCCCAGGAGGATCCCGTTGTATAATTATTGTATTCAGTAATTTTTGACCGTTTCGTATAGCTCATCGCACCTTGTTCAGTAGCTTCATTTGTGGAATTGCTTAGATAAAAGCTGCTAAGACAGAGCTTGAGAGTCCAATTCATTTCCAGTACGGTCGATTGAGATGGTAGAAAGACCAGTCAAGACAAGGGCCCATTTAGTTGGTGGTTTCGCAGGCGGTTTAGCTTCAGCTGTAACGTTGCAACCGCTCGATCTTCTCAAGACTAGAATTCAGCAAAGCCAGGATATAACCTTATTTTCAGCTATCAAGCAGATTGACAGTATCAAGGGTCTATGGAGGGGGACTTTGGCCTCCAGCATAAGGACTTCTGTCGGGAGTGCGCTCTACCTGAGTAGCCTTAACTTGATGAGAACCGCTTTGGCCTCCAGTCGCAAAACCGGCAGCTCTCTCGGGCGGAGCAGCAGGCTGCCCCAACTATCCATGTACGAGAATCTACTGGCAGGTGTGCTGGCCCGAGGACTCGTTGGATACATCACAATGCCTGCGACAGTGCTTAAAGTAAGATACGAATCGACACTCTATCAATACAGAAGTCTCGCTGAGGCAACGACGGATATATACGCCAAGGAGGGATTGAGAGGTTTCTTTAGAGGCTTTGGTCCTACGTGTTTGAGAGATGCACCTTACGCGGGCCTTTATGTGTTACTATATGAGTGGTCAAAGGTTGTGGTACCAAAGATACTGCCGAAAACTGTGATTAGCTATGATCCGCAAGGAAATTACACCACTTACACGTCGACATTTGTGAATGCATTGAGCGCTATCTTTTCAGCAAGTCTTGCGACCACTATAACGGCGCCCTTCGACACGATAAAGACGAGAATGCAGTTGGAACCGACGAGATTCACTAGCTTCTTGAAGACAGCTGTGGTAATATCGAAGGAAGAAAACATTTTGCAGCTTTTCAGTGGCTTGAGTATGCGGCTTGCAAGAAAGGCATTGAGCGCCGGTATCGCCTGGGGGATATACGAAGAGTTGATCAAAAAGTTTATGTAGCAGCATCTTAACCGCTGCTCCTCAAATTGGTCAATGGCTAGCAAAGTCCGGCGAGATATCTTTAGGCATGAAAAGAACACCATCGAAAGAATCTTCAATTAGTTTTAAAGCAGCGATCCCGAGACATGTATGATATAGGTCGGGGTCATCCTGGTCATTTTTGCTGAAACCTCCAATTAGCGTATTCTGCGTTTTATGCAGAAGAAACTGCTCCGCCAGCTCGAGTCGAGCCGGGAGCTCGCAACCTTGTGTTCCCAGTATTCGAAGTGAGTTAAGGCACCAAAATACGTAACAGGTGTCAGCGAATTTATTCTCCCTTCCCTGGAAACCGCCGTGATCGTCCTGATCGTAATTCTCATTGGGTTCTAGCAAGCTCATACAACCCTCTCTAGATACTTGCCGTTGGCACAGCCATAAAATAGTGCTCTCTTTGAATTGGTCACTTAGCCGATCAAGCTTGCCAAGTAAATAGAGCGCCGATAAGGCACAAGAAGTGTAGCCTGCATGAGCTTCATTGTACATTCCGAACCCGCCCATGTCGCATTGCTGCGACAAGATGTAATTGACGAGGTTATCGAGGTTAATATGCCCGGCGAACTCATCATTCCTGCATCCAAGTAAATATAGAATGGCAATTGCAATGTAGCAAAACCTCAGATCTTTCGGATCAACCGGTGAAGGCTCCAACTTCTTGTAGTCCAGCGTCGACGAGAAGGACCCATCGGAACTCTGGCATTTTGCAACAAAAGTCATAACATTCTGTCTGTCAAGCTGGGTATTCCAAAAGGTCTCATCTTTTATCAACTTGAGGACTAGCAGGGCAAACAACGTATTCGGCAGACTCACACTGTTAACACCGGGGATTTGCACACACAAGCTACCTGTAAAGCCTGATATCGTCTCTTGCCATCCCGGCAGCTTTATACTAACGTAATGGCGATGCAACCAATCCAAACTTGATCTATATTGCTTGGCAACGTCTACCCCAAGAGCTGCTAATCCCGTAAATGAGTAAAATACCACTGCCATTCTATTAACATCATGTTCTTGCTGACTACCTGGCAGTAGTGCCAAATGCCGTTCGAGAAACCTTACATGCTTGGCATGATTGGGAATGGAGACCATAACTGATCAATCGAGCTTCTCCAAGTGAAACTTGTTCGATGAGTGTACCTTTCTTATAACCTTATCGCGAACTAAGTGAACTCAACCTTCACTGAAGAGTCTTTACATAATAGTAGACACAAAGTTACAGATCAGCTAGAAGAATAGCTTATATAAAGCTATTTCGAACGGTCTCAGCTTGAGCGGAATCTTAGTGATTTTGCTGCCGGGTTCGTATTTCACAGACTCAAGAGCTTTCAATTCAAGGTTGTCGATTTTGACAACTTTCTTGATTGGCAAGCATGTCAACAGAGTGGCATTGGATTCGCCTCCAAGAGCTTCGTATAGCCTTACCACAACGGTTGTTTCATCGTCTGGGTTCAGAGCGTAATCCGACTTTAGTTGCTGGTCTTCCTCGCCTCTCTTCAGATTGGACAAAATGACGTTATCATCTCCTTCGATCTTTATGATATCTTCAAACCTGTTGAAAATTTTCGAGGATATTGGATATCTGTCAGGATAGTTCAGTTGTAGTGCCAGCTTTATCGTTTTGCTGCTCAACGGGCCCCGATGTGGATAAATTGAGTATTTGATCTCATGAGTGCCCATGTCTGCATGTGCGTCGGGAGCCTTGGGAGAACGCAGTAGAGATAATCGCATGAGATTTCCGTGTGTGGAGAAGCCATATTTGCAGTTGTTCAAAATGGAAACGCCCTTGTTGAACTCTGAGTAATCAGCGAACTTGTGGTGGCATACTTCAAATTTAGCCACATCCCATGATGTGTTGTAATGAGTTGGTCTCTTGGTTATGCCGAATTGCGTTTCATAGGAAGCAAATTCGTTGCGAACGTTAACAGGGAACTCTACTTTCAAAAACTTGTTTGTGGCATCCCAGTTCTCGACTATTGTCGAGATATCAACGGTACTTTCGCCCTCGGTTCCTGGCCTAACTGCATTCAACGAGATCGTCGACTTCAACTTGCAGCGATCTGAGATGCGAAGACCAACCTCTACGGCACAAGTTCTTTTGGAGTGCTCAACAACCTTCACACTTTCAGGTTTGTCTAAATATTTGTATTGGTTAACAGAGTACAATTCGGTGTCCCATGCTGGCCAAGACAGTGGCTTATCATCGAAGATGACAAATTGATTAGCTCCCAACTTGTTCCGTCCATGTTCGAGATCGAGAAATTCGGTTCCACTTTTGATGTCAACAATGCTCTTTATGGTCCCACTTTTCTTACCAATCGTCACCTTCAGCTCTGCATTTGATAGGATAAATTCACTGTCATGGTCTTGGATGTTGACTGAACTTTCAGGTGTCTCATTTTCAGCTTCCGATTCTGCGGGCCAAACCCACGTCTTTGTTTGCATTATTTCGTCACTCGATGAGCCTTTAAGGACTTTAAGTGCCTTATCAATCAAATCACCGCATTTATCCACCACAGCTTTCAACATTGGAACGGCCTCATATTTGTAGACCATTTCAATACTAGATCCTGGTAAAACATCGTGAAACTGGCAAAGCAAGATGTTTTCCCACAAGGCATTTATCTCATTGATGGGATATTTGTATTCATTTGGAAATAAGATAGACGCTTTTGTCGCCAACCATTCCAGGTCATGGATCTTTGCTTCGGATAATCTCATCAGTCTTTTAGTTTGGGCCTGGCTGGTGTAAGTACCTCTATGGAACTCAAAATACAGTTCACCAGACCAAGTTGGCAGGTCTTGATTTTTATTGGTCTTGGCACAGATATCGTCATAAAACTCATCTATTGTAGTGCCAACCTGCAATTTGGGAATGATATTTCCGTTGCGGTTGTACAGAGACCTGATGCGTCTCATCTTCTCGAGCATTTCAGTCGTGGGTCCACCACCACCGTCCCCGATACCGTACAGCATAAGCCCAGAACCATAGAACTCTGAAGACTTGTTCTGCTTTGCAGTGCGCAAGACGTCACCGAAATGGGCAAGAGCAGTATAGGTGTTTCCTGGTGGCATATGTGTCAAGAGCTGTGAACCGTCTATACCAGACCAATTGAATGTGGAGTGCGGGAAACTATTGATGTTGTTCCAGGACAACTTTTGGGTCAAGAACCGATCGATACCGGACAGTTGGCAAATTTGAGGTACTTGCGATGAATAACCAAATGTATCGGGCAACCAGAATATAGTAGATTTTAAGCCAAAGTGCTTCAAGAAGAACCTCTGACCAAAGAAAAACTGCCTCGCTAGAGACTCACCAGATGGTATATTCGTGTCATTCTCAACCCATGAACCTCCGATAGGAAAGAATTGGGACTGTTGAACCTTTGGTGTCAGCACTTTCTTAAAGAATTCGGGATGGTCCTCCAGCAGCCATTTGAACTGTTGGGCTTGAGAAGCGACAAACTGATACTCCGGATACTGATCCATTAAAGTACATTGAGATGACCAGGACCGTACGATTTTTCTACGGGTCTCGGCAAAAGGCCATAACCAAGCGGTGTCAATGTGGCAGTTACCCATTCCGTACACGTTGGTGAGCACATTCAAGTCTCCTTCGGAGTACACTTTCTCGCTGTCCGTGAGCTCATCGAAATATTCCTTCTTCAGATAGTCACGGCACTTCTTGATGGTTGAACGATCTTCTGGATCGAACATATCCATTACCTTATTGCCCAATTGCCTAGCTCTATGCTTTTGCCACGAGTCGTCAGGCAGTTCCCGGGCTGCATCACCGAGCATCCAGAAGTCGATTCTCAGAGCCCTTGCTTCCCAATCTGGCCAAACGATATCTGCCGTTCTGAGCGTAAAGTACCTGTTGTCATCTGGAGGATTTATGTCAGATCCCATCCCACAGCCAAACATACCATTATTCCCAGCTTCGATGTAAAAGAAGTGCTTGTTCGACCCGTTATTCGGCAAAAGATACTCAGTCCTCTCGCCACCAGAGAAGGCAGTCCTGGGGATCAAAGTATCAGGATCTATAACCACTCCTTCGTTTTCACAGTTCCATTGGAACACCAATTGCTCCTTGGAGTCCGTCCACTGCTGTGGCACATTCAATTCGACTTTAAACCACGTTGTCGACCAGCTTGGTCCAAACGGCTGGCCCTTCGACGCCTCCTTGAACTCCAATTCGCCCTTCCTGTCGGCCTCAATGATGCTCTTCCAGGGTGGTCTCTTGTCAGGTGAAACCGGCGAAGAACCCGGTTCAAACTTAACCTGGTACCACCAAACCTTCACATGATGCTGGTCAAGCCCTATACGCTCCTTATCATACAACTTGGGCAGGTTCTGGTCCCGGTAATCCCCTTCATCGATGAACTGTCTAAGCCTGTTCTCGTATATTCCCTGAACGGGCTTAAACTGAGGATCACAGTTGATTATATGCTCAGCCATCACTGCTACAGCTGCTTACACTGCTACCAACCACTTCGTATAGCCTTCCTGTACATTAGCCCTCCTTTTATAGGAATCCCAGCAGCCATCATGGCTGAAACACCCCCCGTGGTCTCGAGTATGTTCCACATCGTCCTGTCGCGACTCTAGCATGTATTCCCGTATACATCTATATCGTAGCTGTTACATAACCGTCTCCAGGCTCATTTCTTGATGCTCACTTCCTTGTCCTCTTCCACATTGGCTATAATGGACCCAAACCCGTCCTTCAGCTTGTTGATGTGCAATGCCTCTGGCAGATGCACAGTGTAGCCCTTGATGAGCGAGAACTCGTGAGTAATGGCTCCTCCCAGGCTGTTAACAGACTGCTTGAACTTCGACACTTCACCTTCAGGAACTGTGTCCTTGAGAGTGACTATATAAGACCTACCTGACATAACTGCTTATCGAGACCGTTCAGCAATCCTGTCACTCTTGATCAGTGGTATTCCCTCCAGATCCCACCTTCATGGCCCTTTTATAGTGCTGGAACCCCTGGCAGGAGCTATCAGGCCCTTGAAGAGTAGATCAGCAAAGCAAGCTAGCAAGAATCGCCATCAACGAAGTGCAATCATGGCTCAACGAGCACCGCTACGGTCTTCTTATCGAGTCCTGGCAGCTTGACTGTCTTATATATGTACAGAAGGTCGCTTGGGCTTCAATGTCGCAATTGTATCTCTTGCTCCGGAATGGCGTCGTCTAGCTCGGAACTCAGAATGCTGAGCAGTCTGGATCCGTCTCTGAGCGATACCCAGTCGCCCTTGTAGAGATCGAAGCGGTTGGGCCCCGAGATGGGCGACGACAGCCAGATCTGCTTGTTCGGAGGCTGCTTGTTGATCACGTAGGTGCCGACATTGGCCACTTGGAGCGTCATCACGCCCTGGGTGAGCTCCACGTCTGGTATTCTCTCTGGATAGTCGTCGCTGAGGGCCTCTAGGTCGTCTAGAAGCGTCTCCAGGCAGCGGTCGGCCGCTGCCTGGTACTCCTGGACACTCAGGTTCAGAATTTCTGGCGGAATGTCGTGTCCGTCGGTGGAAGCGACCGAATAGGGCCGCAGAAGGCGCAGGGAGCCTCTTTGTGCTGGTAGGATTGGCTTTGTAAGGTGTCTTGCACTCCTAGCTGCTGTAGTTCTTGCAATTGCAGCAAAACTTCGGCTGGAAAGCCTGATTGCGGATCGTCTAAGCATCTGGAGCAATTTTGAACTTGGATCAACCTGCTAAGAGTTCAAATATGGGCTTTATACCACGATATTCCTTCAATCTTTAGCCTTGAGTGCGTCTATTAAGCCTACAGTGCCGGGTGAAAAATTCCATGAACCTATAACAAAGCTCATCGCTATAGTTAGCAGATCAGAGGCCTCTCACGCAGCCTGAATCGATGGAAATCTACGTGTACTTGATTGTGTTCGCAGTGGTGCTGCTCTTCGTCGTGTTGCTGCCCATGGTGTCGGGCATTGGAAGCTTCAGCATAGATAAACCAGTGAAGAAGAGCATCGGGTCGACGAAGAAGTCCAAGAGGAAGGAGCCGTTCAAGTTCAAGCTCAGAAAGGATGATGGCGAGCCCGAGAGTGCGTCAGGATTCTCTTCTGCTCGGAAAACCGGGAAGTTGGAGGTCGATCCAAGGACTGGACTGAAGAAAAGAGTTATTGGGAAGTTCGATGAGGATCCAAACAACTACGACTACGACTTGGATGAACTTCTCAATGAAGATAGGGTGGAAGAAGAGAAGGCGCAGGTTAGAAGACTGCAAAAATTCCAAGGAAGCACTGAGAAAGCTTACGAGGAGCTTGTATAGTAGATCACTGGCTGTTGGGAATGTTCCTTTACGTCAAGGTGCTGAAATGTATGTACGAATATCAAGGGAGGGTATAGCCCTTATTCTGTGGTTTCTTCATCGTTATCCTTAGCGGCGTCACATTCACTGGTAGCGTTGTCCTGGATTTGGTCCGGAGACTTTTCGTCGATGTCCTCTTCGTCTGTCAAATCTTCTTTCATTTCGCCTGAGCTTTCGTCGTAATCGTACTCGTAAAATAACATGAAAACGCCGGGCGTCGAGAGAACTTCGGCTTCATCAACGGTGTACACAGTCTCATCGGAGATTCTCCACCAGGTGCCTCTGTATTTTCTGAATGCAATGTAGTGTCCGTAATTATGTGTACCGTAATGAACAATCACAGAGCGCAGGACATAAGTCAACGGCCCAGATGGTACTTTTGACCGTATAGTGGCCGCCACAGGAGGCGGAGGAGCAAATTGTTCCGGTTCTTCATCGTCGCTTTCAGAGGAGATATCTTTGACGCCGTTCTGTTCACCGTCAATGTGAATTGCATCTTCATTTTCGTCAAGTCCGCCATCGATACGGTCTTTGGGTATTCTTCTTGTTATAGTGTTTCCCAACGCATCGGTCTCCTCCACAAATTCTTCGTCACTGCCAATGTTGGAGAAAGAGGATGCGCTATCGACTTCACCGTTTAAGGGATCATAATTACTGACATCTCTGTTCACATAGTGGTTATCTTCGTCTTCTCCTTCTTCTTCTTCCTCATCTTCATCCTCGTCCTCGTCCTCGAATTCCCTTTCGTAAGTTTGATGCAATCTAGCGTAGTATTCGTTACCTACGTTTTCTTCATCGCTCGAATCCATTGCAACGTCTCCCTTTTTGGACATCGGTAAACGGGCGTCCAGGTTGATTTCATCTATATCACAGCACCATGGAGACAGAGTGAGTCTTGACTTGAACAAAACCTTGGCATTGTTTTTTCTTATCATATAAGTTCGAGGATCAAAAACGGACCTATTGATGTGGATCGATAATAAAGGAGAAGGACGCAGGAACAGTATTTGCTTTGATTTTGAGCATTTGCGGACCATGTTTTCCGTATGAAGTCTCTTGTAATCTTTATCACTTACAACCGGTTGAGCCAAACTCTTATCCAACTCCCCAACTCTTGCTTGAAATGCGTTTAGTAATTTCTCGGGTATTGCATCACCTTTTGATTCGTATTGCTTTAGTTGCTCTAAAAGATGCTCACGAACAGCTTCTAATGCACAGCGGTTACATTCAACACCTTCGATAATCTCTGGTTTTACCCATTCATTCATAAGGTCCGAAAGCTTGACAGTTGCCCCTATGTCCTCGTTAGGCAAGTTCAAACTCAACCCAGAAGAAACAGAGTATCTTATTCCGCCATTTTCACCACATTGTAGACAACCGATCCTTTCCGCCGTAATACCGTCAAAAGGCGTCACCAATCTATACGGTATGTAGGACTTCTTTCCCCCTTCTGACATTACCAAGTTAGGATCTATATGTTCCGCTGGCAAAAACACATCTCCAACCGCATCTAAATGCGCTTGCCCAATGACAGCGCCTTCAGGTAGATTCTCTTCTGCGATGGGCTGTTTCTCAGGCTCCTTCCCGTCCACCGACTTTGCATTTCCCTCTATTTCCGACAATATAGTTTGAAAGAATTCTTGGGCATCCTCCTGATCGTAGCCAAGAATCATATTCTTATTCGGAGACTTCGACATTACCTTCAACAGTTTATTCGTCTTGAAACACGGTCTATCCTTGTAATATTTGTAGTTTAATTTATTGAGCATATCTCTCAAAGCAAGACTAAAAGTCACATTAGGTTCAATCTCTTCCTCATGCTTGCCATTAGCTAATTTACGAGTGGCATGTTTTTTCGCCCTCCCATAGGTTTTACCTTTGCTCTTCCTCCCCTTCAGACTCTCCTCCTCCAAGGCTGCCTTCTCTTCCCCATCAGACACTTCACCAACGTCCATCTTCTCCTTCTTGCTTATCACATCGTCTAGGAACTTTACCAACTCCTCAGACGACGCCAGCGATTGAATCACCGAGTTCATAAAACACGTATTGCCGTCATTCACCAACCCGGCTATATACCCCCCTCTTCTCAGCACTTCTTCATCCATTTGGCTACCTCTAGGCATCCAACGACGAATGGTATTTGAAGCATTATAACTTGTTATATCTCCAATGCTTGGTAGATTCGCCATGACAAACTTTCTGCTCTTGAAAATGAAGAATGCCCCTGTCGCAAAAATAATAGCAACTGTAACAACTAAGGATGTGCTCTGGTTCCTGTTCGATGGCTCTATAAACACGCTAGCGATCTTCTGTTGTAGTAATTCCCAGAACAAACTCATACAGTTGCTTGAAAAAACGCTTCAAAACACAGAAAAATGTGTCTGACAGATAAAGTAAAATTTCAGCTCAAAACTCTCGACCTAACAGATCCTCTCGAGCATCAAATGGGCGACCACCAAGCTCTCGATTAGATGTGATGATGATGACTACCAGATCCTTTGTGGTGAACCAAAATTTTTCAAATCACTCTCAACGACCTCTTAGCTCAACCATATAATAAGAGCTTTAATAGTATAACAAGGCCATTAAAGAGCTCGATTAAGCCATTTGGTAGCCTCGAAGCAGTTTCTGACGTTCTTCTGAATGTCTTGGAGTGCGGATCTGTAAAGCTTGCTTGATTGCGGCGTGTCTGCGGCGTGTTTAAGTGGAACCTGGTAAATAGCCGCCGAAGTCGAAACTGGTTTAACTGCGTCAGGAACCAATTCATGATTCACGTTGTCAACTGCACGTCCTGTAGTCACTTTCTCGTTGTGTCTTTAGTGAATGTGAGTAAGAAGTTGCAAAGAAGTTGTCACAATGACCGGTCAAAATCAAAACTGCTGGGCACTAGTGCTGTGCTAGAGATATCCTCTGGGTCCATGAGGTAGCCGTATGATAACGAGCTATCGGTGTATCCGCGGTTGCTCGATACACAGGGAAATGTACATATTTTTCTTGCCAGACATCGTAAATAAACGTGGTTGTTAGGATTGTCGGTTATGAGATACATACAGACGGAAATCTATTGGGAGCTCTGTTCTGGCTCTACAGCTTCGGGAGTGCTAAAATCTTGTTGTTGCGCTTGTTCTTGCTGTTCTTGTTGCTCTTGTTCCTGCTGAGGTGGTTGCGGCGCCTGCTGCTTCATTGGCATAAAGGAACTTCTTTCTTTACCCCAGCCGGTCCTGAGGTTTCTGCCGTGGAAGGGGAAATTGGCTAGTGCCACAATGCATACGGCTGCTTGTTCGTGAGTGTCGTATTTGATGAAACAGCAACCTTTCTCTGGGTAGTGCTTGAAGTCTATGATGAAACCGAAATTTTGCAAGAGAGGGATCAAATCCGCCTCTGTGGCAAAATGTGGGATGTTTCCGATGTAGGCTGTGGTCACCCTTAGTGGCGCTCTTCTTATCATTGAATCGACGGCCTGTGGGTTGACTGGAGGTGGAACTAGGGGACCGCTGGGAGCCTGTGGTGCTGGTACAGCGCCAATGGGTAAACCCATGGAGTTTGGAGGTGGCATATGAACGTCTCTGCTGGCTGGACCGAAACTGCCGTTATTGTGACGGAACCCGCTACGTGGGCCACCATTACGACGAGAGTGGTTCCCGCTGCTGTTCTCCCGCTTTGCAGCCCAGTTGATTCTTAGCGGTCTGCCGTTAAGCTCATGGCCCTGCATGGCATCCATAGCCTTTTGAGCTTCTTCCTGGTCGCCAAATGACACAAACCCATAACCTCTTGACCCACCAGTTTGCATGTCCCACATGACATGTCCCTGTAGATAGGTTGGGAAATCCTTGAAGGCGTTTCTCAAAGTCTCGTCGTCCACGTCAACATTCAGATCACCAACGAACAAGTTGAATGTCTTGTCGTCTGGAGAAGCTTGTTGCGACTGGAATGCCCAGTTGATCTTCACTACATTATTCTCGATCTGCTTGCCGTTTAAAGTTTGTAAAGCAATATTAGCGTCGTGTGATTGGTGATATTCAACGAATGCATAGTTTGCGTTGCTGTTGTTCTTATCGACCATAATCTTCACATTCGCAATGGCACCACCAACTTGGAAGTACTGTCTCAAAATCTCTTCATTAATCGATGTATCCAAGTTTCCCACGTATAGAACTTTGTCAGACGTTTCTCTCCCACCTTTAATCGCGTTTGCTGGCACCACAGAGGGCTCTTCTGATACTTTTTCCTCGTTAGCAACCTCGGGAACTGCAGAAACTTCTTGAATTGACTGTTGTTCAGGCATCTCTTGCTCTGACATGACGAAAATCTATCCTAAGGCGATTCTGGAAACGGTCAAGCGATTGGCAAGGATTCAAACAGTGATCTTTTCCTTCTTCCCTTACTCTTTTTCTGGCAAAAAGTGAAAGACCCTTCTAAGCAAATTTATGCCACAAAGTAAATAGTCGAACTTGCCAAGAACCGATAACAACAACTAATCTATGGCTCAATTAACAGCGCTATCACGGCTTCACATTTGGTCCTTACAAAGCTTCATCGCATCTCTCGAGTGACTATAGGCAATAATTTTTCATCAATAACCCGCCTTGTCCCGTGTCAAGTGATAGATCTGTGATCTGAATTAAAAATAAATGGTCTCTAGCGGGATCGAACCGCTGATCCCCGCGTTATTAGCACGGTGCCTTAACCAACTGGGCCAAGAGACCTGGTAATTGTTGAAAGTTTCGGCATAAACTGCTGTACTTATGGAACAATTCTCGGCAACGCTCTCAGCGCCGAATTCCAAGCTATTGGCTCTATTGCCGTTCCAAAGCGAGTTATGAGTTTTTCTAGAGCGTTCAGTAACCAACCCACTCCATTTGTCGTCTTCTTGCCAAATTCGTTTCTTTCCTCCTCCGTCAAGCTATCCCGGCTGCTCGAAGGATAAGCAGAGCGATGCTCTGCTGCTGGGTGGCCTACCAGGGCTTCAGCGTCTTGCAAAGAAGGATCTGGCACGATCTTTTAACTCCTTCTGTTCTGCAAGCAATAGGAGTAAGGCTTAAGCATCGCGCTCTACAAAGGCGACCACTAAATAAAGCATATAACTAGCATAAATTTGCAAAGGAAGCTACCTAAATTCCGTTGTGTTGGTCATAGCGTTCATTGCCAGGTGTTTTCCCCCATTAAGCTTTGGATCTGTTGACGTTTTGAGTCTATTCCCTCCTTTTGATCGATTTGAAGCCTGGCAGTGGAGTGATTAGAGATGAACCGCCCCGATATAGGTACTTATAGTCCTGGAGTTGTGCTGACGGTTGGATCTCATCATGCTAAAGTGCTAAAGTATCTTACTAGTGGTGGTTTTGCTCAAGTTTACACTGCAGAGATACAGCCGGCAGATTCGTTTGCACAATCTAACATTGCATGCCTTAAGAGAGTTATTGTACCAGATAAATCGAGTTTGAATACTTTAAGAGCTGAAGTGGATGCTATGAAGCTTTTAAAGAATCACAAACATGTGGTTTCGTATATCGATTCGCACGCAGCAAAGTCTTCATTTCAAGATGGAAGTTATGAAGTGTTTGTTCTGATGGAATATTGCGCTGGTGGTGGGCTGATAGATTTTATGAATACTAGATTACAAAATCGGTTGCAGGAATTCGAGATTTTGAGCATTATGAGTCAAGTGACGCAGGGAATAGCCGCAATGCATGCGTTAGTACCGCCTTTGATTCACCGTGATATCAAAATTGAGAATGTACTAATATCGCATAATGGAGATTATAAGGTTTGCGATTTTGGGTCGGTATGTGGGGCTATTAGGCCGCCAAAGAACCCGCAGGAGTTCGCATTTGTTCAGCATGACGTTCTTAAGAACACTACGGCACAGTACAGGGCGCCTGAGATGATTGATCTCTATCGGGGACATCCAATTGATGAGAAATCAGATATATGGGCTTTGGGAGTGTTTTTGTACAAGTTATGTTACTACACCACACCATTTGAGAAAGGCGGTGAGTTGGCTATTTTGCATTCGAGATATCAGTTTCCGGCTCATCCAATATACAGCGACCGCCTAAAGAATCTAATTCGCATGATGCTAATGGTGGAACCTAGTCAAAGGCCTAACGTGTGCCAGACTCTCGAGGAGGTATCCCGAATGCAGGGTGTACCATGCCCAATTAAAAATTTCTACTTAATACGTGCAATGGAGCAGCATGCTAATCAAAAGCAGTTGCATTACAGTAGGACGCAGCCGGTTTTGCAAGTCCCAATCATGAACCAGCCAATGATGAATCAATCCCTTGGCAGCAATCTACAGGCGGCAATCCCTGTCAGCAACAGTCCTTCCCATCTCGCAATTTCCAAGTCCGGGCCTCAACTTTCCAGGCCGAACACCACTGCTGGTACGGGTGTTGGAAAGACACTGCTTCAACCTGTAACGCGTTCTCTGAGCCAGAAATCTTTCGATATCCCAACACTGACTCCAAAGACAGTGTTGACTCCAAAGAAGTCGCCTGTTAGTTCAATTGATACCTTCTCATCTGGGAGAGGGGACGTCAATAAAATAGTGAGCGCCAATGTGACGTCTTTTGACCGACCTATCTACGTTGATTCTGAAACTCAAACTACGGAGCCAGATACCAGTGTCATAACATCTGCAGTGCCAATCATTTCACAAAAAAAGATTATTTCCAGCAGCAGTGGACCAGCTATCACCAAGCTATTCGACTCAAGCTCTAGGAAGACACAAAAAGAGGAGCAGGTCCAGATACCTTCTAGAAGCAGGAGCAGAGACTCTGTATCCGTTGATTCTGGATCCAACTTACGAGCAGAGAAATTCGCTCACCAGATGTCACAGGCCTCTAATCGTAATAAAGAAGTGAAAGAATCTATTCAAAAGAGGGTCCATGAACTGCTGACTTCATCGGAAGACCTGCCCGCCTCAAAAATAGAGCATGATCAAACGAGGCAAGAAGGTTATTCTAACGATGACAGACATATAAGGTACAATGCTAATGGAGCTTCCAACAAAGGCGCGCATAAAACGAAAGAGAGACCCCGCCCTCCTCCAAAGCCGGCTCACCTAAGATTAAACCAATCTGCAAAACCAACGTCATTTATGGCCAAGCACCTTACTCATGCAGGATCTGTAAAAGATGAACCTGATAACGCAATTATTGATGGAAAAGCGGATAACTTCAGAAAAAGGGTTTCTGGTGTTCTGTGAAGCTAGTAGTTGTTGCGCCTTGGTCGTCCCTCTATTGTTAATCGACACTCGACTTAGAAGCAGTAAGGACTAACTATAATGTTACAACTTTGAATAATACGAAGGAAAAAAGAACAGATTGACTACTATTTTGACCATGAGATCCGCAGCGCACTTTAGCTCCGCTTGTTTGGCTGATGTTCTGAATTGAAGATCTCATAAACGTTCAAGCAGATTGAATTCCCGGTTTTCGTAGGGTCAGCAACTGTGCATAGGATTTGCTCCGGTACTCGTTGAAGAATTTACATCAGTCACTATCGCTCCATTCTTCAAATGAATCTAGAATGAAGTCTGTAGCCTCTTCAAACCTCTCTTCCATATTACTATTGAGCCCATCGGTCTCACATCTCAGAACTCTACCATATTTCTTTCTAGGCTTTTTGTTTTCATTTTCAGCCCAAGATGGATGATTCTTGTCGGTGAAGACTAATGAGTTCTTAAAGTACCAGTCACTTAGTGACTCATCAACCAGTGGAACCAGTGGCCTCAGCTGTTTTCTTCCAACGAAGTTAATCACAGCCTTCACGATGGCCCTTGTGTCCCGATGACCCAGTAAATGCACAATTCCTGCATATGCGTCGCCCACACCAACGAAAGCAACTTTCGAAAGTGAAGGAATGTATTTGATATAATGATCCCATAGGTAAAGAACAACCTCTTGCGATGTGACAACCGCTGAGAAATTGTCTTGCTCAAATAGAGATTGAGGAATGTTTATATCTATCACACCATAACTTCGATCAAGAGCCCATTTGATGATATCCAAAGGTGAGTCTACAATAACCGAGCTGGCAGGATCAATAACTCCTGTGATCGCATCTCTTTTAGCCCAAATCTCGGGAGTATTATGCACGAGTATTATGATAGTGCTTTGATCATATAAATCGGGAGAACAAAGGATGCTGTCATCGGGTATCTCTAGCTTTTCAATCGGTAACTCCACGAAGCCTTTTTCCTTGGAGAGTTGATGGAACTGCTCCTGACGTATAGCTGTTTGCAAGGGAAAATTCTTGGAAACGATAGAATCTGTAACTTCCTCGCTGAAATTACAGCCAGCGTTACCATACTTCCATTTGAAGCATTTCCAATATTTGGATTGCACATGCATAACTTTGTCGATCATCTCTACCGCCTCTAATTTGGGATCTTTGGTGGGTTCTGGTAACTCGTCAGGTGGCTCTCCAATGAGTACTTTGGTGACGCTCAAAGCACTTCGTGCGATAGAATCCAGATCGTAACCTCCTTCCAGGGCCACGCATATATTACCTCTTGCCAGTGATTTCAGCATGTGGGTCATATGCCCGTAGCAACTTGGGGTTACGTGACATTGGCCTATAGTATCACCATCAGCAGCGTCAAATCCTGAAGACACAATTACCAAATCAGGTTGGAACTCTCTCGCCATAGGCATGACGATCTGTTCGAATGCAAGCATATACTCTGCATCCCCAACACCTCCGACCGGCCAGGTGATGTTACAATTGAAGCCCTCGCCCTTTCCCTCTCCCGTCTGGTCGTATTGGCCATTGATTGTGCCTGGATAATATCTGCCCAGCTCGAATCTGTGCAGCGAAATGTACAAAACTCTATCATCGTTGTAGAACGCCTTCTGTGTACCGTTACCATGATGGACATCCCAATCCAGTATCAGTATCCGCCTTACGCTTTCCGGATAGTTTTTAAGCATGCTCTGAGCAGCCACGGCAACATTGCTGAACAAGCAAAACCCACCGGCTGACTCTGGCTCCGCATGGTGACCCGGTGGTCTCACCACCGCCAAAGCATTTTTCACTCTGCCCTCGACCACAGCCTTACACGCCTCTATGACACCACCACAGGGCAGTTTAGCACTAAAATACGAGTCATTGTTAAAGTAAACGGAATCCCCTGTTTCAGTCTCCTTCAATAACTGATCGCGAGTCATCGTCGATGTCCTCTCTATAAACTCCAGATGTTCCTTCGAGTGAACTTGCAAAATCTCCTCATCAGTGGCTTCTCTCACGGGTATCTTAAGCATCAAATTGCCAATATCATCAAGCCCACTTAAAGTTGGATCATTTATAAGCCCGTTTTCCGCCAGTATCTTGTACACACGGTAAATTCTTCTAGGATCCTCCGGATGCGGATCGATATACTCAAAATACGACGTAAAGATCTTGGCATGGTATCTCATCCTCACGTCATAACATAGTCCCGTCTTCAAAGGAGTGTAATGCAGCTTAGGAGCGCATGCTGGCACGATAACTTTTCTTCCAAGACTGTCACTCTGCGTAACAGGCGTCTGAATCTTCTTCAGACCCGCCCCCTCCTCCGGCTCCTCAATCTTGCGTTTTGCTGGCAAACTATCACCATTTTCCACTTTCACAAGTTCCGTACTCATCTTATCAGTGACTATTCCTTATCGTCTGCTTTAACTCTATTCCATGAGCAAAAAAGACCCAACTTTCGCAGATCTTTCGATCAATCTGTCAAACCTCTATAGCAGTGCAAGAATCCCAGCACCAGCAAGCTAGAAGAGGTCTCAAATTGGTCTCTAGTGGCTTTTAAAGAAGGTAGATCTTATAGTGAATTTTTCACTATATAGTGAAAAAGAAGGCGATTTACGCTATACAAAGGCTGAGATGAGCTCTAACTTTAGAGGAATTGTAGGCTTACCAGACCTTCAATGAACTTCTACAGGGACGCTACTTGGGTACTTGAATATGTGGAAGAAGAGGATAAAAAAGGCCGACTTTCAGGGTCGATGCAAACGCTGGTTTTGAAGAGCTGTCAGAGGTTCAAGTTGAAGAGTGATCCGAAGCATCTGTATGCTGTGCTGGACTCATGCTGGAGATATAAACCATATCTGGAGACTATTATGCAAAAATCGAGGATTTACGATGATATACCGAAGAAGAAGGGCAAACCGTTGTACTCGAGGCTGACGTTGTTACTTCTATGCCACGATTTGCTGGTTTCGAAGCAGAAAAGGATCCAGATGGGGAAACTACCGATCAAGCAGTTTGTGCTGAAGCATAAGACTAGGCTGAATAGCGAACTGGTGAAGTTGAAGTTGAAATTGCACGTTAAAGATTTGTCTGAGCTTGTGGAGAAAGATGAGATCTGCAACGATGTGACGCCCGTAAGATGGATCCGGATTAATCCGCTAAGATGTCCTGACTATGACACTAGTAAAGTGTTGGCGGAATTAAAGAAGAAGTTCCCGAATCGGGTTGATCATTGGGCGGATATTCAGCCGGGATCGCTTTACCACGATGAGTTTATCCCAAACCTGTTCGGAGTGCACCCGAGGGATAAGATCACATCGCATGAGCTTTACCGTCAGGGAAAGGTTATCATCCAAGATCGTGCCTCTTGCTTTCCGGCTCACATATTGAATCCGGGGAAGAATGATGTGGTTATTGACGCTTGCGCTGCCCCGGGCAATAAGACTACCCACATTGCGGCTCATTTACAGCCTGAGGCAGGTAAAGATCAGTCGCCAAGGATATATGCTTTCGAGAAGGAACCTGAAAGGGCAAAAGTGCTGAAGAAAATGATTAACGTGGCCGGTTGCAGCAGTTTTATTGAAATCAATGTTGGCGACTTTACGAAACTTGCGATTCCAGAGAAGTTCCAAGATGTTACAGGTGTGGTTGTGGATCCCAGTTGTTCAGGCAGTGGAATATTTGGTCGCAAATCGGTCGATAGCCATAATGTGGCCAGAAAGAAGGCAGATGACGAACTTCAAGTGCCCGAAGAAGAGGAAAAGATGGTCCAAGATGATGTCAAAGACCGTCTTAACAAGCTAGCTTCATTCCAGTTCCAAGTTGTGAAGCATGCTATGAGTTTGCCCAACACTCGCAAGATCGTCTATAGTACCTGCTCAGTGCACGCAGAGGAAAACGAACGAGTCGTTATCGACTTATTTCTTGACAAGAAGGTGCAGTCGTGGGGTTGGAAAGTCGCTCCCAGGGACAAGGTGATCCCGACCTGGCCAAGGCGAGGTATAGTCGAGGAATTTGAGCAGGTCTTTAGAGATGATGGCGAGAAATGTCAGCAATTAGCCGAAGGCTGCATCAGGGCTTTGCCGCGCGAAGATGGAGGTATAGGTTTCTTTGCCGTTTGTTTCGAGAGGTAGATGTTGAGCATATCGTGTCATTACTTTGTAACTTTCTATGTAAACTAATTTGATTCGAAAGATAATTTGTTAGCTATCATTACAATTTGGACAAAATGTCTTCAACCACTTCTTGAGTGGTGGAGTTACCGCCTAGATCTGGAGTCTTGATCCTGTCTTCTCTCAGATTAGCGTCAACGGCCCTGTATATATCCTGAGCAGGCGCGTTATGACCCAAGAATTGCAACATGAGACCGGTGGATCTAATTGTAGCAATTGGGTTTGAGATGCCTTTACCGGCGATATCTGGCGCAGAACCGTGACAAGGTTCACCAATCACGATTTCTGGGCCTACGTTTGCACTTGGAACGACACCTAGGGACCCAACTAGAGCGGCGGCACCGTCAGAGAGAATGTCACCGTACAAGTTGGGAGCCACGACGACATCGAAGCATTCTGGTTCTCTGAACATTCTGTAGACCATGGAGTCGACGATTTGCTCGTTGTAGGCAACTTGGCCGTACTTGTCCTTATTGCTTTCGTACACGTCCTTGCAAATCTCTCTGAACAGACCATCACTTTGCGATAGCACATTGGACTTGTGAGTGACTGTCAAAGTTGCATGGCCATTGGTTTTCAACCTCTGAAGAGCAATATCGAGCGCAATAGTAGCGATCTTTCTAGTTGCCACCTCTGAGATCCTCTTGGTCGCTTCAGCGACCCTGGTTCCGGTCGCTTCGTCCACATACGTCTTCTCCACCTTGATATACAGATCCTCCGTGTTCTCCCTAACGATAACCATATCCACAGGTCTATCCTTGGTCCCCTCAACAGACTTAACTGGACGCACATTAGCGAACAGCCCCAATTCCTTCCTCAGAGCCACAATCGGCGACGAATAACCTTCCACCTTGGTCGTAGGCGACTGCACTGCGCCAAACAGCGCACCCTGGCACTGATTCTTCAACACCTGAACAGTCTCCTGCGGTAAAGCCCTGCCGGTTTCCTGGAAAGTACCCCACCCAGCCTGCAAATCGATAAAATCAAAGCTCAAACCGTGTTTCCCGGTCAATTTCTCCAAAACTTGCCTACCAGCAGGGATCACTTCCTTACCAATCCCATCACCAGGAATCAACCCAATTGTCATCGATTTTGGTGCCGAAGCAACCGTACGGCGCGCCACAACTTTACCCAAACTGCTTCTCAACATTGTCCTTCTCAACTACCCTGCTATCCCACATCCTAGACGCCCAATGGCCACCAAATAACTGCCAATTGATCCCATTTATATGCTAAACTTCACCAATCCTGCTGCCGTCAGCTTATACTATAACTTTTCCACCGGAATTTCAGAGCGTGGTGCATGGGTGTTTTGAAAAATTATGTATAAGCTTAGCTAGAAAGCGATGAGATGAGCCCATCAACGGTTGATTTTGGTCGAATTGGAGCCCATTGGCGCTGTTTGGTCGTTTCAGGTTGATGGTGGCGACGGAGTTGAACCCTGGCTCGCTGGTTCTGGAGTTTTCCGAGGATGATAGCGACTTTAGCGAGGATTCTAGGCTAGAAGATGGTGTCAGCGATGAAGATGAGATGGCGTACTACGAGAGAGCTGTTTTGGAGATTGCCCGCGGTGATAAGTACATCTGTATGATTTGCACCGTCGAGATGGACTATACTTGCAAGATGTATGCGTGTGAGGGCTGTTACCGAGTGTTTGACTACGATTGCATTCGAGAGTGGGCGTTGAAGTCTACAAAGAAGACGGCTGAGAGGATTTGGAAGTGTCCCAATTGCTACCGAGTGAATAGTAAAGTGCCAGCGAGCGGCAGGCCGACGTGCTGGTGCGGAAAAGTGGTAAATCCGGAGCCAAATCCGCTGGATCCGAATTCGTGTGGTCAGACGTGTGACGCCCCGATATGCACGCATGGTTGCTCGAAGCAGTGTCATTTGGGACCGCATCCGCAGTGTGAGCGAACTTCGACTGTCAGATGCCGATGCGGGAAGCATTCAAAGGAGGTTTTCTGCTACGATTTGCGCTCCATGAAGGGCAGACACAAGTTCCAGTGCCAGGAAACATGCGGTCTGCCGTTGGCCTGTGGAATTCATACGTGTGGAAGGTTATGTCATTCAGGCCTGTGTGGGCCCTGCCCTGTGAAGTTATACAGCAAGGATAAAGAGCATAGGATTAGATGCTACTGTGGATTGGAATCCAAAGATTCCATCGAATGTAAAAACGTCAAGATCGCGGGACAACTTTCCAAGAACGAAGCCGGAGACTCATGGATAGGTGCTTTTTCGTGTGGACGCAGACGCAAACTCGAGTATCGCTGCCATAAGCACTCGTTCGTGCAGGAATGCGTTGCATCGCCCTCTATTTCTGGTACGCTGCCGTGTCCATTTTCACCCAAGCTGCTCAAGACATGTTCCTGTGGCAGGACGCCATTAAGAGAACTGGGAAACCCCAGGAAAAGTTGTACTTCTCCCATACCCAACTGTGATTCGATTTGCGGCAAGAAATTGGCGTGCGGTAAGCATGCATGTCCCTTCAAATGTCACGATGGGCCATGTATGGATCCCTGCTCTCAAGTGGACGTCAGGCGCTGTGCATGTCACCAAAGGCTCTTCTCAGTGTCCTGCCAGTTTCAAGGTGAGCCTCGATGTAATATCAAATGCGAGTCCCTCATGTCCTGCCGCCGTCATAGATGTACAGAAAGATGCTGCTCTGGTCGTCCTGCCGCGGAAAGAAGACGAAAGATCGCCTATAGTTCCCGGGAACTGATGGATGAATCTTTAGTCGAGTCTCAGCATATCTGTCTCAAGGAATGCAATTTGACTCTATCATGTGGCATTCATAAGTGCCAGATGAAATGTCATCCAGGCAAATGTCGACCATGTCTGGAGAGTGATTCAAATGATATGGTTTGTCCATGCGGAAAGACCGTTGTCGAAGCGCCAGTACGTTGCGGTACCAAATTACCGCCCTGTAGATATCCCTGTATCCGAGTGGTCGATGGAATATCCTCCTGTGGTCATAAGCCAATGCCTCATACATGTCACCCACTATCTGAACCCTGCCCTCCATGCACTGCTCCGGTATTTAAACCGTGTAAATGCGGCAAGAAGACAAAGGTTAGAACTCTTTGCTTCCAGAACGACGTATCCTGTGGTACAACGTGCAATAGACAACTGGAAAACTGTCCTCATTTGTGTCAGAAAAGCTGCCATCTACCAGGTGAATGTCAAAAGAGCTGTAAGCAAATTTGCAACAGACAGCGTATTCATTGCGAGCACAAGTGTCCTCTACCTTGCCATGGTAACAGCGAATGTCCCGATTTACCGTGTAATGTCGTCGTACCTGTGACCTGTGAATGTGGGTTCATCGAGTCATTTGTCGCCTGTGGAGCCAACTCTGAAGCTTTGAGTAAAGCTACCACTGTTCTTCCTTGTACTGAAGAGTGCGAGGTTCATAAAAGGCATCTTCAATTGAAAGAGGCTTTTGGAATAAGTGATTCCAGTGAACCTGTATCTCGAGCTGGGACAGAATCCTGTGAGAACCTTACTTTGACTGCAACAACATTTGAAGAGCTGGAACTACCTTACAGTGAACAAGCTCTGGTAACTTTCGCAAGACAACAGGCATGGTGTACCCAGATTGAAGAGACATTGATTAGGTTTATGAATGATGCTGAAAAGTCTTCGTTACATTTCAAACCAATGAAGCCTGCACAAAGGCTTTTTGTTCGACATTTGGCGAAATCTTATAATCTTTACTCAGAGTCGCAGGATCCTGAGCCTAAGAGATCGGTATTTATCAAGAAACTGGACAACGGCAGCTCGGCTGTTCCCAAGATTCGCTTAGCTGATTGCCTAGTGATATACCAATCTTTCAAACAGATGGAGAAGGAGAAGAAAGCGCAAAGAATGGAGTCTCAAACGACCACGAGGCTCATCAACTTCCCATCGGTAGAGGAGGCGAAACTCAAGCGTGCCGAGAATAATGCGTTCATGTTAACGAACCTTTCTGCAGATACAGCAGAAGAAGATCTAATGCGGCTCTTTGCGGAGTACCTAAAGCCTACTCTTGTCAAAAATCCACAATTCAAGGTGATGAAATCTAGCAAGACTGCGTACATCTATCCCGAGGATTACACTGACATCAGTACCAATGTGGAACGCGATTTAGAAGCTCTTGTGGGTCATTTCGATTATATCTGCAAAGAGAACTTCATTGGCGACGGCGTTGAGCTTTGCCACATTGATGAGGAAACCCTAAGGGAACCTGCTGACTGACGCATTGCTGTCCTATTAATTCAAACTATTTACAGTAGTTAATGACGTACCCGTATCCAACTCGGTCATAGAACAATCTCTTCCGTATTCTGATCCTCGGGACCCTTCTTATCTTCTTCCTCTTCCGCTGCAGCCCATGTTTCCGATGGGTTGGCACGTCTCGCCGCGAGCAGATCGGTCTCTTCCAATGCTTTTTGCTTCCACACGTCGATGACTTTCTGCTCTTGCTCAACACCAAAATCGATCGCTGAAGTACCGAACACAGAGCCAAACATCTCGCATTCTTCCTGAGCCACCTGTTGCTCTACCTCTTGCTGCATCCTCAGACGATAAAACTCGAACCTCGCTTGGTCATACGCCTCCACTACGCTTTTCCCCGGACTTTCCTTCAGCAAATATAAAGTCCTTTGCACCACGCTTTCACCGTCTAACGGTTTCCCCAGCTGTTGAAGACGGCTCCAATCATATTCTTCCTCAGCATCGTTTTCCATAAGCATCTTGGGTCTCGAGAACTCCCATGGATGTTGCTGATAAAACACTTCTCTCAGCTGGTCTTCAAAAAATTGCAATTTCGGAGCCCTATAAAGCTTGCTGGTGTTGATCTTCCGGTCCAAACTGCTCGCTCTCGTCTTGTAAACTCCCTTTCCGTTCAGCTCTCCCATCTGTTCCTTCAATTCGGTCAATTTCTTCATATTTGATGGATTCAAAAGCCTTGGTTCCCTTGCAAACCTCGTCTTGGGGGGAACAGACGCCACTACATCGTACCAGGCTGGCGTATTCTTCAACAAACCCGATCTCAAATAAGCCGATGTTCGCTCTAAAACATTGACGGCATTGGCCTGTATCTTCATCGCTTTTCTTGCTAAACTGGTTCAGCTAGATCAACTACACTCCAAACGACGTACTACTGGTCCCAACAGGCCCTTCTTATGACCTTTTTGCTTCAAAGATTGTTATATAAAATTTTTGACTACTGGTGAAAAATCCTACAGTATACTACTAGGACAGCACCTTGCGATTACTAGCAAGACAAGCAAAGAGACCGTCTGGAAGCTGCTAATCGCTGGGAATTGGGTCAGCAAAGTGTGAAACGAGGTTTCCTAGACTCAAGATTGCTGCTGGATCGATAGTAGAGTTGTAGTGCCAGGAAAACGGGGTCAAGTGAAGCTGCTTCTAAGCAAGTCGACGATATAGATCGTATCCTGTTGAGCTATCTGGAGCGTTGTACTCTCTGGTTTGCGTTTATTGAATAGCTTTTTGACGGTTTTTGGCAAAATTGCGTCAAAATGTCCGCTTTGTTCAACTTCAAATCGCTGTTGCAGGTTATTTTGCTGCTGATATGCTCCTGTACCTATATCCACGCACAGTGGCCGTCTCTACTGGACCGCTACAAGGACCACGGTGCGCTTGGAGCGTTCTGGAAGATGGCAAGAGTGGGCGAGAGGGCTAGTCCTTATGTCAGTCTCGCATGTATCTTGATGGCTGTCAGCCAGTTGAACAATTGATGTAGCGTATGTAGCGTGCGGTTAGGTTAGCTTAATAGCATCATTCCCTGTGTGTATTTATCCAAGAGTTGGTATCGGTAGGTATTTTAACGTTGTATAGGCGAAATAGTACATTCAGAAAGACATGAAATATAAACAACTATCTGAACTCATACACTTCGTTTTGTCCCCTGGTGAGTATCGCAGCTCTCTTGGTGCCCACGATGCGCTCGAGACGTAGTCCGTCGAGTTTGCTGCATATCGTTCTCACGGTTGAGATGTTCAAGTCCGCGATCCCCAGCAGCGCACTCTTAGCCAGAAATCTTACAACCTCGCCGTAAAACTCAGGGTTGATAGGCGGTTGGTAAAAGACTATGCTTTTCACGCCCTTGATCTCGTAACGCCTAAAGTGGTGCAGTCTCTCGGTGTATAGAAGAACCTTGACGCGGCCCTGTTGGAACAACGCTCTATTACTGTTCAGTTGTCTTTGATCTGAGTATTCATTAATATCTCCAAATAATACTGTCGTCTTCTCCTTCAGATGGTTGCGAACTCTGAGAAAGTCCGCGTAGTCTGGGATGTAGATGAGTATTCCGTCTTCGTAACCTGTGGACTTTACGATCGAGGGGATGATAACACTGGTAAAGAACTTGAACCGGAAGTCCGGTTCCTCTATAACGGAAGCAGAGCCCATGTCAACTCTTTGAAATATCTGTCTCACTTTCAATCCTAATTTACCTATGCTTGAGTGGGCCGGTTCGATCACGCGATGGTTTTTCCATCTTCCGGACATATTCTGACACCTGTTGTTGATCAAGGCATTGGCTGTCGGAGATGCGTATTTGGTGAAAACCATTGTTTGCCTGAACAATTTGGCCTGCTCGTTGATATACCACAGTCTCACTCTGCCAAAATCAGTATCGTGTTGCTCTCGCGGAATCTTGTTCAAATGATCGAATATACTCAAGACGTGTGATATATTCTGATATTCAATCGAATGCAGTTGGTCGATAATGGTTATTTCCACGGATGAAAGAAAATCGTCCTGTCTCTTCTTCTTATCGGTATTCTCCAATATCAGGTGAATGCCAAGCGGAGAGCATATGATGATATCTGATTGGTAGAAGTTGCTGTAGAGGTTGATGGCTTTTCTCGTAAATTTCATCCCAAGAACGAAAAAATCATTGGTGTTACCTTTGAATATGTGTTGGAAAGACTTTGGTTTTGACGTTGGAGGCAGAGAGTCTTCAAAAAATTGATCCTGAAACTTACTCTTCTTGTCAACCTGGTCCAGACCCGATTTCGCCACGATCTTGCTGACAACTTGGTAAGCTGTGTCCCTTGTTGGCACGACAATGAGAACCTTTGGTCTCGTGAAACCTTGGTCCAAATATTCTGCGTCTGTGTTTTCACTAATCCGTTGGTTATTCTTCAATATTCTGTCTCTTGTCTTATAAACGTGGTTCAGCACATGTAAGGCGTACAAGTCTCTATAATCTTGTTCATCTTTCTCGTACGACTCGTACTCATAAAGCAGGTCATTGTACTGGAACATTGGATCCACAAGTGTCTTTTGTAGGGGTGTAAGTTCTGCTTTATCCAAATCGTTCTGAATTTTCAATCTTTGTTTGATGGCATATTGCTGCAAGGAACCATGGCCCGATGGTTTTTCCAGCTTGTCGTCCTTGCGGTCTGGCAACACCGGCTTGGAGTATATCCACGTTTGGTCGTCGCTGATGGGAATCTTGCCAGACTTGTAACTTACGGTCTTTTGCTTGAACGCAGCGTCCATCTCATCTATCAATTTTTCCGGTACTTGGTTGAAATGCGACTCAAAGGGGTCGTGCTCGTCTTCGCTGTCATCGATAGGCCCATCTGACTCATCGTCAGACTGGTTAGCCTCCTCGTTCAGCAAATTTTCCTCCAGTTGCTCCACTTCGTCCTCCTGATTTTCTTCCTCCTCACTTTCGACTCCGGCTACAGCATTAGCCTTTTCCTGCCTCTTTTTGCCCTCAGAGGGGTGTTCTGTCTTAAGAATGGTCAAAAGAGCTCCATAAACTTTCCGTCTCTTGCTCATTTCGTCTTCAGCCTCTTCCTCATCGTCAGGCAAATGCTTCGCCACACCGCTTTGGACCTCTTGTTCCAAATTGACCTCTTCAACATCGTCTTCCGCTCCATTTGAGCCCTTTCCATGGTCATTCCGCTGCGTTCTTCTAATAGATCTTAAATCTTTCCTTCCACGCTTGGAGAAGCCGTTTTTCCTCGTTCTTTCGCCCTCACGCTCAGAGCCCACCATCTTACCGCACCTATGACGCTTCAATGGCACTTCCAGGTCGATTCCAAGGCTTTTCTTGCCATAAAGTCAGCTATCCCCAGCCTTTAATAGGCGATGAGCTGCCAAAATTTGCAGATCACCCATTACGTGAAGCAGGTGGTAAATAACGACCAGTCTTGGCAGTTCTGAAGGCTAGAAGATCAGTCTTAACGCTGCGATTTGGACCGACGACGACTGCTTGGGCTTTGTACTTGGTGGGAGAAGATCTGTGAGTGTGCATGGCACTCGGCTGGGTTCTTTAAGTTGTTTCTAGCGGTGTTTGTTTCGAAATTAAGGTGATGACGTCTATATCGAAGAGTTTCTTGCAGGGAACTCGAATGGCTCTCGCTGGGTTTTACCTGGTCTCTACACTGGTTACCATTCCGATATCTTTCAAAGTGGGAGGTTTATACTGTGGGTTGTCTTTTACGGTGACACTGTTTAATCTGTACCTGATAACTACAACACTATCGATGATTGCCAGGAGCTATGGGAGCCGTTTTTACATCTGTTGCACGACGTTTGTCTATTATCTGCAGCATTTTATCATTGCATCGTTATTGTACCTGTTTTTGTCAGGGTTTTCAAATGAAGAACTGACTAAAGTGCTGGAAGACGGGTCTCAGCCCGAGCAATCGCTTGTGGATGTGCTCAGAAATAGTGTTTTTTCCACTCATTCGAGCTGGATGCTTTACTACTACTACTATCGGTATATTGTGCAGCCATGGCAGTTCGTGCTGACGCATTCTACTGCTTTCTTTGCGCTCTCTGAGGGGTTCTTCACTGTGCTGGGGATCCAGGCTATCGGGGAAACCAATAGATGGTTGTTGTATGAAATATATTCGAATACCTGGATTATCACTTCATTGTTGACGTCAGGTGGGATAATCACTGCTTCGCTTTACTACCTGTATCGAATTTACGTGACACCAATTTGGAACCTGTCGGTGCAAACAGCTTCGTTGCTTGGGTTTACTTTGTCATTGGTATGTGGTTTAGGACTATATGGGATTGTGAGCAAGAATGGTTCTGTCATTGAGAGCTCCTTGTTTTTCGCCTACATCGTTCGTTGTATTTATGAAATATCACCCAAGCTGGCCACTACCGCCACGGATGAGATCCTAGAGATGATCAAAATTACCTGGCAAAAGCATCAGAAAAATTTATCCACTACCAATAACCTGCTGTCGTACTATCATGATGTGGTTTTAAAGAATGCCGAGATGGTATGGGAATCGATTGTTTCGAAAACCAAGAACACTGAAGTTTCAGCTTTCAACGTTGCCCAGCATTTAGGTAAACTGTGGTACCTTTTTAAGCCCATCTGGAAGCTTCTTAGAGATTTTGCCATGTCGGTACCGTCTTCAATCGGCGGCATCTTCCAGATCACACTCAAACTGGCTTCCGAGTCAGTTTCACCAGCTATAGTTATCAACTTATGCTTCAGAGTGCTAGTATTCTATTCAGCTACAAGGATTATCCCAGCGCTACAAAGAAAGGATCACAGAGAACTGCGCAAGAGCCGCCGAATAATGAGCATATTGTACTGGTACAGCCCCTGCATACTGATCGCCATGTACACTCACCTCATACTGCAGTATTCAGGTGCCTTGAACAGCAATATGTGTCTGTGGGGCTGCAATGAACGATGGTTTGGAGATCAGCCCAAGATAGAGATAGACACATGGGTTTTCTGGAATTGGTGCAACATCTTCTGGACCATAATCATCTACGGAAGCGAACTAATCAGCGGCAAGAGGTGATACAGTGGGGAATACGCGGTTTATATAGCAAGAAGCAGAGGATTGATCCATCCCTTTGCAATCTTCCCAACAAGCATACGAAAGAAATCTTTTCAGAGTTTTATAAAATAAGCAAGTCTCGTCCATGCTATGAAGCTCAGAGCTTGACTCTATGTTGCATTGGTATTTCATCATGAAAAAAGATATTATTCGAATGGTGCTGTCAAGGATGGTCCGAAGCTCGGCTGAGATTCAGCCCTTTGCTGGAACCGTTCAAAACCGTTTCAGTTTGGCGTATTCGACTACGCAAAAGCTCTTCAAAGCTCCAAACTGCTGAAAAATGAAAGTGAATCCATGAGCCAAGAAAAGTAAGCTCCATTGGGTTATCCAGCATAAAATGCCGAACAATCGTCATAACTATGGTTTGGAATCTAAAAGATTCCCATACCGAAAAGCACTGAAGCTGCAATGAGCTCCAGGTAGAAAGGCTATAAACCTTAATGAGTTGATTTAAAGATTTTAAAATTTTTAAATCTCATTACGATTTCCGCATATGAACTGGTCGGAGACTTTCAACCCAAAGCAAAGTTGAGCGTGAATACACACTCCGGTTTGTAAGCTTCGATCAGTGACGATTCTTTGGCTATGGATTGGAATATTCAAGAGTAAAACAAGTGCTCAATGGCAGAAATGCCCAGATGGTCAGAGGACTGGTCCTTTTATATGAAAGGAACCATCTGCTAGCTCATCGAAAATTTTTCAAAATTGTCCGGGCGGACAGCGGTCGGACCGGACACTGGCATTTCACAGTAATAAGGTTATGGGCTCAGGCTATAAGATAGAGCTGATCTGGAGGGGTCTGGAGGGCTGATTGGAGCTCGTTGGAAGCCAATGTCGGGCAGTTATTGGTCCTCGACGCAGCGGCTGCAGTGGCAGCATACGAAGGAATCGCTAGCGAGGGAAAGACAGAAGTTATGGCTTATGGAATGTCAACTATTCCCGCAGGGACTTAACATAGTTATGGATAGCAAGCAGGGCAATGGGAAGCAGCCAATTACGAAGAATATTCCGATTACTCACAAGGATTTGCATTACGATAAGGATTACAATTTGCGAATATACTGCTATTTCCTGATAATGAAGCTAGGGAGACGGCTGAATATACGACAATGTGCGTTGGCTACGGCTCATGTGTATCTGTCGCGGTTTTTGTTGAAGGTTTCCGTGCGGGAAATTAACCTCTATTTGTTGGTGACGACGTGCGTTTATCTGGCGTGTAAAGTGGAGGAGTGTCCGCAGTACATTAGGACACTTGTGAGCGAGGCGCGATCTCTGTGGCCGGAGTTCGTGCCGCCAGACCCTACCAAGGTGGCAGAGTTCGAGTTTTACCTGATAGAGGAGCTGCAGAGCTATCTGATAGTTCATCATCCGTACCGTTCCATGGAACAGATAGTGAATGTACTGAAGAAACCGCCGTTTGAGCTGCAGCTATCTCAGGAGGAGTTGCAGAATTGCTGGTCGCTGATTAACGATAGCTACATCGATGACGTGCATTTGACATACCCACCGCATATAATTGCCATTGCATGTCTATTCATTACGATTTGCCTGAAGGGAGGATCGACCAAGAGCTCATTGGCAAACGTGGGTAACAGAAATCGGGAGCCAGTTGAAAATGAGCCCGTTGCAACCCAGGCAGCGCGGCAGCAGGAGGTGTTTAATAGGTTTGTTGCCGAGTCGCAGGTCGATTTGGAAGAAGTCATGAATACGATTCAAGATCTAATCACACTGTATGATCACTGGGACAAGTATCATGAACCGTGGATTAAGTTTTTATTGCACAGTCTGTACTTGCGACCGCCAAGCTCGAGCCAACTCACTTTGTAGCATGCATCACAGAGTGTTCGTCTCAGCTTGCATTCGATCTACGCCAGCTGAAAACTATGCGTTGTGTTTGAACTCAAGCTCTGTGACGAGTTACCAAATCTTATTACCATATCTACAGATGCAGCAAGAAAACCTGCGACGCTTAGAAGGCAAGAAATGAATAACGAATTTTTAGAAAGCAGACCTTTTGTAATCATACGACAAGTCTTTTGGTATTGCATAGGCAATACTCAATCTATGAATCTTGGTGCTTCCCTGGATAACGGTGGTCTCTCAGCAAATTAGCAGGAGTATGGTTGAAGATTAAACTCAATATTCCAATAGAAAGCAATCCGATGTAGTGTAACGGCTATCACATCACGCTCTCACCGTGGAGACCGGGGTTCGACTCCCCGCTTCGGAGTTCTTTTTTGACAAATATTTATTCAGCGTCTAATGTATGAAATATATGGATTCTATATACTGCTGAGTATCAGTGATATCTTTTAGATTCTACTTGTACGTGTCTAATCAGTTCCGTATTTCAACGTAACGTAGAGGGAAAACGCCATTATTCCCACGCCGTACCAGGCCAATAGGGCACTGCAGCGTTTATAGAATCTGTCTCTTGGAGAAACCATTTGGCCAATAGCCAGCGAATCAGTTCCGATCAGTTTGTAGCCGAATAACCCTGGCAATGTGAACGAAATAGACGTTGAACCGGTGGCGCCGACTATCGCCAATACGAAGGCAAACGATCTGATTCGCAGTGCTATCGTGTACATGGAAAACAGCAGGATGGCAGTGATGGTGTAGAAACGAAAATCAGGGAATGGTGTGTGTTCCACATTGGTACCACGATGAATTTGAATCTCTTCAGCGTTAGCCGATTCGATGTCGGTCTCCAGTCCCGACAGAGACTCGTTATCCTCATCTTCAATGGACAGTCTGATCGGAGTAGCCTCAGGATGGCCTGGACGCGTCTCACTCTCAGGTTCACCCGTAATATTTGGCTCCTTCCTGAGCTGAATCTCGAGCCAGACGACTAAATTGTTGATGGCGATACGGCACGGATGGAACAGGAGAGGGAACGACAGCATGACCATGGACCCCAAACACAGTCTAGCGATGTGTACCCAGACAGAATCCGGGTCGTAATTGAGAATGATATTACCCAGGGTGTTGCTTCCGAAGGTCAGATAACCTGCTATCCCTACCGTGAGGAACACCAATGTCGAAATAGAGATCGATCTGTTGATAACCAGCGTGATATTCCTCATGGAGTTATCCTTAAGTTCATTAATGATGCTGAAAAGATTCATAGACCCTGTATAGGCAAACACTATGATGCTGAACGTCGACATCAGCCCCTTGACATCGTAGACCTTGAACCACGAAACTTCACCTCGGTAGCGTTCGTGGTCATGCGTGAAGAGCGTCCCATGGACGAAGCAGGTAACCACCAACAGCGACAAGTACGCCAGCGCAAAGAGTCCCAGGATACTAGAGTACCTCAGATTGTCCAGTTTCTTCAAGCAACACAGCGGAACGGTGACCACAGCAGACATCAGGATCCAAAAGTGAGCTTCACCGCCAAAAAGCCGTGGAAAGACGTCTCCAATCAGCACCAAATAGCTCAGTCCCACGCCAAAACACTGTACGATCATCGCCAGATCAAACAAGGGCGCCAGGAGCGGATAAGTCAGCATACACAGCGTGAAGAACGAAGAGTTTCTAGGGTTTATCAGCGTCTTGGACGATTTCGACAGGATAAAGAGCCCAAACCCCGAAGTGACAGCGGCCAGCAGCGTCAGCAACGTCCCCACAAACACACCATCGTTTTTGAATGCAAATGGGATCGCCAGAAGTCCCGCTCCCAGTATGGTCTTGACAAGGTTTATCGTAGACGAAACAACTGTACCGGTCGGATCCATCGTGACTCCACCAACTAAATACTTCCTTGCCAGCCGATCTGAGTCTCCTAGAGGCCTAAACTCGGGCTCCTTGCTTCTTAACTGTGTATTGTATGTAAGAGATCCTTTTCCCACGTAATAGCGAGATGAGATACTTAACAAGCACACATCACAGCTAGTGAAAGCGTCAAGGAGCGATCCTAAGCCCTCAATTGAGGTGGAATGGCAAGCCCAAGCATGGAAGGACAGGGTGGAGCGGCGAAGGAGGCTGAAAGCAGCGTTATCGACAGCCTTATTGAGAACGAAGCGGAGATAGTACGATACATACAGCAGGACGCCAGCTATCTGAGAGGTGACGGCAAGAGCAGTGGCATTCATACGGTGATCAACGAGGACGAGACGCTACGAGGAGAGTTTGACGAGATTTTGGAGCGATTTCATGAAAAGAAGCGGGATGGCTCGGCGGAAGAGACAGATGAGGTGTTCGAGCAGAGACTGCAGGAGGTGATACCTCCGGAGAACTTTAGCCACGTAGCCGGGGAGATTTACCGCAGCAGTTTCCCCCGGACGGAGAATTTTGCGTTTTTACAGCGTAGACTCAAGTTGAAGTCGATACTAGTGCTCATACCGGAGGAATATCCAGCTGAGAACGAGCAATTCCTGAAACAGTCGGGCATCCGGCTGTTCCAGGTCGGAATGAGCGGCAACAAGGAGCCGTTCGTGAACATACCGTCAGACTTGCTCACAAGAGCGCTGGAAGTGGTGTTGAACCCTGATAACCAGCCCATACTGATCCATTGCAATCGGGGAAAACACAGGACCGGGTGTCTGGTCGGCTGCATACGGAAGCTGCAGAACTGGTCGCTCACGATGATATTCGACGAGTACCGGCGATTTGCGTTCCCCAAGGCCAGGGCGCTCGATCAGCAGTTCATCGAGATGTACAACGACAACGAAATCATCCGCATTGCCCAAAAGAATAACTGGCTGCCTATACAGTGGTGACTACGTACCTTCTAAGTAAACCCGCCGGCCACGAACCTTCTCCCGTACATGAAGGCGTTGGCCCCGGTCACCGACGATACCAGCAACGGCCACACCTTGCCGTAGCGCAACGCCTTGATAGAACCACGTCCTCCGACGATCAGATACAACGTAGACCACGCTGCCAGGAACCCTGACCCGCTTTCGACGTCTCCGTCGTAGATCATCCACGCTCCGAGCGCCTGTGCCGCGCCAAACAGCACAGCAGTCCTGTTGGAGGGTCCCAGATACTTGGGTTTCGAAAAGGCGTTCACCAGCCTGGACGACGACGTCCTCTGGACCGCCGATACCGGCGACTCCGTCGCCGGCGAGACCCGAGGGGTCGCCAACAGCAGCAGCGAGCTCAAAACCGCCGGATAAGGCGTCCCAGTGTACTTGTACCAGCTTTCCCACGTCGATTCCCTTTCAACCATCGTAAACCTGCTCTCTCCAGCTCCAATAGTCTCCTAAACTGCACTCTTTTGTCATAGCAAAGTACAACAGACGGTACTCTTTTAACATACAAAACAATAAAACTACTAAAACCCCGAAATCCCATCGCTCGCCCGTCTAGGAACGCTCGCCTCTCAGTCTCCGGGCCAGCTTGATGTCCTTCTTCTGGATCGTCACACGCTTGGCGTGGATCGCAGCCAAATTCGTGTCTTCAAACAGCGACACCAGGTATGCCTCCACGGACTCCTGTAGAGCCCCGATAGCGGACGATTGAAACCGCAGATCCGTCTTAAAGTCCTGTGCAATCTCCCTGACGAGTCTCTGGAAGGGCAGCTTTCTGATCAAAAGTTCTGTCGATTTCTGAAATCTTCTAATCTCTCTCAGAGCCACGGTACCGGGCTTGTATCTGTGTGGTTTCTTGACACCACCGGTCGATGGTGCCGACTTTCTAGCGGCCTTGGATGCCAGTTGCTTTCTTGGTGCCTTACCACCGGTCGACTTTCTAGCTGTCTGTTTAGTTCTTGCCATTGATGTGATGCTCTCTGCTATTCGAGACCAAGAACACCCTCAACACCCTGCTACCCACCTCTTATATACACTCTACGACCACCTGGCAGGCTCTCACCTGCCATGCTGCCACCTGCCATGCTGGCTGTTTCGCCCCCGGGGCGAAGGCCCCGGTCCGTTCAGGTCGGTGCTCAAACCACGCGAAATGCGAGCCGTGACGGGAGTTTCGCATTAGTATGGGCAGTCGTGCCCAGGGTTTCGCGATAAAGAGCTGAACTGGCAGCCAGCTCAGCTATAAGAAGGCCCTGGTTTGCGGATTGTCTTGGTGGGTTGGCTCTTGGAGGTCCGTAAGAGCGAGCAAGATGTCCGGTAGAGGTAAAGGTGGTAAAGGTCTAGGCAAAGGTGGTGCTAAGCGTCACAGAAAGATCCTCAGAGATAACATCCAGGGTATTACGAAGCCTGCTATCAGAAGACTCGCTAGAAGAGGCGGTGTGAAGCGTATATCGGGTCTGATCTACGAAGAGGTGAGAGCGGTGCTGAAGACGTTCTTGGAGTCTGTGATCAGAGACGCTGTGACGTACACGGAACACGCCAAGAGGAAGACGGTCACTTCGCTGGACGTCGTGTACGCTTTGAAGAGACAGGGTAGGACTCTGTACGGTTTTGGTGGTTGATTAGGATTATGTATATGTAAGTGTAACAGTTAAGAGGGTTCCTGGAGCAGTTGTGACAGGTAGTCGTCTCTGACGCGGGACTCGAGGTCGATAGCGCTGCCGATGGCGGCGTAGTGGCCGCCGCGGGCGAGATCTGCGTCCGAGGCGACCTGGAGATCGGTCCAGCGCTGCATGCAGTAGTACGCCGTGTCTTCGATGTCTGTCTTCCAGGTGTCGCAACGGCAGCGGCAGCCGCAGCCGTTGGCGACGCCCTTGTTGTAGCGGTGCCACAGCGGGTTGCGCTTGTGGCGTGGGTCTGCTTCGAAGTAGGGAAGCTGTGCTTCGGCGACTTTGGTGCCGGAGTCGACGCCGTTCCAGTTCTTGGGACAGTGCTGGATGACCGAGTGTCGGTACCCGATGTCCCGGAAATAGTGGACTTCTTCGACGTTGAGGGTCATGCCGAGCCCCAGCGAGTGGACGGGTGCGTCCCCCCATCTCTCGCGCCAGAAACCGCCTTTTTGCTCCAGGTAGCGGAAGTAGGAGTCGTAGACGTCGTTGTCGAACACGTCGCGGCGGGCGATCTCGAAATTGCTCCAGAAATGGCACAGGTTGTACTCCTCGTCGTCGAACTTGTCCTCGAACAACGGGATCTTGGCCCGCGAACGTCCCACCAGGTACCGCAGCCCCATTTCCTCCTCGCTGTTCCCGGACTCAAGCATGTGGTCGATGGCGACCTTCTCGGAGAGCTTGTGGTCCACGTCGCTCGCATGATTGACTCTGCTGGCGAGCAACTCGTCGTCCGTATCGAGAATCCTGTAGTTTTCAGTGAAAAGCCGCCACAGGGACCCCAATTTGAGCTTGTTCTCCCGAATAAAACTCCGCGTATATCGAAACAGGTTCGGTACCGTCCAGTAGAGCTCCGGAAGCACTATTGTGAACCCGTACCGCTTGCCGGTTCGCGCCATCTCCAGGAACGGATCGTACGAGAGGTCGCAAAAGAACTCCACGTCGGGCTCGAGTCTCCAATACCACTCAAACTGCCGCACCAGCGGGTGCTTGTAAAACAACCCAGAGTAGAATCGGCACATCTTGTGGTAGGACTCTTCGCCTCCGTACAGGATCCCGCGGTCTGCCTGATCTCTCAAAGCGTTCTGGAACGCAAACGAATTTTTCACTTGCTCCGGGAACTCCCAATCCACTTTATCCACAGTCCCAAACTGCATTGGCGCTCGACTTAGTCCCTGCACCTTATCCTTAAACTCCTGCGTAAACGGCACGTCGTTCAAAAAAACGTACGGATACTGAAACCACTGGTTAAAATGGCTCTCTATGCTCCTAATAGTCTTTGCCACATCCTCGCTCTCCTCATTCCTCGTCAACATCACAAACGTAGCGTTCATCTTCGTGTAATCCTCATCTTTCAGGTACCGCTCGGTGTCTACACATCCTCTGTAAAACGGACCGTCCCGGTCCGTCGTTATATCTTCATCAGAGAACCTCGGCCACGCATTCCCATGACTTTCAGCAACAAACTGCGGGATTACCATCGCTCCCGTCACCACCATCGCCACAATTACGCAAATACCCACCGCATTGCATCGGAACAAACGATCCCGCACCCTCCGGGCCCTAAAGTTCAACTTGAACATCCCACCACGGACCAAAACAGCCAACAGGGACTCAAACTGGCACACCTGGACCACTTTTAACCATCTTAACCATCCTATAAGCTGGATAACTTTCAATAAGACCACCTCGTACCTTATGACCTCGATTTTTCAATCAGTAATACGACTCTTGAAAGGTGCTGGAGGCTGGCCCGTTAGCTGCCTGATGTATGCTATGTCGTCGGTGACCTCGTCTGGTTTCAGCGACTGCAGCGGCGGAGCCGCCTTTGCCGTGTATCTCTGCGAAGTCCGGGGTTTTTTCTTGTCGTTACTCTTGGCATCAGGGTCCTTTTCGCCGAATAATAGTGCATGTAGATCACCGTAGTCGCTTATACTTTGGAGTAGGTCTGCGTCTGAGTTGGCTTCGGCTCTGGAGTCGTGGGTCGACTGTCTTGCGTAGCCGTTGCCGTTGCTGTTGCCGTTTGTGAGCGCGACAGCGGACGAGTTGGTCTGGAAATCAGACTCGGCGACAGCGTTTGCGACCTTGGTAGCGGCTCTCTTGCGTAGGAATCTGCGGTCGGTGGCCGTGTCCGTGGCGGACTCGCTGGGCGAGTCCCTGCCCAGCTCGTTCGACGAGGACTCCCACCCGCCCGCGGTGTGGCTGCGGGTGTACTTCTGGTACTTGGCTCGGTTGTAGTCCATCGCGTACGAGTGCGCGTTTGCGACGTCCATGAGTAGTCTGTCCTCCTGCAGCTGTTTGATCTTCTGCTCGATGCTCTCGTAGAGCCGCTCCTTGCACAGTTTGACCAGTCGTTCGTGCTCCTCTCGGGCGCTCTCGATGTCTTCCTGGAACTCGATCCTCGACCGCGACACCCGGTACTCCTCGAACAGCCGCAGTCGGACCAGTTCGAGGTCGCGAGCCTCCTCCAAGTCCCGTAGTTTCCGCAAATACGTCCTGTTGTTTCCCTGATGCAGAGTCGTCAGGTCCGCCTGCAACGCAGTCAAACGATCCTTATAATGCACATCCCGGTCCAGAGCAAAGCTCTGCTTGATCTTGCCCACTTTAGACTCGATATTATGTCTTCTCTTGTCCTTTCGAGGCACTGTTCCATCCATACGTTAGTTAATGCCCACTCGTGCCAGCTTTGGCTACCAAAATGCTCCAAAACCCGCGTTTTTTCTCTCACTTCGCTACATACCGTCCTGATTGAGTTGTTTCTGGCTCATACTGGGTCCAACAAGCCTCTTACTGTCCTGCTTGGTGCTAAAGACTCGAACAAGCCAAGGTCCCTGTTTTTATCAACTTTAAGCCCATCTCTAATAGTGAAAAATTCAAGAAAACTCACAGAATGCTGCCAGAGGACGTCAATGCGCCTGGATCCCACTGCTAGATGCCGTATGAGATACTAGTTGCCGATACCCAGCTGGTGAAACCGCTCAAGACCCGGTTAGAGGGCGAAAACTGCTTTGTGAAGCCGATCTACCGGGACGGCGAGCGTCGTGTGATTCGTACTACGATTGACGACGAGCAACATCCGCTGATTGCTGATTTCTGCAAGCGGTTTTACCGCGGGGAGGTTCCCGATGACACGGGCATCGTGGGTTTCACTAGAAGGTTCCTCGAGGGCTACCGGGAGCGGGAAGCGTTGCTGGAGTGTCTGCCCAGACGGTACACGATTTACTCTCCGTTGCTGTTGTTCAATTACTCGAAAGACAGGTCGTTTGAGCACCCGGTGTGGAAGAGGTTCTTTAGCGAGGCGGGCGAAGCGGTCAGGGAGAAGTACTTTCGCGAGATGCTCGCTCAGTTGTTCCCGCCAGAGATCAGCCATGTGGCGACGAACATGCCGATCGTCGAGACGGACGCGATGCGGCGTCCGTTCCACCTGGCGCCGCTGTACGGGACGTTGCTGTCGCCGCAGGTCGCGGCGACCAGCCAGCTGTGGGAAGATCCGCAGCCCGAAGACTTTGACAGAACCCTGTGGTGCCACGTAGTGCAGAACGGGATCCACCAGCTGTGGGCGCCCATGTTCACCATGTTCAGCCGGGGCAACATCAAGGAGAAGAAAAGAGTGCTCGATTCGTTCCCCGAGATCGAGGGCAACGACGTGGTCGATCTGTACGCCGGCATCGGCTACTTCACGCTCAGCTACCTGAAACGCGGCGCCAGACGCGCGTTCTGCTTCGAACTGAACCCGTGGAGCGTCGAAGCGCTCCGCAGGGGCCTCGACGCCAACTCCTTCAGCCGCGACCGCTGTCTCATCTACAACGAGTCCAACGAGTCCTGCGTGCAGCGCATAACCGAGGCCAACGTGCCCGATTTGAGAATTAGACACATCAACCTCGGGCTGCTGCCCTCCAGCCAGGCCGGCTGGCCGCTCGCGCTCGCGATCCTCTCGCTGCAACAACCACTCCCCACCGTCACCCTCCACATCCACGAGAACGTGCACATCACCGCCATCGATTCGTTTGTCGCCGAGACGCTCGCCCACCTGGCCGCACTCAACGGCTCCCACAACTACACGGCAGCGCACCTCGAAAGGATCAAGACATTCGCCCCAGACGTCTGGCACGTATGCCTCGACGTCGACGTCACTCCAGCTCACACTCCATAACTATATAATATTCAATATTTAATATTTAATTCCGGCGACAGGAATTTGTGACGCTGTCGCCGTGTTTTTTTTTATTTCGGTTGTAAGCTAGCAGAGGACCCTATGGCTTAGGACAATGGAGGCTTATGAGCAGTTCTAAAGATAGGTAGAGGCGATAGAGGGCGGTTGAGGTGGCAAGACGGTGTGAGAAATTTAACTGTGGGTCTGGAGGTGTTGCTGGGAGAGTGGCTGGATCTAGGAGCGCATGGTTTGAGCGTTAGGAGAGCGCGAGGTTTGATAGAGTAAGGAAATGTCGGATGTATACGGGGGTATCGCTCGTAGCGATGATGGGGAAGACCGGGAGAGTAGTGGTGAGACGGAGGATGCGGGCCTTCATTTGGAGATGCCGGGATTTGTCGAGGCCAGGGGAAATGAGAGAGTTATAGAGACGTATCTGGTGTCTAGCGAGGGACAGATGCTGTGTGAGCCGCAGATGACGATTAGTAGGGAGAGTGAAGTGCTGTTTTCGCCCTCTTCTACGTCTTCGCAGCGGAATCCGGTGACGCCGACTTTGAAAGTGGAGGATTCCGAGGGGGATACTTGGGCAAATTTGATGGAACCTTCCAGGGAGGACGGTGGGACGCTGGATGTGCAGGGGAGGAGCTATCTGGGGGCGTTTTCCGCGGATCACGAGCTGAACGATATGTATAGGAGCGACGCGGAGACTGGGTATGCGTCTTCGACGTACCATACGCCCGGGTTGTACCCGCTTGATCCAGCGGTGTCGCCGGCGGTTTCGTATTTGACCATTGGCGACGACGAGCTGGACGATTTGCTGAGTGTGCATTCCGGAACAAGCGCGTACACGAACATTTCGCTGCCCGTGAGCGCCAGTGGGTTCAGGCACGTCACGAACGTCGATGAACTGGACAATCTGCTGTCTGCGTCGAGCGGCCGTTTCGATGAGAATTTTAGCGAGTTCATCCAGTCCAGCGTGACGACGGGCGAGGAACAGCAAGGATCGCGAGTACCGCCCGTTATATCGGTACAGGAATTCCAGGAAAAGGACAGTGATGGAGCTGGGGCTTCGGCGTCGTCAACGACGTTCGACGAGCAGAGCTTGCAAAGGGCTGAGCAAAAGTTGGATGCTTCGTTGCTATACCCGACCGACGCGGACGTACAACACGAAGACATGATAAATGGCAGAATAGCAAGGAGAAGGGCTTCGCATGGGTCGAGAAGATCGTCCAGATCGCCTGCACGCAGCCGAAGTCTGTCGCCCGATGAGAGGGCGCGTTCCCTAAGCGAGGACAGCGACAGATTACTGTTACTGGCAGATTTGCAACCTCCCTCTCCAAACGATATGCAAAACAGATCAGCAAGCCCGCTGCGGGATGGCGAGACTTTGCAAAACCTATCGGGCAACACGAGACGGCGTCTTTCGCAAAAGAACCCCGCGACCTACGCCTGCGATCTGTGTGACAAGAAATTCACAAGACCGTACAACTTGAAATCCCATCTGCGAACGCACACCAACGAGAGACCGTTTATCTGTTCCAGCTGCGGCAAGGCGTTCGCGCGCCAGCACGACAGAAAGCGACATGAAGACTTACACACGGGCAAGAAGCGTTACGTCTGCGGCGGGAAGCTCAAGGACGGCACTCCCTGGGGGTGCGGCAAGAAGTTTGCCAGAAGCGATGCCTTGGGAAGACATTTCAAGACCGAAAGTGGCAAAAAGTGCATAACTCCATTATACGAGGAAGCTGCTCGAAACAAGACAACTCTGGAAGCGGAATTTCAGCAAGATTGATCTGCCATGGTGCAGCTTCTTGCCAAGCAAAGAGTGGTTGTATTTTAGAATTAATGTGTAACAATACCTGCTTTGTTCTTTAATGTGTGTTGTATAAGCGATGGTCGATTTTTCAATGCATTGTAGATAACATCTTTAAGTGTAAACATAGGCTCAAGGAAGCCCTTTAGAAGCGTCTAGAGGCATTTGGATGCGATGGATGAGTTTGGGGAATCGAGTATAGAGGGACGTGTTATCGAGCTGGCCGATTCGAGTCAAAGAGACGCTGAACAAGAGGCAAATGAAGCTAGAGCTGAGCAACAAAAGTACATTGCAGATTTATTGAGAAAGGGCAGTAAAGCACCAATTGTGGTTAGTACTGTAGTAACCAGTGATCACCAATCTATACGTCCTGAGGTTTTACAAAAATACCTGGATGCAACTATACTGCAGGCAAGCAGCTTCTCGCAGCTTTGTGAGCAGGCAGACTTGCTGAATGTGAAGTTAATCCAGCACGGAATGGCAGAAAATGTTTCGCAGTCATTGGATAGCAGAGGAATGCTGCGATTACCGATAATCAAGCGGCACTATCCTAGTCTGGTCTATGAATCGCCGACTGTCTCGGGAGAATTGGCCGTAATCGACGTCATTTCACGCCTGAATATTCTGCCGATTAAAAGGTTCACAGCAAAGACCGGTACTAATATTGGAAACGGCGAAGGTGATGGCTACTTGCAGTTTCAATTGCGTAATATGT
The DNA here is from genome assembly GCA_931305995.1 of Torulaspora indica. Classification (NCBI taxonomy): domain Eukaryota; kingdom Fungi; phylum Ascomycota; class Saccharomycetes; order Saccharomycetales; family Saccharomycetaceae; genus Torulaspora; species Torulaspora indica. The sequence continues at coordinate 82,558 of CAKNUP010000008.1, read as the reverse complement.
TTGGAGGAGGAGAACAGTTGAAGCTGGACATTACCAAGGGAACTAAAACGCACTCCTCGTATCTTCTCGACTACGGACAACCGGTTACGCCATGGTGGATGCTGAATTCCATGCTTTTCAAGAATTCTAGGCAGTTTGGGTACAACAACTCGATTGATATGTTGATACGCGGATTTCGTACCAGCTTAAGAAGTGGTTTTCAAGAGACAGGCGCCATAAATCACGAACTGTTTTATGAAACTGAATGGAGGACGTCTAAACTATTATCGTTACATGCATCTGATACTTTGCTGTTCCAAGCGGGCGATGATATCAAATCTTCCTTAGGGCATACTTTAGCCGTTGATAGAAGGAACAATCCTACTGCACCCACAAGCGGTAGCTTTCTCAAACTTACAAATGAGCTAGCACTCGGTAAATACTGGAAAAGCCAAGTCGAGTTCTCACAAAACAACAGTTGGCTGAAAGATGATTTCATTGGATCTTGCTGCACATTCAGATCTGGTTACATTGCAAACCTAAATCCATCGAAGAGGGCAGTTAATACCTACGATAAATTCCACAATGGTGGAGCGAACGATATTAGAAGTTTTCAAATTATGGGTCTGGGTCCAAAAGACTTATATGACTCAATAGGAGGCGACGCTTTCATTTCCTATGGTGTAAGTCTCTTTAGCCGCCTGCCGATCAAAAAATGGTCACATTCTAACTTCCGTTTACACTGGTTCTTTAATGGAGGCAAACTGATCAACCACAATAATGCCCCGTTGAAATCAGTTGTGGCGCAATTGGCAAATCAACATTCGACTTCCGTGGGATTTGGAATATTGCTAAGGCACCAAGTCGCCAGATTTGAACTAAATTTTACACTTCCCTTGACAGTTCACAGCGGCGATGCCGTGAGAAAAGGATTTCAGTACGGAATTGGCGTGTCATTTCTATAGAAGGATGATCCCAGGAATGATGAATCTTATCTGTCATACCAATGGCATAAGCCTTGGCTACAATTCTTAACGATTTATTCGCATCACTAAGCATACGACCGATCGTGTCATCGTTAATTTATAAATAAGAAGAGAAACGGCTTAAAAGCCGGATGTGGTACTTGTAGCTAAATAATTCTTAGGCCGCTGTGGCATATTCGGTTTGGTATGGCGTATCGTGCAAAACCTTTGGGTTCTGCAGATAAATTCAATTGTCCTGGGCTTTGATCCACTCTTCATGGTATTTAATAACTTCTGGAATTATTAATCCTTCAATCATGGGATGTTTTTCATCTATCCTGATCCAGCTGCCTTTGCGGTTCTCCTGACTCACAAATACTACTTCCTTGTTTCTAGTTTGCAACAGGTTCCCTATTACAAGCTGATGATTATACCTGTTAAGTGCTTGGGTCGCCTTTTCGATAAGTATCGCGTCATCCGTTTCTAGTTTGAAGGATACAACCATGGCCTGTTTGGCCCAGGACTCCACTAATCTTCTCAAAAACTTAGGCACAGGGTCAAGGTTAACAATCAACTTTCCCTCAGGCGTCGTAGTCGAAGTAGTACTGTGTTCTGTTTCCTTACAATCTGTTCCATAGTCCCGCGATTGGATCTTATGCTGAGGTAATCTCGAATAAGGCACAAAGAAGTCACTCACAGCAGCGGCAAGGTAGAAAAGACTTCCACTCGCGTTTAGTAGCTTGGCGATACTCTTTAGCGACCATAGGTACTGATTTACCGTAGTGAATGGTAGCAATAGCAGTTTTTTCTCCTGAACATAGTACTTATCGAACAATTCCTTGCTTGCCAAGACTTTCTCCCTGTATTCAGGCTTTATGCAACCGTCAGAGTCGATGTAATCCAGAAAGTAAGTATCCACATTATGGGTAAATGATCTGTTGAATGGAGTCAGCGAAAACTCTCTGTGCAGAAAGATAACACTATAACCGTGAGCGAGGAATTGCTCGGCACTGGCAGCACCACGAGTCCCCGCCGAGAAGTTATCGATGAACCTCACAGTATTGTTTTCTAGCGGAACAGTCGTACCACCGGAAGTGACAAGCACTATTCTGTCACGCTTCAACTCATGCTGTAGTTCTATGAATGCCCGTGCCTCTTGAATCAGATCATCTAGATATGGAGGTCTTGGATTGACCAGGAAGAATCGATCTTCATCCGACGTCTTAGCAATAGGGAACACGGCTTCATCAATGGAACGATCAATGGCATGGGAAATCTCCGTAATGGACGAGTGTATTATCCGCTTCCGGTGCTCATCACCGATCTTGTTTGGATTAACTGTCATGGTGAAGAACAGGCCTTAATAGAGCTGGCTGAGGCTAGCAATTGGGCTATCTAAACTCCCAATGGTCTATAGTTTCTTAGCACGCCGCGCCAACAGTGAACAATGTCGTAGCATAGAATTGAACCAAGCAGCATTAGGAAGGTAAATGCGAGTGATATGGTACAGGCAGTTAGTACTTCATAGATATTTGATGAGTATATGGCTCCATGAAGGAAAGTATATGACTGAATCTGTCTGGTATACCCAAATCTAAGAGCAAAATTTTTCAATGATTCCGAGGTCTCTTGGCCCAGTTGGTTAAGGCACCGTGCTAATAACGCGGGGATCAGCGGTTCGATCCCGCTAGAGACCATTAATTTTTTACATAGTAAACCACACTTACAACTAAGGTTAAAGAGATTGATGCTAGCCATTGGGGACGTTTCAGTATCAGTCGGCCTGCGAGCCAACTAGAATGAGTTCATACACCTCCATACATTCCCAGAATTTTGGCTCCGATAACTGGTGTTTGGGCTTGCAACCTCTCTATAACCACGCTTTGCTGACGAGCTTGAGCAATGGGGAAGTGCATCACCTAGATTGGGTTACTGGTAAATCGAAGGCGGTCGAACAGGCTGGTACCAGCTCTATCAACAAGTTAAAGATCATCAACGCGGATTACCAAGGCGGATCTCAATATGCGGTAGCCTCTAACGACTCAGTTAACGTCTTTGACATCAGATCGAGAGATAGGCTTGCTAGCTTGAAGAACGACAAGAATGCTCCATTCTTGTCGCTTGACTCTCGCCATGGCTTACTGGCATGCGGCACTGAACTCACCGGTGTCGACGCTGAAGTGCACATCTATGACATTCGAAATTGGAAGACCCCAGTGAGGAGCTTTGTGGATTCTCATCACGATGACGTTACAGATATTCGTTTCCACCCAAGTGATTCCAAGGTTCTCTTGAGTGGTTCCACCGATGGCTACACAAACGTATATGATTTGACACAGCAGGATGAGGAAGATGCGCTCCATCAAGTGATCAACTATGCTTCTATACACTCCTGTGGTTGGCTGGCGCCAAGAAGAATCTATACCCTTTCTCATATGGAAACGCTGGCCATCCATGAACTTAATGACAAGAGCGACGACTCCCGAGAACCGCAGCCCAATGATTTCGGAGACGTCAGAGATAAATGGGGATGCGACTACGTAGTCGACATATATCCCGGTTATATCGCGGTTGGAGGCTCTCAGCAAGATGCTGGCTTCTTGAAGATAGTGCCTTTTGAGAACGAAATGTGCGCGTTGGACAGAGCACTGACAATAACATCAGCACATGGCGACGAAATTGTTAGAGATGTCCTTATCCCTTCACAGAATCCAGACATGTTGTACTCATGCGGTGAGGATGGAACAGTGAAAACCTGGAAAGTTAGCAATAGTACTTACCGTCCGAGAACCGAGTTTTGGAATTACTCAATGAAAATGGATCTCTTCAGCTCAGACCAAGACGGCAAAGAGCCGCCATTGACAGGCGAAACTTTTGAACATGTCCCTAGCCAAAGTGGAGAACAGCTGGAGAACAAGAGAACGAGAGAGAAATCCAAAAAACCAAAAAAATCCCACCGTTACAAGCCATACTAAGAATACCAACGAGGTATCCACGATCTTCGCGTGCTGTTCTATCAAGACCGGGATCTTGACTCCTTTGCCCTTGGTCCTCTTTGGATAAAATGGTATGCAGTTTTTGAAACTTATTTAGTTGATATCCAGACGTAAGGCTTAAAGTCCGATGGTCATGTAACCAAACCATTTTCTTTCAACTGTTTAAAGGTTTCTTCATCAACGTACTTCTCGATCGAAGGACCATCATTGGACATGAAACCCTCATTCGATATCCCTTTTCTACGCCTGGTCTTCATTACAAAATCGCGACTCAAGCTATTGATCGGTGCGGGTTTCAGTTTAAACATTGGAGCATCCTTGTCCAAAACATCTCCAGGTACTTTGCGCCAAATTTTGTTCCAAAAATGCAGCTGGCACATGCTTCCTCCCCGAGTTGCCAATCGCAGGTCTGTCTCGAAACCAGTTGATTCGATAACGGGAAGCTGTCCTCGAATTTCACTGAGCGGAGTGCCAACAATTTTGTCACATCTGTAGATTCTGCCGCCTCTGCGCTTTTTGAATAGCTCCTCGACAATGGGAAGTAATGCACTCTTGAATATTACATCAACTTCATATATCGGTTCCAACAGAACAGGTGATGCTGACATCATAGCTATGCAGCAAGCCTTTTTCACTAAAGGAATGAGTTGCCCACCAATGCCAATATTCTCTAAACCTGTTGCTTGCAGTATTTTAAACTGCACACCATGTATTGGTTCTTCTGCTAAAGGTCCCTCACGCGTGACCCAGTCAAATCCCTGCTTTATTTGCGATTCATAGCTTTTCAATAATTCCTTATTCGTTTCGTCTGGTAATGTATCATCGATCAGAACATTGTTGTTATAAAAACACATAACATTTCTGGCCGCCAAAGAGTCCCAGCCGTATTCGTCTCGCAGACGCTTTCTTAGCAGTTTAGGATCTCTCATCTCAGACTTTTCTATGCGACCTCTCATTAGATCTTGAACAAGAGTCGTATCCATACGCTCCGCTGCAATACTGAGAGTTGTGGTGCCATTGGCAGTAGTAGCAGGAATGGCAGCAAAGGATTCTCCATAACAGCTCTCAGAAAAGATTGTCATTGGACTTGATAACTTAACCTCGATCCCGGCGTAATGATTTCTAAGATCGTACAGCAACGAGTCAAGGTATAGCTCACCAAACCCATGTATAACCTGCTCGCCAGATTCTTCAACTTTGATAATAACCCCAGGATAGTATCTGGAGATTTTTGCTAGACCGCTCAGCAATTTCGGCAGTTCGCTGGGTTTTAACGGCTGTATTGCAATGCGGAGCGCAGGCTCGTTAATATAATCGATTGGTTCAAAAACAGAAGCGTCGCTAACATTGTCATTCAGCATCGTTGCAGATTTAGTGAATACTTCAGATACACCTTTAACAAGCACAATCTGCCCCGGGCCAGCCTGCGACACGGGAAGAACGTATCTGCCGCCAAGTAAAGCAATCTCTGAGATCGTTACGGGAGGATAATCTTCCAGGTCAACATGTTGCTGATTATTGTCGTCACTCGTACTGGCCTGCGAATCAGCAGAATCTAAGACGCGAACGCGCATGCCGCATGTAACCTTTCCTGAATATATTCTTACTAATGACCACTCAGTCCCACCATAGTCAATTGTCTGCAGCACATGCGCTCTCAGTTGTGAACAATTCTCCTGTGATTTATTTGCAAGTCTAGTTTTTGAGCCCGTAGAAGGATCGGGAGCATGAGCTATAGCCTTGATCAAACCGCGCTGATCTCTAAAGACCTTTGTAAGCACTTCCTTTAGCAACGGTAGTGGATCATATTTCAAGCAATCAGGACCTAGATCAATCGAATAGGCCTTTAGCATTGTCCGGCGCAAGTTCTCTCTGTCGCCTGAGAGGGAATGCGTAAAGATCTTGTACAGTGGAAGAAGAATGAATTGAACAAACGAAGAATGGTGAGCAGATTCAATATTCAACTTCCTGAATTGGCCCTTCTCAAAACTAATATTGCCCCACAGGCCTGAGACAAACTTTTCAATCTGTGGCTCTGAGAGTTGCGATGAATAATGGTATCTTACGAACTGTTCTATGGTGAACGTAAACCGAAGTTTCACAGAGGCAAAGATAATGTTGCCGAGTTCAGGGCTGAATCTCTCCCTAGTAAAACTGTTTATTTGCTGAACAACATGTCTGATCTTGAGATAAGCGTCCACAGGCGGCAGTTTTAGCTCTAGTATCAGCCTATCTATCTTATTCAGAACGAAGATAGGAGTAACCGATCTCCTGTAGCATTCTTTGATTAGCTTTTCCACGGGGGAAGTGACACCTTCGACAATATCAATGCATATCAAAGCACAGTCAACTGCTGCAAGCGCAACCGCCACCTGATCCATGAAATTTACATGCCCTGGTGCGTCTAAAAGATTGATCGCAATCGATTTCATGTCAAAATCTGTCGGAAGGAAAGCAAAACCGTTCAGCTTCATCGAAACTCCACGCTCAATCTCAATCTTAGAGTTATCCATATATCGCAGTGGCCTCCATCCCTTCCTGATATTCGCAGTCATGTGTCGCAGGTTCCTGTGAGACTCCATGACGAAAAGATCCACAAGTGACGTCTTCCCAGAGTTTAACGGCCCTATAACAGCAACGTTTCTAATTCTTTCCGGGATTTCCAACGTCGCCAGCATATAATCCCTATCAAACGTAGTCTTGGGCACATTTCTCTGCAAATGGGTGAAAACCGTGTACGTAGCACCTCTTGAATGTTCAGCTTTCACCTGAACCAAAGGCTCATCTGTCGTCTGCCTGTCGCTCGTCTCCACAAGAACTTCCACTTCATCGCCATAGGTATTCCTCCAATCGCTTTTCACCACAGCAGTAGCACCATTCCCCAGCTCCAATGGCTCCTCGACCTGCGTTCTTGCAATCTCATCACCTCTAGCAGCGCCATCGACCTCGCTCACCACTTCCTCTTCCCCGATCAAGTTACCAAACTCATCGTACAACTCCTCGTCGCTCATAGCTCTGCAACAGGCTCCACTAACAACCCAGATAGTCTGATGCTGAATGGCTGTCCTCTTGTTCGCTATAAGAAGAGTGGCTTGTATTGAAGAATTTCCACTCGCTTTTCTATACCACTAACAGTGACTGCTAACCAGAAGGAAGTCAGGATTTTGGACCCTCCAATTCTTGTCAGACGTTGCTGAAGGAGATTCAAGTCGATTGGCGAAGTTTTGTCTCATTTGGTAGCTCACTTGGTGGTTTAAAGAGGCTAAAGGACTGGCTGGATAGAGAAACGTTCTAAAGAGAGCTGATGCAGAGTTGAAAAAGTGGTTCTACTTGCTGTGAGAAAGGTTGGGGACATAGCTGGATAATACATTTGGTCTGATTATGGTACACGAGTATACACTGCTGCCAGAAGGTTTAAGAGAGAATATAGCACATTTGGCACCGCATGAGATCTTTGAAAATTTGCATACGATAATCCATGATGAGTCTAATGAGGTGCCAGAGGTTTTTGAGCACTTTGAGTATGAACAGCAACTGGATAAGTCACTTTTGTCTCGGGGCTCTGTGATAGGACTCGGGTTTGGTCTGATGAGCCCTGTTTTGGGCATGTGTACGAGTATGGGGATAGGTTTGATGAACGGCGGACCATTGACGATTATGTGGGGGTTTCCGATATGTGGGTTCTTCTCCTTCCTGTGTGCTTCTTCGCTGGGAGAAGTAGTATCGAAATACCCGATGGAGTTGCATGGCGCGAGCGCCATGATCGCACCCGAGTCAATCAAGCGTATTTCTTCCTGGCTCACGGGTTGGATGAGTCTGCTGGGCAACTGGTTTATGAGTATAGGAGTCACATTCGCAGGAGCTCAATTGATCATCTCTTTACTAGCGATGAATGACAGCCGTACCATCTCGGATAGCCGATTGGGCATCTACACTGTGTTGGTTTACTACGCAGTCGTTACCGTCGTTGGTGTGGTGAACCTGAGTTACGCGCGGTACGTTGAGCTTATCAATAAAGCCTGCATTTACTGGATCGTGTATGCTGTACTGTTCATTGACGTTTTACTACTTCTGTTCCATAGGCACAGGTTTCGTTCATTGTTCTATGCACTCTTCCACTTCGATAACAGTCTCTCGGGTTATAAAAGTGCATTTATTTCATTCATTATCGGGTTCCAACAGTCAAACTTTACTTTGCAAGGTTTCAGTATGCTACCTGCCCTAGCAGACGAAGTTAAGAAGCCGGAAAAAGATATTCCTAGAGGAATGTCTAGTGCTGTGCTGATATCGACAACTCTAGGTATCATATTTCTATTCCCAATCATGTTGATCTTACCGGACCTTGGAAACGTGTTCGATAACAACAAGGTACTGCCCATTGTAAACATATTCACGGAATCTACAGATTCAACGTTTGTTTCAGTTTTCCTACTTTTGTTAATTCTAGGGAACCTTTTCTTCTCGGGAATAGGTTCAATAACGACGTCTTCACGAGCGGTGTACAGTTTTAGTCGAGACCATGCAATTCCTTTCCACTCGATCTGGACTTATGTGGATCCAAGTTCTGAATCCAAGGTTCCTAAATACGCTGTATTGCTGAGCATGGGAGTATCGTATATTTTAGGTTTGCTGCCGCTTGTATCGACAGCAGCTTTCAACGCCTTCATCGGCTGCGCTGTGCTGTGTCTGTGCTCAGCAACTTTGATACCGCTCATCTTAGTCCTTTTAACTGGAAGGCGAACGCTCAGGAATGCCCCGATCAAGATAAAGTATAAGATTGGTTGGGTGGTGAATATTGGATCCGTTGCGTGGCTTTTACTGTCCATGCTTTCAGTCTGTCTGCCTCCACAGATCCCTGTTACCGCTAGGACTATGAATTATGCTCTAGTAGTTTTCGGCGCCTGCTTCATATCCATTGTCATTCTCTACTTTAGATGGGGAAACGTCCACTTCCAGCTGCCATTGGTGGATAAGCTCAGCAAAGATAGCACAACCATGGAAAGTGGCGAGAGTGAATGCGAACGAAAATCACATCTTTCAGCGGGCATGGAGATGTCTCAGCAGTTCGAAGCACAGTCATCCGCTAAAAGCATCAGCTGTAGCTCGCAGCAATCACCTAGCGATGAAAGCTACGATTTAGGCGTCCCCAAGCTTGAAACTCTGTGACGTCTTCAATAACAGACCCAGCGATATCAGTGGGAAGTACTTCATAGATTAGATACTCAACATTGAAATACATAGTAATCAAAAATCAAATGTAAATGGTACAAACGTAATACCCGCAATATTTCGGTAGGGACATTCTATCTAAACACACCGCTTGCTAATATTAGCAAAGCACCTACGCAGCACCATTTCAGACATGTGTTAACCGACGTATGATTACTTTTGATCTCTTCGTCAGCCTCGCCCTCATGATGATGATGCCCTTGACTAAAACCAGTCCCAGTTTGAAGCATTTCTAGGCCTATAACTAGCAAAAACCCGGCTGTCACACTCAAATACAGATCCATATGTGGCATTTCTCTGCCGGTCTTCTTGTTTCTAAAGATCAAGTACCCTATCAAGGCGCCCAGCGGTTGTGAAAGGCCACCAAAAATCGTAGTAACCAAAAGTGCTAAAGCCTTTGATTCGAAAGCGGCGTAAAACGGTAGAGTCATCGAGAATCCCTCGACAAAATTGTGAATGCATAAACTTAGGAAAATAGAGAATCCCAGTGCCTTCGATACATCTGAGGATTGGTTGGTATAAAATATGATAAACCCTTCGGGAAACTTGTGGAGAGTAATAACCAGGCACGTTTGCATACCTATCGAGAGAAGCTTGGAGAAAGGAGTCTCAAAATGACGGTGGTGGTGTGCTCGATGGGCTGTTTCAGATCCGCTTGCGTCAGCGTGGTTTAAGGAACCATAATCATGTGAAGAAGTTTGATGACTAGTGCTATGGTCGTGGTGATGAGAATGACGCTGAGAGTGAAAATTTTGACGGTAAATGGGCAAGTTTTCTAGGTCATATCCAACTTCATTTTCCAAGCATGGTACACCCAATAAATCAGCACTAATCTGTTGTCCAACGTTGGCCTCATCCGGTACATTTGCCTTCGATAATGACGTGATACTGGGGCGCAGCCTGACGATTGGTGGTACGCATGCGAGGCTCTCTCCTTTGGTCACTGGAACACAAGCATTGGAATGGTGACAATCAGCCGCTTGTGCAGCGTCGACTGCAGATAGCAAATCCAACAAAGTATGCCTAGTTTTCATCAGATTCTCCCGACATTTATCTTTAGCGCCTTCATTTGCCTTCAACAGAGCGCCCTGCTCGCCCACTACCTGCTGAGACGCTATAAATTCTGCAGTTTGCGTTGCGTCCGTTGGCATTGGATCCACCACTGTTGCTCCTTGCTCTTGATCCGAGTCAGACGTGACTTGCTCATGTTCATGGTGTTCATGTTCATGGTATTCATGTTCATGGTGTTCATGCGACGGCTGCGAATCGTGAGCACATTGTATAAGTGATTCGCTGGCACGAGCATGAATCAAATACTTTAAAAACAAGCTCAGACACATTCCCATCAGCACTCCAAGGAAAATACTCAGCTGGTTAGCCTTTTCTGGATCCGAACTAGGCAACATCTTGTACAAAGCGGTTGTCATCATTGATCCGGCACTCAGCGAGAGCCCATAATTCACCAATTTAGCATCGATATTCTTGCGGCTTCTAAAGATAAACGAAATCAGTGGGACGCAGAATCCACCACATATACAGAGCAGCGATGAGATGATTGAGTATGCCAACCAACGCGGCATCTGTTCGGTGAAAACCGCCATTTTATCTTATATCAATGTCACAAATCCGATCCCTGCCGATGCAACTAGAATATATTCCACGTAGAAACCAATTCAATGACCTGATCACTTATAAATCGACCAGAAACATTCCCATATCGTCTTGCTGCTAGCATATCTTGTTGCATTAAACCATCCGTCGTCATATACGGTACCATCAGCTAACCACAAGGGTATCGAATTGCAGCTACTCGGACTGTCATCTAGCTGCTATCGTCAGCTCATGAGTCGGGGCCACGAGTCCATGGTGGTGCTTGCCGTGGTCCTTTTCCGTCACTGCAGCGTGAAAGCCCGTTGCACAAGCCGGAGTAACCGAAAAATGGCGAAATGAAATTGGCAGTTCGGCGAGACAGTCTTGAAAAGTCCAACGTTGTAGGCTTATTGTTATTTTTCATTTGCGGATAAATTCGCAAGCGTTCTTGCGAGCGGCGCCATAAATTATTTCCGTGTCATTGTTCGCACACATTCCTTATGGTTTCGATCGGAAGAATGAATTCTCACAAAGTGGCAAGCTCGACTGAGCTTCGGGCTTGCTTCAGAGGGATGAGCTCGTTTATCCATCAGCAGGATGATTCACCGCAAGAGAATAGACCTGTAACAGGGATAGACTGCAGCTAACTCAATAAAGTTTATCTTGACCGCTTCTTTTTATCGAAGCTCCCATACTTTTGCCTCTCGATTCTATGGCAAAGACATAGATCTTTCGCAACTTGTTTGATTCACAGGATAAGCAATTGTCGATTGCGCCTCTTTCAAAATGTAAACGCCAACAGGGTGGCTGAAATGACTAACGTAGCGTCTGCTGTCGATATCTTGCGCAAACTCTCTGACCGCTTTGTGTCATCGCTTTGCTCTGGCAGCATCTGTGGCTCCACGGTACCACCATCCGGCCTTCGAGCCACTATGCAACGGTGACCACCGTGATTAGCATAACGGACTGAGTCTATCTCACTCTCGGGCGGCTAAAGTTGGAGGACCACTAACAGAACCAAAAGATATCTTCCCGAGATCAGGTCCCTGCTCCTGTCACGACGAGTAATAAACCACCCCCCGCCCTCGCTTTGGAGTGGTTAGTAAAGTCAAAGTATCGTATTCTTAAGCTATTTGAAGCTCGGCGGCTAATTCTGGAGCGGGTAACTCTTGAGCCCTAATTTCGTGCCCTAAGCAAAGCTCCTAATGAAAATCCTCAAGGAAACCAGTGGGCATCAACAAGAAGGATCTATAACGAATCATCTGGTGGCTTATTGGGTCGAGTCTTTAGTATTTACGGTTATTGAAGCGTTTGAGATCTCCGCAGTATTTGGGATAGATGGGTTGTGGCAAGATCTGTTGAGTAAACACTTCCACAAGCAACAGGAGTTTAGTTGAGGAAAATTGACGCGTTCGGAGAAGGTTAGGATATATGCTAGGTAATTTGCTTCGCAAGGGATCGTCGCAATATGGCGGGTTCTCGCTTATTGATGATAATTTCAGCTCATCGATGAATTCAAATAGCACTATTACTTCTTTTACGCCGGAACCGAATGGGATTTCCAAGAAGGCTGTTTCGCCGTGTTATGATGATCATTTTGGATCTTTGCAGCCTTGTCCGACTAGCTCACCGCCGATGTTGGATCATGTGTCCGATGACTTGAAGTATAAGCTGTTTGGGAGCAAGAATATTCCGTACAGTGCTTCGTTTCAGTCGGAAGTGTTCTCATCGTATGTTTTTAGAGTGCTTATTGCGGAAGAGACAGGTCATATGACACACAGGGATAACTACAACGTCGTTTTTGATTATTCCACAGCAGGAAGTTCTAGCATGGACCAGATCCGGCCCAATGAACTGAAGGAGTATATCTTTGGATCGCCTGTGAGATCCACGGACGCATCGCAGGGGAACAAATTTAGAACCATTCCTAATTCGGACTCTGTCATGATTACGAGAATTTTCTTCTTTAGCTCTATCAACAAGAATAGGCTAGCAGTTTCTTTATGTGTGCCAAAGATATTGTTGCAGGTTATATCGGAGGTCTGGGAGGATGTGTCCAACTGGTTCGACCAGTGTCAAGCTCATGTGTTAGCAACTATAAGGGGCATTAAACATTCGGTTTCGAGCCCATGTAGCGGATACTTGCCGCCTGATTTTGAGTCAGCTTATCCAAAAGAATGCGATAATATAGTAAACCTTTTACAGACGCGATTGATCCCTTGTCTGAGATCAACGTCAGAGATACCTAGATTGTTTCTGTGCCCCGAAAGTTGCCCGTCATTTGTCGAAACATGGTTCAGAGATATTTTCAATTGGATAGAGATAAAAGATGGACCGCGCTTGAACTTCCTCCCGGCGCTCTTGGCAAAAATAATATGCGATTTTCAAGATCCGACCGCTGCTCAGGACAACACAAGAATCGTCATAATGTCTGGCAACATGGTGGTTGCAAACAAGTTGATATTTATCGTATCTGGCCTGTTGAAGCCACGTATCGAGGGCCAGATAAAAATAGAGTCGAAATTGAATCCTTTGAGCGAGCAATCTGAACATTCAAGGAAGGAGAATCCTAGGAGAGATATCAATGTTTTGGAGAAGTCAAACACAGATCTTTCCAAGTACCTTTGTGCTGGAAATGCTTGGGAAATACCTCGAGAAAACTCTTTAAGTAGCAAAGTTTCGTTATCGTCAGATGAATCGCTAGCGTATGTTATACAACCTTCTTCTTTGAAGAGCGCTAGCAACTCGATTCAATGCCTTTCGTCTTCTTTGTCAAGTCAGCATGGTTTATCATACGGTTCTTGGTTCACAAAGAGAAGTAACGGATCTCAAGCCACGCTCAATAGCCCTAGCAATAAGACATCTGAACAATGGGACAAGATTGCCAATGCAAATGGTGCCTCAAGCTTGCACAAAACTAACAGTGGCACTTCTTTACACCAGTTTTTCGCTAGGGGAACCGGAGCAACTCCTCAGCCGTCGCCTTCAATTAGCGAGCTTGATGAATATCCCTGGTTCAGTGGTTCAGATTCCCCTCGTCCGGAACCCAGTCAAAACCTGCACCCTGTCGCCAGACGCAGTCTCAGTGGTGCACCTCTGGGCGAACTCAACATACCGAGAGATTGTCAAAGACTCTGTCAGGACGATCTTATAGAAAAGGCCTTCAACGCGATCTGCAAGCCCAACGAAAAAGATGCTTTAAGCGAAAGGGAGTGTGAGATAATCCCCGGTGACTCCCGGCACGCTGCATTGGCGCAGATCGACGTCGATTACGGTACTTGTCATCAGCAAAGGCCCATGGAACTCCTACCAAAGTACACCACTTATCTGGCCAATTTCAATTATTGGTTCCAACTTCAAGCCTTCCCGGTCGGGCCAGACTCAGAGTCAAAGGTTGTGCACGCAATGAGGAAGGGCTTGCAACTCGGGCGTAGTACCAGAACTCTGCTTGTTTCGCTGAGGTCTCGTGCAATCAAAGAAATCAGTATAATGCGTAACGAGGAAACTCTAGCGACCGGCTCCCATCATGCTATCATACAAAAGACAAAGAAGATATTCAATAACGGCAAGTGCGGAAACATCTCGACAAGAATGGCTAATTGCATAGCGTTTGTCAATATGAGCATTAAGAAAGCGATGAACTTGTATGAAGACACGACCCTTCCGACTCCACAGAGAGAGGAAGAGCTATTCAAGATGTACCAATCCCTGTTGAACTACCACAAGACATCAAAGCATTGACTAGAACTGACAGAATCTAAGCATTTAAATGGCATTTAAATGATGATACGTATAATCGGTATTATCATCACGATCTACGAGGGACGTTATAAGAGTTGTGTCTTCATCGCCTTTTACAGTTGGAAAATTATATGTAGGATTTGAAGAGAAGGCCGCTAACTTTCCAAAAGTCCTAGCTAGTATCGGTCCAAGGGGTTCAACGGTTACTTTGCGACGCAGTTTTTGGGATAATGTCATCGAGGTCGCCTTCCCCGGTTGTTACGAAGAAGTTTGATGCTTATGAGGATAAAACGCAGGAAGCTTTGACCACTTTTGAGAACTTGGAGGAATGTTCTTATGCTCTAAAGCGGCTTGGTAGTGCGAAAAACAATGAGTTTATGGAATGTGATTGTTTTGAAGATTATTCTGAGGGATGTAACCATGCTTGTGACGAAAATTCTGACTGTATCAATCGTCTGACGCTTATTGAGTGTGTTAATGGACTATGTGGGTCTTGTGGAGATGACTGTCAGAATCAAAGGTTTCAGAAAAAACAATATGCGGATATCGCTGTATTTCAAACGAAGCTGAAGGGATATGGTGTGCGAGCAGAAAGTGACATCGAGGAAAATCAGTTCATATATGAGTATAAGGGTGAAGTGATAGCAGAAGAGGAATTTCGTGATAGACTTGTTGAGTATGATCAGAGGAACTACAAGCATTTCTATTTCATGATGTTGCAGAATGGTGAATTTATCGATGCGACTATGAAGGGGTCACTGGCTCGGTTCTGTAATCATTCCTGTAATCCAAACGCCTATGTGAATAAATGGGTTGTTGCGGGCAAACTAAGGATGGGAATATTCGCCAAGAGGAAAATTTCCAAAGGGGAAGAAATCACTTTTGATTACAATGTCGATAGGTACGGTGCAACAGCACAGAAATGCTACTGTGAAGAGCCTAATTGTATAGGCTTTTTGGGTGGTAAGACTCAGACCGATGCCGCATCTCTATTGCCACAAAATATTGCAGATGCGCTGGCTGTGAGTAGTTCAGCTGAGAAGAAGTGGATCAAGATGAAAAAGAGCCAAGGCCTCAAGATCGAAAAGGCTGAAGGAAATAATTTCAACATTGATTTCGTGAAATCACTGCATCCCTCGGGTTGCGAGAGTCCTCAGGACGTGACAAAAGTTATGAGTGTTCTGTTGCAGGCAGATGATAGACTAATTGCACAGAAGCTATTCAACAGACTATACGAGATAGAGGATGAGTCTTTGCATCACCAGGTTATCAAGCTGCATGGATATACATGTCTAGCGAAGCTGCTTCAGATCTTCGAGGACGATTTGGAGATGGGGCAAAAGATCGTTAAATTCTTGCTGAGGCTACCCAAGACGACTAAGAATGGTATCACTGCATCCCAGATCGATCAACAGGTCTCACATCTGAAGGAGAAACAAAAAGCATTGGCCGAAGACTGTGAGGAGTTACTCGCTAAGTGGGCTGAGTTTGAGACCTACAAAAGAATAGATAAGAAAGACATAAGGGAAGCATCCAATAGAATGGTCGATTTACGACGGATCAGATTGCCACCGGGATGGGAAATCGTTCACGAAAATGGTAAACCCATGTATTACAACGCTCAACAAAAAACAAAGCTGCATAACCCACCAACGGGCTCTTCGAAAACGTTTAATTCAAAACCATACTCTGCAAAAGATAGCGCCCCCAGGAGAAACGGCACAAACGGGACGAAGCGACCCAGACTGGATAACGAAGAATACGAAAAGCATAAGCAGAAACGACTAGAGATGGAAATGGAAGCCATTGAGCAGGCGAAGAAGGAGGAACTCCGCGCCCTCAGGGACAAGATGGAGTTGGAAAACCAAAAGAGAAACGATCTTGTGAGAATTATCGAAGAAGCCAATAAGCAGCGGGAACTGGAGAAAGAAGCACTGATCAAGGAGGAAAAAGAGAGAGAGGAAAGAAAGCTAAAGAAGAAAAAACTTTCTCAAACGAATCACTTGGAGCACAAATGGAACAAGTTTTTCGCCTCATTTGTTCCAAACCTGCTAAGGAAGTACGAGCATGAAAACGATTTATCTCATGATCACGCCAAGCTGTGCGCCCGAGACATAGTCAAGATTCTTACAGCGAAGGAACTCAAGAAAGATGTGACGAAGTCACCTCCGAAGGAGCCAACGAAAGAGAAGCGCATCAAAGTGAAGCAATTCACCCAGTCATACATGGAGAAGTTTTTGCAAAAGAGGAAGAAAGATCTTCGAAACCACAAGCAGTAGCACACTAGAACGTTTCAGAAGCCCTGAACCCATAGTTCATACAACTGAACATGTCGCACCAGTTGAAAATTGTCATCGCCGAAAGCGGAAAAATGCACACCAACACTGACACATTCGATCAACGATCCTACTTCTTAGAGGCCAGTAACCGGTATTGCAATGCTTGGATTGACCATTACACTTGTATAAAAACCAGCGCTTTAGCTCATTCGTACTGTCATGTAACCATTGTATTTTTTATGTTTTGTAAGCCAGCGACAGCGTCACAAATTGCAGACACCAGACATGCCCAGCAAACTGAAAAACTTGAACTCATATGAAGAAGAAGCCCAATGCTACACCTGCGAGTGTCTCTCCTGCCAGACAGGCTCCCGCTACGAAAACTTGATCCCCCGATGGCTTCTTAGCGGTTTTCTTCTGCCAGTTCTCTGGATCGGCAACATTTTAATCTACGTCTACACCCAATGGCACCTCGACCACGAGCCCACACACGCCGAGATCCCGCTAGAAGAACTGCCTACGGCCTACGAAGTCCAGGCAAAAATCGACAAGACCCATTTCGAAATAACCAAGGACGTCCCAGCGGACATTGACAACGTCAGCGAAACTACTGTCGCATTCGCGGACCCGGAATGCCTCCCACACGGCCTGCCATACTACAGACTGCAGTTTCTCAAGCAAGCAGCGTCGCAAATACTGGACTCGCACGAAGCGAAGAGAGCCTACTACAGAAAATGGACCATGCGGACAATCCTGGCAGTCGTGGCGTACTCTGTCACGATAATTCTGCTCGTGATGGCGTACGACGCAGGCTACACCAACTAGCGTAACCTCGCTGCCAGGACTCGCAGCTGACGCTGCATTCCGCTGCATTTTTCCCGACGCCAGCTTCGACGACACAGTCGTTCCGACGTGGCTCGAGCTCGAGTTTCGCGACAGCAGCAGCAGCAGCTGCGCAGATTTCTCGGCGCAGGCAGATTTTCGTTATGCCAAGATTTCCCGACTGGCCATTCCTGAGATATTTTGTTGGTGTCGACAGGCATCTCGAGGAACGATAACAATAGAGCGTTTAATCTGTCGCGGGAGAATGCTGGCTGTGCGAGTGTAGTGCGCCTGGCGTGCAGTTAAAATAGCATGGTCTTTACCAATCTCTGTAGTTTCGACTTTCTTGGCTCTTTAAGCTGCAATCTGCAAATTTCACAGAGGCAACTAGGATGAGTGCTGTTGTGGGTTTGATCTGTGTAATTCTGGCATGTCTGCAGGTAGCCAGGGCAGAAGTGAGTGCGTATGACCAGATAAAGTTCTCTAACGTTGGGTTTGCCGGGACGTATACTCCAGTGAAGAAGTTTTCCAATATCGACGCTAGCGATTGCTCCTGCGAAGTGGGAGATCCACAATGGTTTTCCGGAACCAATGCGCCGGTATCTTCGTATCTTTCGGTCCATTTCCGTGGTCCTCTTAAACTGCACCAGTTCGCCTACTACGACTCGCCGTCGTTCGACGTGGACAACTCTGGTTCCTCGAGCGATTTCATCCGTCGTGGGTACTACAACGCTTCAGCCCAGGTTGGTGAGAATGTCACCTTTCTAACAGCTGCTGGTGACAGCTCCAAATGTCTGGGCAAGGCACTGACGTTTGCCGGCGCCGATGGTACCTCGAAGGCGTCCTCTAGGACGCTGCTGCAGGACAACAACTACATCTCGTCCGACCAGGAGTTCATCATCTTCTCCAACGTTTCGTGTCCCAAGTCTGGCGTCGACAAGGGCTGCGGCTACTACCGCCAGGGAATCCCAGCGTACTACGGGTTTGGTGGCGTAACGAAGATGTTTCTGTTCGACTTTGAGATGCCACGGGAGACGCAATCCAACAGCAGTTCCATCGAGTTCTACGATTTGCCCGCGATCTGGCTCTTGAACGACCACATCCCCAGGACCTCGCAGTACCCAACCAACCCAAACTGTTCCTGCTGGGCTAGCGGGTGCGGCGAGTTCGACATCTTCGAAGCCATGAACGGCACCGAACGCGACCACTTCTACTCGACCTTCCACACCTTCCAGGGCATCGAGTATCTGGGCACCGGCATCCAGTCCTACGGCTACATCCCAAGAGACACAAGAAACGCCATGAGAGGCGGCGCAATCTTCGATTCCACCGGCAACGTCATCACCTTCCTTTCCAACGCTACCAAATTCGACTCCTCCCTCTCCTACAACGATATCCACTCGATCCTGTCTGCCATCCCCTCCAACGAGACCTACTCCAGCAAACTGATGTCGATCTCTGCCACGGCTCCCTCCACCACGTCCAAGTCCTCCGGATTCTCCCTACAGGCCTCCACCAACGGCCTGTGGTACTATCTCTTCACCACCGTCACAGCCCTGGCCCAGGTCTTCCTCATCTGATAAGATCTATAAACATACGTACCAAGAGGCCTGTTACATCCGTTCACACGCTATCCGACACCTTTGAAGCAGCTTTCCACTTCAGATGCCCAATATCGCCTTATAAACTAGCTAGTTGTTAACTAGTTGTTTGAGGTATCCAGTTGATATACCTTTTGACCTTGTATTTTCAGCTCCTTGTACGGGGTTTACTGTGCGCGCCACTATTTCGCTTGCTGTCGCAGCGTCAGATAATACATTGGGACACTGATCAGGAAACAAGTATCAGCTTGGAGCAGAATCAAGAGCTGGAAGTATGTGTTATGGCAGTACGAGTGGAGTTGGAGGTGATGTGGATGCGGAGGACTGGCTGTTTGTTTCGTATGGGGTAGGTTATAAAAGAAACCGGGTGTCGGGTGCTGGTGGTGGAACTGGGGAGGGTTGTATGGTAAATCTGCCTGATGGGTATCCAATCTAATATCATCGGGCTTTGTACTGTAGCTTTTGTGTTGCTGGTACCGCCGCTGGCGTGGCACTCGCAGAACAAAAATGTGCCGGCAATAGTTCTGATCAGTTGGCTGCTGGTAATGAATCTGACGTATATCGTTGGGGCCTCTGTGTGGAGTGGCGAGGATTTTGCGAGCAGGTGGAGCGGGAAGGGTTGGTGCGATATAGTGGTTAAGTTGCAGGTTGGAGCGAACGTTGGGATTTCCTGTGCGGTGGGAAATATCGTTAATAATTTGCATTCGGTTCTGAAGGCAGATTCCGTGCTGCCGGAGGCTGGTTCGTGGCGGAAAATCGGTAGAGACCTGGCTGTGTGCCTGATTTTGCCCGTCATGGTGATGGCACTTTCGTATCTGGTTCAGATTTACCGATTCGGCGTGACCAGGTACTACGGGTGCTTGAACCTGCTGTCGCCCACTTGGGTCATGACGGTGCTTTACACCATGTGGTCCTTCGTAGCGTCGACAATTGCGGCGGTTTATGCGTCCATGGTGCTCTACATCTTCTATCGGAAGAGGAAAGACGTCAAGGACATTTTGCACTGCACAAACTCCAAGTTGAATTTGACGAGATTTGCGAGGCTGTTGATTTTCTGCTTCCTGATTATCTTGGTGATGTTCCCGTTGTCGATTTATGGACTTGTCGAGGACGTTAGGAGCTTTAATGGCCATTACAGTTTCAAAGAGACGCATTCGAGTGCACTTTGGAATGTGATACCAAAAATCGACGCTGGTGGGAAACTGCTCACGGTCTGGGTATACGTGCTGATGTCGTACATGGTCTTCTTCATATTTGGTTTGGGCGCTGATGCCCTGCACATGTACGCCAACTTCCTACGCTCGATTAAGTTAGGTTTCATCGTGGATGCTCTAGGCAGACTGATTGAAAAGAGCAAAGATCGCAAGATCGCCAAACTCTTGGGCAAGATCTCAAGTAGCGAGTACAAGGATGAATTCTTCTCTGATTCGTCCATGGACAAGAGCGATAGTAGCTACCCATCAGATAGTCCTCAGTCCCAAGCACATTTTATCGTTGACTACAGGACACCTTATGAGAATAATAAAGAGAGTCGAAATAAGAGAGGGATGCGACTAGGGTTTGAGAAGACGACAACTTCAGATGGTGAGGAAAGTGCCAATGGATTCAACCCCTTCTTGTCGCAGAAGCTCTCAAACGAAGACAGTGTATCGCTGGACGGTCTTTCACAGCTGTCTTTTGGTAGAACTAATAGCGAAAGCTACGATCTAGAGAAGAATGGCGGTATTGTAATGTATCAGCCCAGAACATGCGATAGTGGCTCTAGTTCTGACGATTACAAGACTGTTAGCTACACCACGACACCAAGTTCGAAATAGTTACGTTTAGCGCTGACCTACAGCTTTACTCACGGATACGAAAGTTTAATTAGTTATCTCGCTAAGCATTTTCATTAACGTTCACAATGTACTCGTAAATGAAGGCAATAGCAGACAGATGACTGCTAGCTTTGATACTCTCATTCACGGAATGGATAGTTTCAAAAGTACTTGCGTCGAGAATCGAAGCGACAAATCTGTAGATGTTCTTTGATAGATTCCAGTAATATTTGGTATCAGTATTTGCTGGGAACAAAGTCGTTGAAACATATAGCTCAACTTCGTCAAGATTTGCGAACACTCCATTTTCGAACACGTCTTGAATGGTACCAGCGAGGATGTCCCAAGCGGGACCGGAACTTGGGGAAATTGGGGCTGGTTCCAAAGCTTCGGAGAATTTCACCTCAATGTAGCCAAGCTCAGTTTCTGGAATCGAGAACTCCCCGTTTAGAGCAAAACCATAACCATATTTCTTTGCAATTTTCTCAGCAAAGTGTGCATCTGCGGCGACCGTTTCCTCCACAGATGAGTGGATCTCTATTCTGTGGTTCACGACGAAGGTGGAGACCTCAGGTAAAGCGTTGGCTTTGATGCCACCGTTGAAAACGTCCACAGCTCTGGTGGTTCGGATTAGATCACGGAATCTAACGTCGCTGGACAAAAACTTCTCCAACTTTCTTCTACTTGCCTTGCTCTTTGGCGCGCTCAAGATGTGCTTCCTCAGATCTTTAGGTAGCCTCTTTGAGTGTTCGGCTGCACATGTTAGCAAGCTGAAGAGTGGGTTGTCGAGCTCGAAATCTGCGCTAAAAGGATTGTCTTCGAGAACAGTAATCAGGTCTGATGCGACACCGATCGTAGTATGCTCTGGTGGCACGGAAGAGTGGCCGCCCTTCCCGTTAACTGTCACTATAACATCGACGTATCCCTTTTCAGCAGTAATCGGGGAGGCAACAAAGAGGCCCTCATCGATGGGCAGCACTCCAAATCCTTCATCGATGATCGAAAAGATGCCGTCCTTACCGTATCTATCCTCGAGGAACGCAGCTAGATGTCTAGCCCCGAGAGGACCGCTCGATTCTTCATCGAAGCCGAACGACAAAACCACCGACCTCTTTGGCTCGTAGTCGTCGAGCAACAGCTGCTCAATAGCCTCGAGCTCTGCAATCAGCAGGTTCTTACAGTCGTTCGAACCTCTTCCCCAAACCAAGTCGGTCTTTTCATCGTAATGTCCCGAGAATGGCGGATACGCCCAGTCGTCCCACGTCTTCTTGTTCACCGGAACCACATCCTGGTGTGCCATAAACAGCACCGGCTTCAGCTCGGGCTCTGAACCTTCCCAGGTGTACAGCAACCCCAGCTCGTTAACCTTCTCCCGCTTGAGTCTCTCGTGAACCAGCGGAAACGTCCGCTCCAAGAAGCTGTGAAACTCGTAGAAATGAGCGTACCATTCAGGATCATCTGCCGGCTCAGGATTCACGTCCCAGATTTCCGTCGGGATCTGAACAGCCTTGGACAGTTTTTCCACAGAAGACCTCTTGAATTCAGCATCGTGTAGGATCAAATCCACAGACTTCTTAAAGCTAGGCACCAGTGGCTCGATTTTCCCACACCTAGAGCCTTCCTTGCCACCTAAAATGCCTGTCTCACGCTGATTGACCACATACAGCCCTGTCACGGCAAGTGCCAATCCCAAAGTCAGCAGCCCGTGCAAGGTTCTTCTCAAAGAGCGACCCTTCGGTCCCATAGACTTGCCGTCCTCCAGTCTCATCGCCATCGTTGCCAGCCTGAACCGCAGTCCCAACCAACCCTGCTAGCCAATGGCTCCTTAAGTACCCATCACCCGTACCGGGTTACTGCTAATCGCTGCTGGCTAAGCCAGCAGCATTGCAGCCAGCAGCATTGCAGCCACATCTCTCATGGCATCGTCTGAGGGACCATCAACTAGTCCTGAGTAGCCACCACCTTGACCTCGGTAGTGCCCTGTCCTTCTGTAGAAGAGCTTACGCGACAGTACGCGTAAGACCACCACTCGCACACAGTCAGCAGAACGATAGCAGCTAAGATGGCCAGTGAGACGCCCAGAATCGATCCTCGAGAGATAGCACAGAACGTTTGCCCGGTGTTCAGGCTCATTGCGCAGGTAAAGTCGCAACCGACAGAGAACACGCTGGTGCTGGGTTCGCCGACGGATGGTGGCGAAATGGTTACGTTGTCGAACGTAAGAGTGTCGTTGAACAAGCAGTTTGAGCCAGAATCGTGGCACGAGTTTGTGTGTCGGTCCAGCGACAGCGGAGACGTGGAGTTTCTGGTGCTGGATGCGGTTCCCTGCGTGTTGAAGCCAAACGAGCAGATCAGCGTGGATGGCATCGTTGCGTTGCAACAGCTCAGCAGGAAGTTCCCAGAGATTTACTAGTCTTTGTATGCCTTTTACCTATACACGCGCCATTGTATAAAGAGTCTATATCGCTACATGACCGATGGCCTATTTTCCCACTATTCCTGCCCGCTTCTTGAGGTTGATCTTTCTCGTCGACAGGCTCTGCCTCTGCTTCGGGCTCCGCCAGCCACCGTTGTCTGTAGGGTACGGTGCCGGCGTAGCGTAGTTTATACCGCTGGATAACGTGTAGGACCAACCGGGTGTGATGGTAGTCTCTTGCGCGAGAGTGCTTCTGTAGGTAGAGTAGTACGTGACCGCGCTCGTGGGGAATTTTCTAGTCCAAGTGGTGGCCGTGATCTTGCTTCCGGGCTGCATCTGCATCGGTGCGAACCTGGAGATACCGGTTTGTTGTGTGTAGTAGAGTGTGAAAGATCTGGTATCCACTGTCGCGGTCGCAGTGCCCGTCCCGGCAACGTCTGTCTCGCCAGGTGGCTGCGTAGAATCAGAGAAAGTCGCTGAAGAGGTGCCACCCATAGAGGTTAGCTGGAAACGAGGCGAGTAATTGTTCGTGTGCCCTCCTTGTACTTGCGAATAGATCTGGATATAGTATTGTCCGTTTCCGACAGTTGCAGAGGGGAATTTAAGCGTATACGAGTACGTGTCCTCTGTTTTGGTGATTGCTGAAAGTGGGATCTTTTCAGCAAGCGTCTTGACCGCTTGGATATGGTCATTGGGACCCGTCTCTAACGTGAAAGTGAAGTATAAGACCTGATCAACCTGCGGAATAGCTCCGTTATCCTGCCATTTCAAATCAATGCTCACAGTACCACCACTACCGGAAAACTGATCACCAGCTTGCGGCTCCGTCACCTGCACATCGCCCACTGCGATTCTTGTCAACAGCATCAAAACCGCCGCAAAAAGCGTCTGAAACGTAACCAACATCTCTGCTCGCCTAAAGCAACTGTAGAACACCAGCCAATGACTCCAAGAGGCCCTGCAAACTAGACTTTTCACCAAATCTTGACCAGATCTCGATATTTCGTGTTGGCTTCAAGCCTTGTTCGATATAAAGAATTCCAGCTGTCCGGAACGTACCCGGACAGTCCCGGACCCGACGTCCGAAATCACTATAGACGCACATCACTCTACACGGCAAAATCACTCTACACGATTTACCCGGCCAATTTTCGCTTGTCCGGGACTTACCGGGAACGTCCCGGACAATCGGACTAAGATCACTCTGCACGTAAATAATATCATTCTGCACGAGTTACCCGGCCAGCCGGATTTTTCAATCTCGAAAGATAATACGAATTATAGATGGTAAACAAGTGGTTTGGAGGGTTGAGATGAGCGGCAAAGTGGCTGCTAGTGGCTCAGTGATGGCGAGCCCAGGGTTATTTGAGCCAGAAGATGCTGGCGGTGGAGAGGCAGTGGAGAACGTTACGGCTGCCAATGAGAATGTAGAGAATAACGGAGGGGTGGGAAGCGATAACGAAAATCTGTTCGGGGAGGAGGACGAAGTGATGTCTGAGGAAGTGAAGGTGCCGTTGCAGGAAGAGGAAGTTCAGAAGGAAGAGGGGGATGAGGAGAAAGTGCCATTGCAGCAAGAGGACGAAGCGATGTCCGAGGGTGAGGAGAAGGTACCACAGGAGGAGGAGGGGGATGAAGAGCCGAGTGCTAGCGTGGACAAGTCAATGCTCAGGCAAGAATCGCAAGAGAGCGGTGTTGTCAAGGATGAGTCTCAGGATCGACTGGAGGTAAAAGAGTTGGTAGTACCGCAGTCGCACGAGATAGTGATTCCAAACTATGCCAGGTGGTTTGACCTGCGGAAGATCCATTCAATCGAGAGGCAATCGCTGCCAGAATTTTTCACAAACCGTATAGCGTCCAAGACGCCGCAGGTGTATGTCAGATATCGAAATTTCATGGTTAATACTTACCGATTGAACCCGAACGAATATTTCAGCGTTACCGCCGCCAGGAGGAACATATGTGGGGACGCCGCTGCGATCTTTCGTGTACACAAGTTTCTGATGAAATGGGGTTTGATTAATTACCAAGTTGATGCGAAGCTGCTTCCCAAGAATGTGGAGCCACCGTTTACCGGGGAGTTTTCGACAAGACACGACGCTCCGCGTGGCCTGTTTCCTTTTGAGAGCTATAAACCTTCGGTACAGTTGCCAGATATGGCCAAGTTGAAGAAGATGATGGACACGAACGACGAGAGCAGCGCGTTGCACAAGTATTTGGAGACAAGAAAGAGAAAGATGAGCAACCAGATAGATTCTGAAACGCCAGAAGAGAAAATTAAGGACGAAGAGAAAACAGAAATTGAGGAGGATCGGGAATCCTCCACCAATCCGGTGAAAAAGGTCAAAATACTCGAGAATGTAGATGATCAATGGTCAAGGGAAGAATTACAAAAACTGCTCAAGGGATTGCAGGAGCATGGGTCTGACTGGTACAAGGTCGCCAAGAGCATTGATACCAAGACCCCAGAACAGTGCATCTTGAAATTTCTGCAGTTGCCCATAGAGGACAGGTTTCTTCATAGCCCGGGCAGAGATTCAGGTCCTCTCAAATACGCACCTCATCTGCCCTTTTCAAAGAGTGACAACCCAGTAATGTCAACGGTCGCATTCCTGGTTGGTCTAGTAGATCCCCAAATAGTCCGTCAAATGACCAAGCGCGCTATAACGGCGATGGAAGATATAGACAAAGAGGAGAATAAAGACTCGGATGAGTTGAAAGAAGCTTCAGAAATAGCAATATCTTCACTCGGAGCCAGATCGCATGTTTTTGCAACCAACGAAGAGAGACAGATCAACGCGATTGCCAATGAGCTCGTGGAAGTGCAACTAGCGAAAGCAGAGCTGAAGCTAAAACTCCTGACCAAGATTGAGCGAGCCCTGGAACTAGAAAGGAAAAATCTCCAAAGGCAACAGGAGGACACTCTAATTCAGCGATTAGCATTCTCAAAACACTCCCATTCAGTATATCAAAAATTACAAGAATCACTTCAGATATTCGACGACAAGGACAAATTGGCTTCTCACCTTTCTGAGATCAAGCAGCTACTAGAGAGCCCGCCCAAATTGAGCATAGGCGCTGCGTTCGGACTATCGCAGAACGACTCCGCCTCTCCGTCATCAACTCAAAGGCTAAATGCCAAATCGGAAGACGAGGTTAAACCGGTCTCAATCGAAGCCCCGCAGTTCTACAGGTATTGGTCTGCATAAAACACAACCCGGAACACTCCCAGGACCGTACGCCGCATACATATAGACCAGCACAGCGTACCGATGCCACTGTAACACTTATTTAACGAATTCTAAGCTGTTAACAGCACTAATCACAGTCTACGTTAGTTAATGGTGCTTGTAAGGCTTAAAGGTAAGGCCTTGTATGGTGAAACATCAAGCAGAACAGCGATTAGAGGCTGAATAAAAGGCTTACGTGGGCTTCTTGACTTGGATTTCTGCCTCACAATGGTATTGAATCCAACGATGGATCTTTCAGTGTACCGACATGCGGTAGATCTGTGGACAAAGGCTGATTTAAGCAGTCTACAAAGCCAATTAGACAAGGATATCATCGAAATAAAGGAGAGAGAGAGCCAATTCTTGGAATCGAGGAAGTCACTAGCATCTGAGACTAAAGTATTCAAGAAATTACCGTCGGATGAAAAATTAGCGAGTATCAACAAGATCATTAAACATTACCAGCAGGAGATCGATAATCTTACCAAGAGATCGAAGAGTTCTGAAGTTCTGTTGCTGGATATATATGGTAAGATATGCGAGGCGCCTGATCCGACTCCCTTGATGCTCCATTCGGTGGATAAGCTGAGTAAGGTAGATGACTCGAGTGTACTTAAACAGCAAGTGGAAGAATTGGAGGATAAACTTGCGAAATATGCTGATTACGACAATTTGAAGGCCAGGCTGCTTGATTTGGAGCAAAATGCGGCTGTAACTTTGGCGAGAAGATTGACAGCTAAAGAGCAAGAACTTAGCTCAAGATGGGAAGAGAAGCAAAGGAACTGGGATGAAAGAGAGGCAAAACTGCTTAGCCAGGTTGAAAATTTAGAGAAACGTCTTTCTGAAGGGAGTGCGAAGCAGGCTGATGAGGGTCTATCTCAGGACAATTTGACCGCTCGAAGTCTACTGGAACAGGAGCTGGAATCTGCACAATCTAGAGTTTTCCAGCTGGAACGACGGAATGAAGAGCTGAACGGGGCCCTAGCAAAAGCCACCAGTACTGCTGAGCAAGAATCGCAACTGCAAGCTAGAGAAATTAAGATAAGGCAGTTGGAAAGTGAAAATGCCCTACTGAGTGCTTCATCAGAACGTGAATATAAGCAGCTCAAGAAAATAGAGAAGGAACTGACCGAGAAAATAAGTAATTTGCAAGCGGAAGTGGATTCTTATAAGTCAGAAGTAAATTCTACTAGGATGAAACTGGAGAACTATTCGGACTACGTTCAAATTAAAGAGGAGCTATCAGCTTTGAAGAGGATAGAATTCGGAGCTGACGGATTTGACGAGGAGAACGTTGAGGGACAAAGCAGTGTAGAATCCGGCATCATATCTGCGAATAAGAGATTACAAGGAACACTTGCCGACTTACGAAGTAAATTAGTCGATTGTGAAGAGGAGAACAATAAGCTGAAAGGTCAAATATCTGATTTGCAAAATGAGCTTGCCAAGTCAGAAACCTTGAACCGTAAGCTAGAGGCTGACCTTGATAAGATTGAAGAAGTCGATCAAAAATTCAATGACACGGCCAGTATGATGTCAGGCGTCACAAGACAGATGAACAACCGATGGGGCAAATTGTCACCAACCAGCTCGATTGTTGGTATACCTGAGGAGTCTGAGACTGCTGCCACTTTCGGCAACAATACGATCCTGCCGATCATAACCAAACAACGTGATAGATTACGCA
This sequence comes from Torulaspora indica, assembly GCA_931305995.1. NCBI lineage: Eukaryota > Fungi > Ascomycota > Saccharomycetes > Saccharomycetales > Saccharomycetaceae > Torulaspora > Torulaspora indica. The sequence goes on along the minus strand of CAKNUP010000008.1, from coordinate 54,209 downwards.
GCAGAAATACTGAGCTAGAGAAGCAAATGAGACAGCTCGGTAACGATAAAAATAAGCTCAAGGGCGAGCTAACTAAATTACAAGCTGATAACGCCAAACTATACGAACGAATCCGCTACTTATCGAGGTCTAGCGGCAACACCGGAGACGCAGCGATAGCTAACATCGACACGGAAGCCCAATACTCACAAATATTCGAAGACTCTATAAATCCATTGACCAACTTGAAGAAGAAGGAAATGGAGTACTACAGGAGGAATAAACTATCGATATGGGAAAAAATGTTTCTGAGTTTTGCACGAATTGTACTTGCCAACAAGACGACGAGAATACTATTTCTATTCTACTGTTTCGGCATCCATGTGCTAATTTTTATGATGAGCATATACGTGATCAATCTCAGCGGGTACATGACGCCCGAGGTTGGTATTGTTCAATCATCTACGAGCAAGGCGTCGAAGGTCGCGCCGGATATGTAACGGGTACATAGAGATGAATTAACAAAACAAGACCTGATATGATCCCCGGTTCGTAGACACAGAAGAGATAAAGTGTTAAATTATACAGCGGAAAATTTGCTAAAAAGATTCAATCATCCCAATCTAAGCGGCAATACGCTTTTGAGCGGCGATTCTACCTCTCTGTCTGGAAGTCAATCTAACCACCTTGTTTTCAGCAGCCTTCTCGACGGCTTCCTCCTTTTCAGTAAGAACCAATTCGATGTGAGATGGAGAAGACTCGTACTTGTTGATTCTACCGTGAGCTCTGTAAGTTCTTCTTCTTTGCTTTGGAGCCTGGTTGACTTGGATGTGAGAAACGTACAACTTGGTAGCATCTAGACCTTTAGCCTCAGCGTTAGCTGCAGCGTTTTGTAGCAAGCCCTGAACGAACTTGACAGACTTTGCTGGCCATCTAGCCTTGGTGACACCGAATTCCTTACCCTGGGCAGTTCTACCGATGGAAGAGTTAAATCTTCTGAATGGGATGGCTCTCTGGTGTTCCAACACTTGTCCCAAGTATTTTTGAGCCTTTTGCAATTCCCAACCGTTGATGGCCTGGGCTGTCTCTCTGGTGTTCTTGAAAGACACACGCAAGTAGGAACCACGAGCAGAAGCAGACTTAGCTGGGTTGGTAGAGGTAGCACCGTATCTAGCCATTTTTCTTGTCACTTCTCAACTAATTACAGATAAACCTGTCAACTACCACTCTCTAATCAATCTAAACCTATCCAACCTGGCATTACCATCTCTCACCTTCCATTACCAGTTCCTGCTTCCAGTACTACCTGCCACTACACTACGTCCCAGCCTGCCCAGTGAGCTTCCCAGCAGGGCTCCTACCAGCATCGCAGGCTCCAGGCAGGCCGTCCCAGGCGGGCTCCTACCGCTCCCGGCCTCCCAGGCTCGGCACAGCAGCCTGCTCCAGGCAGAGCCTCGGCCTGTCCCGCCTAGCGCTACGCGGAAACTGAAAAATTTCAGTCGCGCGACCGACGCAAAAAAAGCGACGCAAAAAAAATGTCGGTTTTTGAAAAATTGGATTTTTCAGAGGGTGTACGGATGAGGGTGTACGGATGTGGAGACTGAGGACAGTCACACGAAGAGGCTCATATACAAGGCCAGTTTCATCTAAGAGTACTGAAGGATAGAAGGTCAAGGGAAGAGGCTTTGGTGGACCGATAGGTGGTTTAGGTTGTTGGGAATAGATTCAGGAGGTCCAGTTTTAGTATGAAGTGCGAAACTCTGTTGGTTATTGGCCTGCTGGGGGCTAGATTGGCGAATGGGTTTCAATGTAGTAAGGATGAGAGATTGAAGAGGTACAGGCTGGCTCAGGGGAACGGTGCTGGATATGTGGAGGGTTCGGAGAAGATGGATACTCCTCCGAGTACCACGGAGGAGAAATGGTGGGTTAATGTGTGTTCGGAGAACGACAAGAATGATATGCCAGCGGAATGCGATCGAAACGACGTGCTTTGCGGGCTCACGTATGTTAGTGTGCCTGGTAAGGAGACGCTAATGACACAGGAGATTGAGTTTTCGCAGTCGTTGTCTGGAGCGGTGGAAGAAGTCGACGGTAGGCTTCGTCTGGGCTTGAGGGGGACGAAATGGGGGTCAGAGACCTTTGACGCCCAGCTGGAGTTCGAGTGTGATGATAATCTGAAGACGGATGAGATGGTCTCGAGTACGTGGGACAACAGGCAGATACGCATAGAGATCAAAGGCCCTTCAGGGTGTCTGATCAAGGAGGACGAAGGAAACGAGGACCAGGACAGAGAACCTGACAAGAAAAGGCCCCAGCTTGATCGTAAGAAAGGTACGTCGTGGTTTACCTGGTTGTTGTTCTACGCATTGCTATTCACTCTGATATACTTGCTGGTCACAGCGTATGTGAATACGAGGGGCGGATCCTTCCAGGATTTCCGCGAAGAGTTTATAGATCGCTCCACGCAGCTCATCACTTCACTGCCGGCGTTCGCCAAGGAGGTCGCTGCCCGCATCTTTGGCAGCAATTCTTCCCAGCGCGGTGGCTATAGTGCAGTCTGAGACAGGAGCCGAGTGAGTGTATTTAGCTATCTTTAATAGTATCCTCATTCATCTACTCTCAATGGCAGCTTTCAGATTATCCACCGTCTTCTCGACAGTTGTCTCGAGGTAATTCTGCTTGATCTTCAGGGCCTTGGTCTGCTCCTGCACAACACTTTGATCATGCTTCAAATCATCGATATATTTGGACTTTTCTTGCAAAATGAACGCCTTCCCACACGATCTCCACACCTTGTCTGTTGGATACGTTGCTAGTTCTTGTGTAGTCAACTCAGCCAATCTTTCCTGTCTCTCCAGCAAGCCCAATTGCTGCTCGACAGACTGCAATTGAGCCTTGGAAGCTCTCAAGTTGGCAGTCAGCTCTTGAATGAACGGTGTAGTAGACATCTGATGGGTTTTGTTGCAGTTCTAGACTGTGCTAGTAGTGTCTTGACATGTTTAATAGGAGATGACCTTGGTGAAATTTCATAGCTACTAGCACTTTAGACCTTTCTTGGAGAAAACGGCCGGATTGCAAGCCATGTTGCGGTTGTTGAATGGCTACTCGGCTGTGGGCAGAAGGATCTCATGGAATCTCAGGCAGCTGGCGACTCAGGCGTCTCCATTGGGGGTTGACCATAGTATAGAGAACAATCTCAAGACAGAAACGAATAGATTAGCCAAGACGAGTGAAAAATTCTGGGAAAAGGTGTCCTTGAAGGATGACGGATCGAAATACCTGATTCAATTGGATTCCAAGACGATTTTGACTCCCTTGGGTCATCCATTAGCTGTAGACAAGGACAGAAGTTTGCTGGCGATGCTTTTGCAGAAGGAATGGACTAATTTGACAAGCCTGGCGATCAAGACATACTCACTACCTTTAACATCATTGGTTTCACGTTGCATCGACTTGGAAATTGTCAATAAGCCAGGAGGCGACTTGGAGTCAAAGGCCAAGATAGGCGGTGATCGTGAACGTATCTCGCAGGACCTGTTACGCTATCTCGACACAGACACTTTACTGGTCTTTTGCTCAAAATCAGAATTTGAAGGAGCTCTAAGGAAAGCGCAAGATCAAGTCTACTTGCCGATTATTAGCTCTGTGGAGAAATTCTTGAGCAGTTACAGCGATTCAGCGGTGAAATTCAAAGTGCTTGATGCAGATGTTGATGGCTTGAGAGGCAATAGACAGTTGGAAGAAACGAGGAACGCCGCAAAGAAGTACCTGGGTACTTTATCGTTATGGGATCTGGCTGTGTTCGAAAAGACGGTCTTAACTACAAAATCATTCATCTGTGGTGTCCTCTTACTGCAGAATAAAGCGTCGGCAGAGTCTCAAGAAGGCTTGAAATCATCAATGGAATCCATTGCCCAAGCAGCTACATTGGAAATTATTTACCAAACCGAGAGATGGGGAGAAGTGGAAGACACACACGATGTTGACAAACGGGATGTCAGAAGAAATATTCATGCGGCGGCAATAGTGGCTTATAAATAATTAAGATTACAACCTTTCATGTATATATATTAGTGTATCGTTGGTATCGTCAATTACCCACAGAAATGTGGTTTCTTTTACAGCGGCTTGATCAGTTTATACACTTGATCAGCGATGACTTTATTCACAAACTCCAAGAGTCGCTCATCATCACCAGACGCAATTAATAGACCAGTTCTCCCAATCCTTCGAATATCGCTTAACCGACTGATAAGCGTTCTAGCGTTTTCTTTGCTCTCATTGGCACTGAAGAAATCAAACCTCGCTGCTACTGCGCTTCCCTTATACTCCTGGGAGAAGATGTCGACATGTCCAATATCTTGCACTTGCCAACCCTTTTCGTCTACTCGTTCGTGAATCTTGGCTTTGACCGATGGCAGTAAGAGAAGAGAAGTTATTGCATCAGTTACGTTCTTAAAGCCGGTAAAGTCAGAAATGCCGGTGGAGGAACGCGTAATCCCATTGCTGGCACTTGAGGATGGCAAACTGGAAAGTGTATTTGCTGTCTGGGACGACGGGATGAAAGCAGGCAAATTTCCTTTTATGCAATGTTGCAGAGCGTTTAGCAGACCTTTCGATCGACTGCACCTTATGTTCACAGTGTTCTTACCGGGCGGCAAGATACTGCATAAAAAGTCTGATGATGGTATTACCACCTGGAGATCCTGAGCAGCTGCCTTGGTACATTTCCATCGAGGGGAGACTCGGGCGGCAAAGAAACATCGCCTATCAACTTTGCTTTCATATGCCACTAAAACAGTTTCATCATTTATCGATCTTAGAATACTGAGGTTTAAAGATTCAGATCCAAATCTCTTCCATTGCTGCCCGTCCCACAAAGAGGTTCTAGCTTTCTCGCTTTCAAAAATTGCCAGATCGTTAGTCAGATCAATCGTCGAAGGTAGAAGCTCGTGAACCTTTTCCGTGGAATATGCTGGTAGATTGCTCCTTGCAGATGACGGTGTGTTCTCTCGTGATATTGGCTTTAATGAGGCTGCCGTATTAGCGGCTGCTGTGTCAATAACAAGGCCTTTTTTATTCTTTGAGCTGAAAAGGCTGAGTAACGAGGAGGACTTGCGGCGATACAGGCTTGGCTTATAGAGCTCTGCACAGGGATTGAATGTTGGAGAGTCATCTGTGCAGCCTGCCTCATCGCTCGCAGAGGAAATGATGCTTTCTATATCATCAACTTCGATCGACTGTTCTGCAATTGGTCCAATTTTATCCATTGAAGAGTGCTGAGAAACCGATTTATACTGTTGCAACGCCGGGCTCTCCAAGGAAACCGGTGAAAGCTCCATCTGTATGCCTTTATCGAGCTCCATAAGTTTTTCGCAATCGAGAGAATCAAGGTCTTCGAAAGATGGATGTTTGCAGTCGCTCAAGGTGCTTTGATTATTCATAGTTGATTTTTCATAGTCTTCCTCATCCATAGACATTAGGACTGAAAGTGGGCCCTGTAGAGGTTTCGACCTCCTCAAGCCAGATTGCGACGGTTTGTCAGGTTCATCTATTTCGCTTGATTGATCCACATGTATAGGTTGATTTGGAAGTTTAAGAGAAAGCCCGGTACTTTCAGTAGGTCTTAGATTTTCCAATTTATCATGCTTCATTTTGAAGTTTTGGAATAGATGTGATGACTTGGTAAGCGATGCGGAAGACCGGTTTACAGATGGTAATCGCATGGTGCTGTTTCTATCAAAAAGCTTTTTCATGCAAAATCTCCAGTGGCCCTCCCACTGTAGTGCATCAACACATTGTAACTTCAGATGAACATTATTTCCTGTAACCGTTTTCAATTCGATCCCGGACATGGATTCGCCAATTACATCTAAGTCGTACTCTCTCAGAATGGGAAAGAGAAGGGCTCTCCCTAAGTTCAGCGGGCTGTAATCGCCTTGCGACAAGCGCGTAAGCAGCTCGGTGGGTGGACTTTTAGCGTTCGCTAGCTCACCAGAGATAACTTTAAATATCGCTATCTCGCCATTTGTGAATTGGAGAATCTCCACCAGCTGTGTCTGCATGCTGAACTTATTCATTGAGAGCCTAAAGAAGTCTCGCTTAACAACATCGTCCATATTTATGATAGGTGGAGCAACCAAATCGTAAGTATGCGATGAAAGATCGTGAATGTTATCCAGTTTAATAACATTCTTGTCTGCGGCGACGTAGCCTTGCTTAAACTGATACTCAAAAGAGCGAAGCATTGAACTTAGCTGAGTTAACGTGCCGCTAAAAAGCTTCTCGTAATTTGTCAAGTTCGAATAGAGCTTCACAATACAAATCGCAAACTCCAAGCTAGGTCCCAACCTGAACAGAGACGTCTCGATCGCAAAAATCAACTTGATTGAATCAAGAAGAATCTCATTGTAAAGATTCAGTACCTCTAAATTCTTAAAGGAAGACTGAATGGCCAACTGGTCGTTTGAAACGCACGAAGAGTGGTACTGTATTAAACTCGACACCGATTTCGAAATCGCTCTCGTCTGATTGCAAAGCTGTGACATTGGGTCCAAAGCTGATGTCGGTCTTGGCTCAAACGCCAGGCAAAACGCGTTCAATCTCCTCAAATTCGCAAGGTGTTCCTTCACATAGAGCCGATGGCCCTCCCCAACCGTCATTATCGTCCCGACGTCTCTCACGCTATCCCTAGAACTCAATTGAACAAAGCTAAACCCTTTTCAAGCTCCCAACCAGTCTCAAACGTAGTGAAGATGAAATGTTTCAGTCCTTCCAGTCCTTCCTGCTGTGCCCAGTTTTGACGTGCAGTATTTTTCGCGTTTACGCGTAAGGCGTCGCGCCAGTAATTCCTGACATCTAATGAAATTAAAAGCGTGAGATTTAATGAAGAGCTCACGTCTATAAATGATGGCTTATGTGAGTGGTGATGAGTGGAGAATATAGTACAATTAGTTTTTTCTAATCTTGGAGTAAAAGGATTTGATGTCAGAAGCACAGGTTCCATGCAGTTTACAATCGCTCAGGGCCACGACGAAATCGCCATCTGTGTAGTGCAGAGCATCGACATTTTCCTTTGGTTCCGCATCAGGCTTACGGGTCGCGTCGTATGGGGCTGCAATTAGTTTTTGTACAACCAGTGCCGTCTTACCGAGCAGTTGCGGATGCCATTGTAACATGTGCGCGACGCTCGCGGAGAAACTGTCCCAGTCGTAGCTTCTGTATAGGGGATCCATGAGGTACTCTAGGAAGGCTTTTCCGTAGAGATCCGTGGAGACAACCATGGACGACAGGTCGAGTTCCCCGGCAGGAGTTTGTGGGATGATGATTCTGGTAGTATCCACGTTGAAATGTGTGTAGGTCTTTATGTTTGAGCCGGGAATGATGGGGACGTTTCTGAGAAGCGTCATGTCCAGAACGTTAGGATCCAGCAGATGCTGTTGCAACGTGAGTTCCAAGTTCATGATCAACGAGGTTTGGTCGACAAAGAACAAATATTTGGCCTGTGGGAAAGCGTGAATGGCTGCCCTCATAATCAGCGGTTTGATATACTCCTGGGAGGCCTTTAAGTCCTGGTTGCGCAACAGCGGTACAAACTCCTGTATCCAACGCACGTAAACCCCGTACTTGTGTTTCTGAGCGTAGTCGACCCTATTTTGCACCACAGAGACGATCGTCTCCAGATCCCAGTTCTCAAAATCAATCAATGTGACAATCACAATCTCTGGAGACGTCGTGCTCTTGCGATATACCAGCTTCCCGTGGTCCAAGAACGACCTTTTCACCAGCAGCACCTGATCTGAAGTCTTCTTCTTTTCCTCATCAGACAGCGGTTCATCATCATGCTTCATGACAAGCGAAGATTGTCCATCAATGTCTGTTCTAACGGTGTAGAGCCCTCTAACTCCAATCTCCTTCAAAACAGGCGCATGCTCGACATGCGGAAAGATCAGTGGATTCAAAGCAGGTATCTCATGTGTGTAATAGCCATGCTCCGCCGGATACGTCCTTGGTGGTTGTCCCAAACTGAAAAAACTGCTCAAAACGTACAAAAATAATCCAATTCCACCAAAAAGCAGCAAAGTCCTCGTAAACGTGTTTCCAGGACTAAACAACCCCTTGAGTCCCGACAATCGCCTGCCGGTGATCTTCGATGACCATTTCCGCTGCTTCTTTCCACTCGGTTTCAACTTCGACTTCGGTCTGAAGGTCATTCTCACCAAGCCAATTATGGCCAGTACCAACAACAAACCAGCAAACGATCAGCCAGGACCTATATCCTACTCTGCTCTGCTCTGATCAATAAGAGTGAAGGCTTCTGCCTTATAATGCAAAACTTTAATCTATACCGATAAACGGTCACGTGCAAACACACTATTATAAAGATATTTAACGAGAATCCAAGTATATGCTCTCTTGGTCGTCGTTTGGCCATCAGTTATCGTTATCGTCGTCGTCCTCATCGTGTGGCATGTCGTTGGCGTCTATGTAGGGGAGCTCCTGCTCGCCGTAGCGGTCTTTGTTCTGAAATCTTCTGATCAAAACCGAGACAAGCCCGCTCGCGATGGAAGTGGCGAGCAGAGCGTAGGAGCCTTTCTCGAAGTGGGGCACGGTGGAGGCTGGGAAGAAGAGGAGTGACCACCACGCGTTCACGGCGCCGGAAAACATGTTCATGGAGGCGAGAACTATGGCTCTTTCCTGAAGATCGGCGTGGCAGACCACATTGGCCCATGCGAAAAACACGGCCTGGCCAGCGTATGCGACTCCGCCTAGGTACTGCGCTGTGAACATCACGGGGGCACTGATCGGGTTGGAGCGGATCATGATGGCGACTACGCACATGGTGACGGCGAGAACGACAGCGACGTGCCAGTGCCGAGCTTTGGATACCCTGTTCAAGTATAATGCTGAAAGCATGGTTGAGACGATGCCCACTGCAAAGATTCCCGAGGGAAAGTTGTTTCGATGCGAAAGGGAGTAACCTTGGTTTTTTAGCCATAGAGCAAACGTCGAATTTGACGCAAGACTCAGGTTCTCACCGCCGAGAACCCAGACAAACGAGAATAGCCACCAATGCCATCTTTTCAGAACCCTGGGTATGACAGACCAGTCCAGCCGAGTGCTTTCATCCCTGGCGGGCAGCCTTCTCCTCGCAAATTGAAGCTCCCGCTCGCTGAAGAAAAATCTGGTCATGGAGAATGAGCTACTGTCGCTGCTTTTCTCAGGTACACCGGGGAAGAACAAGAACCCATAGAGTGCGATTGGCATTGTAATGGCAAAATCGATGATAAAGAGCCATCGCCAGCCGGCAAGACCGTGCCTGCCATTCAAGCTGTCGTGAATTCCCACCTGCATGAAGCCACTAAACATCGAGCCGATTAGACCAGAAGATGTGAATATTGCACTCCGAATAGGCAGCTCGCTCTCCTTATACCACGAACCAAGGATCAGATGTGTCCCAGAAAACGTACAACTCTCGAAGATCGCCTGAAAGAATCTTATAACGCAACACTGCTTGAAAGACGTGACTTTGAACATCCCCAATGTGAGCAAACCCCAGGCAAATGTACAAAAACTCAACCAGACCCGCGGAGGCGCCACCAATAGTATCAGATTATTAGGAATCATCCCCAAGATATATCCAACCGTAAAACAAGTATTGGTAATATTGATATCGTTAGCCTTGAAATGCAAATCTTCCTTCATTCCGGAGATATAAGCATTGATAAACCCCACACGATCCACATAATTGATCCAGTACTGCAGACAAACAAACGATAAAACGAACAGGTCAATCTTGAACAGTAAACGACGCTTATTGATAGGTTTCTTGATCGCCGCAACAGAGACTTCGTCAAAATCTCTCGCTTCGTCAATGTCCCTCGCTTTCACTTTTTCTTGACCTAGATTCTCCTTCATCCTCCTGCAAGAGTTGCCAGGCAACACTACGGGCATCAATTCCTCTGAGATGCCCTCATCAACTAGTGCTCATTGATGAATATAAGCCTTCCTAGTGAGTCATCCGTATCAAGCGACTTCTATAGGGCATCAGTCTCATCTTCGCCGTCTCCGCCGTCCAGAAGCTCCTTGATCTCGCTCTCAATACGCTCTTCCTGCTTGGCCTGATCAGCCTGTAGTTTTGGCTTCTTTCCTTTAGCCAATTCCATCCGCTGGGTCAGAAACTCGTTGATATCGTCTTGCAACCCAGTGAGTCTGGTTCTGAGCTCCCCGAGCGGAGTGAGCTTCCCGTCGGCGTCTCTTCTGGGCTCTGATGGCCTATCTCTATCCACTTGTCCCGCGTTCAGCACATACGGGCTGGCACCGGTGGTTCTGCCGTCGGTGGTCTGGTACCGGATATCCGCCAGATTAACCTCAAATTTTACCGTTTCTGTGTCGGGGCCACAGTATGTAGCAGTTGGCAATAGCATGATAGCGGACTGGAGTTCACTAGCTACAGTATAACTTGATTAAATAGAGCTTGTTTGCAGTTACCAGTGATAAACTGTTTGACGATGTTCGTCGATCATGCTCAACCTTACTGGCGTCACTGACACCGCGGTGTCAGTAATTCGAAATATAATACAAGAAATTATAGGCTCAAGACGCAGTTATGAGGAGCTCGTATGGTGTTCAAAGCTTTATTTACAGCACTATCTATCAGAAATAAAATATTAAAAAATTATTAGGCTCGAATTTCACAACTGGTTCTGCCAGTATTGACATTGTTCGTACCACTGGCGGGGATAATTATCCCAATTGCTATATTCTTGTTGCAAAATATTAAATTGCATCATTAATCCGCTCTCCATGTGCCAGCCGATGTGGCAATGAAATGGCCAAACACCGGGACTGTCGGCGACGAAACGCAGCACACCCCAGCCAAAGCCGGGAATATTAACTGTGTCACGCAGGACTGGGTTCTCGAAATTCATGACACTTGAGTCGTCTGTGTAGTAGTTTTGGTTGAAAAAACCTGTCTTGCCGATAGCCAGCACCCAGAATTTGTGGCCGTGAAGGTGGAACGGGTGGCTGCCGTCGTCGTAATTATTTATCACGATGTCGACGATAGTTCCTCTTTCGTTTATGTTGAGCATATATTGGTGATCATTGCTGGTCACCAAATCCTTCACATCGAGATTCTTTATGGTGTTGTTGTTTGCTGCAAATGCCAGTTGGTACATCGTAGAACCATTCTTGTAGTTTTGGAAAGTTTGATCGTTCAGGTATCCGCGCGTCAGTTGATTGGCTTTGATCAAAAATGACACATCCACCTCAAACTTGACGTCTGGAAGTGTTGAGCCGTTGGCAACACGAGGCACAGAAGTCGCATTGGCAGTGTGTAGCAAGCTTTGATCGAATTCATTACAAACGACGTCTCCACCGCCGTATTGCCAGCGGGAATCAGGAACTTGCAAGTTTGATGGATCTTCATGCTTAGAGTAGGACACAATGGCTCGTACATCTGGGTTGAAGTTTTTATTTTCCACTTTAGCACAGAATTGGTTAAATCTAGCCTGCATCCAGTAATTTTTCAAATCTTTCCTGTTATCGCGAGGCTTTAGGATAAATGAGTATCGTTCAGCCAACGAAACTGCCAGCGAATCCACGGTGATGGGGTCCACTAAGGTACCGTCGGCCTCCACGATTTCCAGATCATGCGAATCAATCTCAAAGTCAAAAGTCAGGAAAAATCCAGCGTTGATCAACCGCAGCCTGTAAGTGGAGTTTGGATCCAGGTCGATCACAGACACATTAACTGGCGTGTAGGAGACATCCGAGCTGTTCTCGCCATTAGGAACCAGATATGTCGATGCCACGTAGTCAAATCTGTTTTGGCCCTGAATCAGGCCGTTATCAGGGTCTGGCTCGGTGTTCTCATTCGCGGGCCCCAGGTAGTCCGGCAGATAGTTGGAAGCCATGTCGTGGTAGTAATCGTTTACCAGAACAACAATATCTTTGTCGTACGACGAATTCATCGCCTTGTATTCCTCCCGAGAGTGGATTACCAGCGGCCCAAACAAGCCGTCAGCATACTGGGATCCAAAATGCGAATGGTACCAATACGTCCCGTACTGTTTTTCGTCCAGCTCAATCTTGTACGTGTAGTTTGCCTTTGGCGGGATCGGGCACTGGTTGATATACGCAGCACCGTCGTGGAAACTATTGTTCCTGTTGTAGAAAAGCCCATGACAGTGGATTGTCACAGGCTCGTGCTCCATCTGGTTGTCCACATGAATAAACAAAGTATCTCCAGCGTTTGCCTCCAGAAGCGGTCCCGGATACTGGCCATTAACCACTGTCAAGTTCCGCCTAATGCCGTCGGGGCTCTCTTCCACAAAACTCGTCACATTCATATAGTAATGCCTCTCTCTTGGCTTAGTCTGCTTCAGCCAGTACTTCACATCCATGGTGTAATTCTTATTAGTATCCAGTCTCCACGAAACATCGTTCACAGACTTCTTAGCAAACTGGCTTGACACAGATTGCAGAGACCCCAGTCCATGAGACCTAACGAGCTGCTTCAATCCAAATCCCACAAGCAGCACCGGCACCACCGCAAGCAACAAGACTTTCACCCAGACCACAAACCTGGGTCTCTCATCTCTCGGGGACTGTTCCTCCAAATCATTACCAATCTCGTCGATTTCCCCAGGACCTTCCCTCGCTGGAACGCTCATCCTCGCCTTAATCCTCCCAACCAACCACAGTTCCCGGACCAATTGAGCTCACCAATACATATACACTCGCAGACCCCATCGTAACCCGTGGCTGCCCGCCATCTCGACACAAAAGCTCACCGAGCACCTCTTGACCGTTCCCATCTCCACGTGGCCGTCGATCGGCGACCTAGTCGGCTCTTCAGCCCGTACAGGTCCAGTTCACCGGTCTCTCGAGGCTCCTAGCACACACACGTGGATCTCTTGGCATTCTTGGCGTTAATAGCTTGGCACACGTGGAGTTATCGAGGACCCATAGTGCTCATAGTGATGATCGTGAAGAGACGGTCGTTACAGATAGGCCCGCATGGTGGGAGTTCCGTTGGAGAGTGATTGGCATGGTGCTTTTCTGGAAGCAGTAGATCAGTAGCTGGAGGATCGGTCGTTAAGCTGGAAGAAGCGATGACCATATGCGGATATTGAGTGGTGAAGTGGATTTTATTGGGATTGCCACGTTTTGGTTGATGTTACGAGTAGACGGTAAGGGTATATAAAGTGGTGATGGGTATCGAGGGTTGGGAAGGTGTCTCTTGGATAGTAGAGCAAGGAAACGGTGAAGATGAAGTTTGTTCAATTGGCAGCAGCAGCAGCAGCGGTTTCTTTGGTCAACGGTGCTCAGGTTGAGTCTGCCAGCGTTAGTCGTACTCCAAGAACTTACTCTACGATTAATGCTAAGCCATCTGATATTGCCAAGGCGGCTTCTAATGCTACTACGAACCATTTCACGTCGAATGTGAAGGGTGCGGCGTTCGACAGGATGGTTGTCATCTGGTTGGAGAACACCGATTACGACAAGGCCGCTGGTGAGGCGGATATGCAATGGCTGGCGTCTCAGGGTATCTTGCTGGACAACTACTGGGGTGTGACGCATCCTTCGGAGCCAAACTACATAGCTTCGGTCGGCGGTGATTACTTTGGTCTGGATGATGACAGATTCATCGCTTTGCCCTCCAACATTTCGACCGTGGTTGACCTTCTGGACACCAAGGGTGTCACCTGGGGTGAATACGAAGAGCATATGCCATACTCTGGTTTCCAGGGTTTCAACTACTCCAACCAGCAGACTTTTGCTAACGATTATGTGAGAAAGCACAACCCATTGATCATCTTTGACTCTGTTGCTCAGAACCAGACCAGATTGGGCAACATCAAGAACTTTACCATGTTCGAGAAGGACTTGGCCGACAAGACGCTGCCACAGTTCTTCCACATTACTCCAAACATGACCAACGACGGTCACGATTCGACCGTCAAGGTTGCCGCTAACTGGAGCAGAAGTTTCTTGACACCATTGTTGCAAAACGAATACTTTATGAACAACACTTTGATCGTCTTGACGTTCGATGAAAATGATACCTATTCGATCAAGAACAAGGTCTTCACCGTCTTGCTGGGCGGTGCTGTCCCAGAAGCATTGAAGAACACCACTGACTCGACTTTCTACGACCAATACTCCTTGATCTCGACTCCTGAGGCTAACTGGGACCTTCCATCTCTGGGCAGAAACGATGTCAGCGCTAATGTGTTCCAGTTTGTCGCTAACAAGACCAATGTCACCAACAAACACGTTGACACCACTTACATGTTCAACAATGTCAGTTCCGTCGGTTACTTGGCAGACAACACCATCCCACTACCAGCTCCAAACGTCAGCGCCATCAACATGAACGGTAAACCAGTTCTAAAGGCCATTGTTGACAAATGGGGTTCTGAGTATTCTGCTCAGCTTTCTCAGAGTTATTTCACCTCTACCACCACCACTGTCTCCGGCAGCATTTCCCAAGCTCCTACAACCATTAAGAGTGCTTCAGCCACTATCACAAGTGCTTCGTCCGCTACCAGTGGCTCTTCCGCCGCCAAGAACAGTACTTCTTCCAAGATTAACACCAAATCCTCTTCTGGCGGTGCTGCAGCTATCGCCGCGCTCCCACTCAGCGGGTTGCTAGGCTTGGCCGTCGCTTACTTGCTATAAGATGCGGCGTTCCCAATTTGATGTTCTACTGATGAATACCCACGGATACATGGTCCCGGTTCATCCAATTTATCTATTCACTTATTTACTTATCTTACTTATACAGTATACTTGATGTTATAAAAGTTTAATCAATCATGAGTCCAGATCCCAACTTGAAGCTTCTTACAAACTCTGCTGGCCCGTAAACTCGTTTTCGCCAGCAATTGATGTGGCGGACAGTAATTGAACATTGGCTAACGATTAGCTATAAAAGCGTTATAAGCCATTCATGATGAGAGCCATGAGATGACAGTTTATTTCCAAGATATCCGTCCAGTAGCACAGGGTAGCTATATGTGCTAGCAAGATGGTCTATCCTTACTCTTGGAAGCTACAAAGTAGTCGACTGTAGCCTTATAGATCAAGACAATTGGTAGATAAACAGCATCTGCCGTAGGCGTTACCTTGTGAATACGCTATGGATTTCGCCTTTGAGTGCTTCTAGTATTAAAGCGAACAGACTTACGGTAAGATACAGTACACTTATTTACATTTATAAGAGCTAGGAAGCCTGAGATGCCAAGTGAAGATCAATTACAGAAGTTCATCGAGTTCTGTAGAAAGCACGGTACCAGCATTGATGAAAGGATATCCTTTAAGATCACACCCAGCGCTGGCGTTACGGCAATCGCTACGTCTGCTATCCATACTCAAGATCCATTGATATCAGTCCCAAAGAAACTGTTAATTACGAGAGAACTGGCTGAAGAAGAGTTTGGGGTGATCAGTGATACGGTGTCCAGCGGTAATCCCAATGCCCTTCTTCAGTTGTATATCGCCAAGATGAAATTTGAGCCATTGGCAAAGCCATTCCATAAGCCTTACTTTGATCTATTGCCTGACACGTTGAATCAACCATACTTTTGGAGCTTTGAAGAATTGCAGCTCTTAAAAGGCACAGATCTCTACCTGTTGTTAAAACAGAACCTGCGCAGAATCATTAGAGAGTGGTGGGAACTACTTGATAAACTACAGATTGATCCAGGAGACAAGGAGATTTACCAAGGTTTAGAGTCTTCAGAGGATTTCGATGTTTTACGATATGTTTGCGAGTACCGTGAAAAGCACCAGAGGTTGTCATGGAAAAGCTTTGCAGCTTATCTCTGGGCTACGGGAATCTTCACTTCGAGGGCCTTTCCAAGGTTAGTTATTGATAAAGATTGCTCTAACTTAAATGAAGCATTCCTGTATCCAGTGGTGGACCTGCTCAATCACAAGAATGATACTCAAGTTAAGTGGACATTCGAGCACGACAAGGCCTGCTTTATATCATCAGAAAGCTTGAAGGAAGGTGATGAAGTTTTCAACAACTATGGAGACAAATCAAGCGAAGACCTTTTGCTAAGTTATGGATTTTTGCAGGAGAACAATCGCTATGACCGTACTAGACTCACTTTGCGGCTCGATAGTGGAACAATTGAACAGGCTTTAGCAAGCAATCTCGGGATGACGAAAGACAACGTAATAGCTGATGACTGCGCCCAATTCGTCATTACTGCCAAGGATCCTCTACCCAACACAGTGGTCAACTTTTTTGGTCATCTATGTAAGTTGAAGTCAGAGGCAGAGGTCACTTTGAGAAGCTTTCTGGAGGGACAAGATGAGCTAAGTTCCATTCTAGTTCAGAAACTAGACTTTTTCAAAGCACGTTCGAAGTTAAATCCAGCAGATTGCAAGGGCTGCAACCCAAATGTCATTCAAATGATTAAGAAGTACATGAATTCTGAGAAGAAGCTACTCCAGGGAAGTCTCGACGCCTTACAAAGAAGCCAGAAAGATATCCTGAAGAAGAACTCAGCTTTAATGGTCAGCTTTAAATCAATTTTCAAGATGGATAAGAAATTTGCCGATAGTTTGTTGTTATCGTTTGGTGTGGTGAGATATGAAGATCTGGTCACTAAGAACTTTCTAAGAGAATCCCTACTATTGTGGATCGTTCGGGCCGCCAACAAAGACAGCTACCCGCAAAAGTTTGGATACACCGTACCAGAGTTCATTTTCGATACATTCCAGGAAGTCAGCGGATCGATCGTCATCGAGAGGAACGATGTGACCGAGTTTATGGAATTCTACAAGAACTTGGTTCCCGGCCTCACTGAGAAAATACCCGAGGTATTTGGCCCAGGTAATTGGGGTATAAGGCAGTTTATCGTGGCTGACACAGTGATGGACAGAGTGGTATACACAAGGAAACTTACTCACGAGCCATATTTCATTGTGAGAATACCATTCAAGCTTTAGCAACAATCCATTTCCGCCAGCCCTTATTCAGCTAGCTTTCAATTTTTTTTGCTTGGCATGTACATATATATCGATGTAATCAACCTAGTGGGAACCAGCGCTTCTGCTGACTTTCTCCAGCACAGTCTCGTAAGAAACTTCAGCAAAATCAGTGCCCTGGATATCGGTAGAGACACCGTTCAAGGCTCTTCTCAACGCGTCCTTAGAGGACGCGTACACCATCTTGGATCTCACTGGTGCGGTGTCTGGTGACCAAGTATAGAACACAATCTTGGACCTCTTACCCTCGTTCCCATTGATCTCGTACTCAAAATCGTAAATCGCGTACAAACAGTCGTTTTCTGGCAATTTCTCCAAGAACGCATCGTAGGACTGATCCGTAGAGGTTTCCTTGACAACAATCGAAGTCTTACTCTCATTCAAAGCAAACAACACAAATTTGTACTTTTTGCCCAATTTCAAATCGTTAAAAGCCTGCAAGGACTCGTCTGCAACAGCAACACTAAAACACCAAATGTTAGTACCCTAAACCTTTCACTCGGCTCTCAACAACCTCACATACCCAGATCTAGACATTATTAACTGCGTACAATCGATCTAACACACTCACTAACAGCTCAAAGGACTCCAATTCCACCGTTGACCACTTCAATTCACCAAAAGTGTGCTCTTCAAGACCAGAAAGGGGTCCACACAGGGCGAATTTGACCACCTTATAAGAGCGGGTTACCCGACCCGCTCCAGCTATAAGCTATATAGTTAAGTATGGTGAGTTGAGCTAAGATGGAGGCTTCAGAGGTCCTGGAAGGGCTCTGTGAGCGTGCTGAGAGGCTGGAGACGGTGCTGGGCGATGTGGGTTTGGTCAGGGATGACGGGTTGTGCGAGATGGTCGCGTCTGTGACGCGGGAGGTGCGAAGAGTGTTCCGGGAGGGTCGAGGTTACAGCGAACATCTGCTGGGATTGCTGGAGATATATGCTCTGGGGGACCATGGGACGAGTGAGGAGTGTGAGACGAAGTTGCATGCGATTTTGAGCCGTTACGATGAGATTTTGCGGTCTTTGAAGGAACTGCGTAAACTGGACGTGGCATGTCAGGATCTTGGCAAGCAGGAGTGGGACGGTAGGGTCCCTGTGGTGGAAATTAAGAAGCTGCAGCAGCTTCCGGAGCTCGTGGAGGCTTGTAACAGACAGCTGGTTTGGTCCTTGTCATTGGTTCAGAGATTTGTATCTTGGAACGTACAGGCCAATGAGCTGTCTTGCGAGCTTAATGGCAGATTGGAAAAGCTCGAGGAGTCTATATCTGACTATGTATGATACGTGAAGCTCCGCTTTTGTGGAAGCACCAATAGTGGAATCTCTTCCTTGTAGCGCTTCATACGCTTCTGGTCCGTCTGACCTCCCTCACTACCGGGAAGTCGCGGTTCAATGCATCGATAAATACTCGTATGTGTCAAACGCAATGCTATAATCCGCTTCGGTTTGACACTGCCTCCTCTAGCTTTTCGATAATCGCAGTGGCCAATTGGTCTTGGTCGACTTTTGGCGGTCTCTGCAATCGGTACAGGAACATAAACGTATCCTCATCTATCATTCTGCGAGCCTCGCAGGTCGCATGCTGGAGCAATGTAGCGTTCTCGAGATCTCTGACACATTGTGTGTATATGCGTGAACTGAACAGGAGGGATCGCTCGATTTCGAGAGGCAGAGGGTTTTTGGAAACAATAACAATTTTCCAGGCTTTCAAAGAAGTTATGGGCTCTATTTCTAGCCCTGCATCTATAGTGAATCTATCGTAGAACATCATGTTTTCGAACTCTGCAATGTGCTTGAACATCGCCAGAGCTTTAGATCCCAATGTCAAGTTATCTTCTTCCACAACGGGCTCTGACTCTCCTAGCTTTGGCATCTCTGGTAAGACCTTCGAGACATAGAGCGAGAGGTTGGGGTAAAATATCTTGAATCCTTTACAGTCACGAACCACTTCTTGCAGAACCCTAAAGACCGCAACAACTCTTGGCATGTTTGTACCATCCCGGAAGTACGTTCTACTTGACGCCTTCATTTCAGAAACAATGCTAAAATAGTAGGTACTCAGCAACTCTAGGAATTTATCGATTTGTTTCTTGTATTCAATCAACTCTGAGACAGTGGTTGGAACCGCAGTTTTGTTGATCCTTTGAAATTCTTGCCATATGAAGGCATCCATTGGACTAAATTCAAGCTCTTGGCTCTCATGCAACTCCGATTGATCTATTGCGCGGCCCATTCTTGATGCTTGCGAGACCAAACTGAAAAGAATATAGTGCTTGCAGTACTCTTCTATCAGCTGGCCGAAATCTACTTTCTGCGAAACCAAAGTACAACGTAAAATATCACCAGGACAGGTTTTATCTTTATCCCTGCCGGAACTCCAGAGAGGCTTGCACTTATTGGTTGCGTCCATTAGTTGCTTCAGGGTTAGTAAAGACGTTTCATCCAGAGGCTGCTCAACGGCAGGGACCACAGTGGAATCATTGTGATTTTTGGAAGGGCTCGAGATGTGAGCTTCTAGCTTGGCTTGTTCTTTCTTAGTACATGGCGATTGCCGTATAAGTGCCGCACAAAGCTCCAAGCCTGTGAAATACTGTCTCTGCGACGGTACATATGCAGGGAATAGTGCAATAGCATCGCAACCTTCTGGAACCTCGTCTACCCTGTATACGCTGAGCAGATTACCATTTGCAGGATTGACGAATTCAACGTCCTTCCCAAGCTCGGTGAGCTTCTCTTCGGTAACTCCTATACCTCGGCAGGACTTTGAGTAGCTTAGGTCTGCCCAGCGAACACGTAATAGCTCCTTCCCACCGTCTTTGGAGCTTAACCTCAAAGTGTTCCTATATTCGAATGTAGAGTCGGTCCCCTCCGCTGAGCAAATCGGGCTGAGTGGATGGGCAAAGATAGGTGCAATATTCTGCCAGCTCAGCACACCGTTTAGACCCCCATTCCTCCTTACTGTCCCTGTTTGTAGTATTTTAATGCATGTTTCTGGCGGGCCACTGATGTCCTTTAGTATTACTTCTCGCAACTTGCTTACGGAACTTGTAAATAATTGCCTATCGCAACGAACAAGTATCGGATCAGATTTCGCACTCGTGAGACCCTTCGTGTGCATATCTAGTACCAATCTCTTTATCTTGGATGCCACATATTTATATCTGTAATTCTTCGACGAAGGCTGCCTTCTAAAAGTTCCAAAAAAAAGTGCCCTCCAGCTGCCTTGCAACGTAACGTATTTCATCAGCAATTGGCAACCTTGGAAGCCTACAGGTGCCGCTAACTAGCCATTAAGACCTTCTAGACTTCAATATATCCAGGCATCTTAGCGAATTTTCAAAGTCATCGTGAACGTTACTAGTCAAAGAGTAGACAGCCAACTAAGACAAGCATATAGGCCCGTAAAGAGACATTGAACAGGTCCAACCTTCCACCTACGTTCGTGTCTTGATCGCTGGACCCCCAGCACACCCCAGGAATTTTCTCACGCCACCTGCGCCAAATTAAAAATGTGCCAGTCCGGTCAGATCCCATCCACTCACTTTCCAACCATCCAGGCCTATGCTGCTATCGTCAACCTTGCAATTGACGCTTCTCCCGACCCGCTGGCGTCCATTACTCGTCTTCAAGACCCTGCGTCACACTTTTAATTCCTGACACCTCGAATTTTTTCAGCCATTTTGTGTCGCCAGCTGTGGCGCCTCGAAGCCACCTTCATAGTAAAGACTATCAGCGGTATAAGATATCGAATAATGACTAAGCTAGTCGATCAGATCAGTATATAATGGGCTGAAGGTCTGGTGGCACTGGGAAGGTGGTCTGGAGTTGGTTCTTCAAGGCAGGATAGATAGCTGGAACGATGTTCAAGAGCGAGCGAGATGTACTGGTACCGAAGGATGGAAACAAAGTTGACTTGGAGAGCGGGAGTATTGGGGATGACGTTGGGTATGGATCTTTTAGCTCGATGGAGACGGAGATTGATAAATCGGGGATTCTGATAGATGCGTTTATTGAAGTTCCGCAGGGAAGACACCTGGGATTATTTTCGACTATGGTTCTGTTTGTATCGAGGATCGTTGGGTCTGGCATTTTTGCGACTCCAAGTAGTATATTTGTCAATTGTGGCGGGAACACGGTTATTTACTTCGGCATATGGCTGCTGGCAGCTCTGTTGTCGTTTGCAGGACTATTCCTGTTTCTGGAGTTTGGTTCGTGGCTTCCTCGGTCCGGAGGACGTAAGAATTTCCTTGAGCAAACGTATACCAGGCCCAAATTGATGATGAGTGTTACTTTTGCGGCTTTCACTGTGCTGACAGGCTTCACGATGTCCAATGCTATCGTTTTTGGGAAGTATTTTCTATCAGCAGTAGGATTGCAGGGCATTTCCGATCATTCGAGCTTATCGAAATACATTAGCATTGCAGCGGTGATCGTGGGAGTTATAGTACATGGGACTTCGGTGAAAACTGGCGTGCGAATTCAGAATTTCCTGGGCGGTATGAAATTCCTGCTGATCGCTATCATGTGTGCGTTGGGCTTTTACTCAGTCTTCTTTTACAAACCAGAGACGGGTGACAAGACCATTGCGTCTGCTCCAATTTATGAGTTCCACGACGAAGCAACTCTACAAATCTCCTCTCTGGCAGCGGCTTTTATCAATGCCTTTTTCTGCTTTACAGGTTGGGATAGCGTCCACGCAGTCGCTTCGGAGATCAAGAATCCTGTCAGAACGTTAAAGATTGCTGGCCCACTTTCGCTTTTCATCTGTTTCCTATGCTATACAATGATGAATCTTGCCTACGTCAACGTTCTGACCTACGAAGAGATCAAGCAAGCTGGGCCATTGGTTGGTTCAGTTCTCTTCGCCAAACTTTTTGGACCGCATCTCGGCGCCAGGATACTGTCACTTTCTGTGGCTATTTCCACAGCCTCCAACATTTTGGTTGTGCTCTATGGAGTCTCCCGGATGAACCAGGAAGTCTTTAGAGAAGGCTATCTACCATTCAGCATCCAATTGGCTAGCAATAAGCCCTGGAATTCTCCCTTGCCGGCACTTTTAGTTTGCGGGATTCTGTCAGTGACATGGCTGACCATATTACCAACTGAGGGAGCCTCCTACGACTATTTGGTCTCGATGGAAGGTTATGGGAATCAATTTTTCCTGCTCCTAGTAGCTGTGGGCATCTTCATTTACAGAAGGAAACGTACAGGAGAGGTACCATCGACAAGAGCCTCTTCCATCGGAGTTTGTGCTATTATTTTGGTTTCGATTTATCTGATGGCTGCTCCTTTCTTTGGTAAACAAGCTTCGAATAGCATAGCCATTTTACCACCTTATCAGATCACAGCTTTGACGCTAATTATGTTGTGCTTCACTTTCTGGTTTGTGAAATTCCTGTTCCTGCCCAAAGTATTAGGTTATGAATTAAAGCAACGTATTGTCACTCTAGATGATGGTCTAGTTGTGACAAAATGGATAAAATGCAAACTTCAATAATTTTCTTAGAATGATTTAATGAATAAATATAATGAATCTAGTACTATAAAATTCCATTTTCAGTAGTTTGGATTTCGCACAAATGGACTGACAATCTTACTTGGCGTTCAGTTTCTCTACGAAAGCTTCTTTAGCGGATTCTATCAAACTCTCAAGCTCGCCGCTCTGCTCACACATGCTGTAAAAAATGCTATTTTTGTTCAGTAACAGGGAATATGGGTGATCAAACTCTTTTACCTCGCCAGCATCCATAACAAGTATCTTGTCATAGTCAATAACGGATCTCAATCTGTGAGCGATCGTTAAAATAGTGTTACCGCTGAACTCCTTTCTGATAGTTTGCTGTATTTTGGCATCGGAGGCGTAATCAATGGAGGCCGTAGCTTCATCTAGCAGGATGACTTTGGGACAGCGCAACAATGAGCGAGCTAAGCAAACCAATTGACGTTGACCTTGCGATATGTTTCCACCACCCTCACTTATCTCGCTGTACAAGTTCAAAAACTTGTTCACATTTTCGGAATTCACGGATGACGACTCACCCTCCGCTGCTCTATCCAATTCCTCCTGAGTAACTAAATTGACACGCTTCAAAGCTTCAAATATCTGTTGATCAGAATACTCATCATATGGATCGAGGTTCGATTTTATGGTTCCTGTGAATAAAGTAGGATCTTGGGGTATAATAGTTATCGAGCGACGAAGTCTCTGCAAATCCACTGACGCAATGTCCACATTGTCAATCTTTATATTTCCGGTCTCAGGATCTAAAAATCTGAATAGAGCTGTTATGATTGTTGACTTACCAGCACCGGTTCGGCCGACAATACCCACTTTCGATTTTGGATCTACCGTGAACGAGACATTCTTAATCACCTTAGGTAAGTTTGGAGCATAACGCAAAGATACATCATTTACCTCGATCCTACCATGCTGTGGCCATTCCGGCGCAGGAACCAAAATTGATTGGTCATAGGGCTCTTGGTCAACCTCCATGTATTCCTTTAGTCTCTCGACTGAGTTCATGTTCATTTCGACGTTTGAATACAAACGCACTAGCCACAGTGCACCTTCAGTAAATGTGATGGCGTAAGTCAAAGAAATACCTGCCTTACCTGAGTCCATGTGATCGATATTCAACAGAATAAATATACCAGAACCAAAGACCACGAGCGCGCCGATTAGATCGATTCTGAATGACAACCATCTGTTGGCGACCCACAGATAGAAGAATGGCTTGTTATTTTCGTCGATTTTTTGTAGGTTTTCACGCATGAATCGACTCTCATCACCAAAGGCACGAATAGTGGTAACACCGACTAGAGTCTCTGAGAAATGCTGATATATTGGAGATCTGGATATGGATTCAAGTCGTTTCAATTCACGAGAACCAGTCAAATAAAAGTAACCAACTAAGTAATAGAGGACAACAACCACGATGGCAACGGATAAAAATTGGGGAGTGATAAACGTGATCAGAACGATTGTCGAAACACAAGATACCAAAGAGTAAAACGCCCCCTCAATGAATGGGGTCAGTTCCTGATCCGCGGCCTCCATATCCTTAGAAAACCGGTTCATAATTCTACCTATTGGTGTGGCATCAAAGAAACGAAGTTTGGCATGCATGACTCTTCTGAGAAGCTGCTTGAAGATTTTCCTTGAAGCGTTTATCCCAGCAACAAAGCTTAAAACCGTCTTAAGAGCTGACAATATAGATTGAACGACACCAATCAAGAAGTAAATTGTCAGATAATAAACGGTTGAATGTACTTGGACAGCTTGGACAGATACACCTTCCTCAATGTTGTGATGGGGAAAGATGAGCGAAGTTGTGAAAGAGCCCATCCGACTGAAGAAGGCTGAAGCTGAAATGGTGACGTTTTGGGCCAATCCAATAAGCTTCGATGTGATATTATGTGAAACCCAACTACGAACCCACCAGGTCTGTCCAATGGAAATACTTTGAGCAATCACGAATGCTGCAACTAAAACGGAGATCATCTTCCAACCTCCAAAAATTCGCAAATACCATTTGTATACGTCAAGGCCGACAGTTCCCTGTGCTTTGGTTTCCTCTTCAACTAGTTTACCCTGTTTAACACGCTCTTCATCAGTTTTCTGTGGCTTAACCGTGTCCTTAGCCTTGGATAGGTTCTTCATGCTTAGTTCACTTTTACTCCTTAGATTAACAGAGGAATTATGCCTAGAAAGGATGCTACTTTTTACCAGTTCATCCTCACCAAGCAAACCATTTTGAAGCAAAGTGACAGGATCTCCCTGACCTTTGACTTGACCGTTCTCCAAAATAACGATGAGTTCTGCATTTTTTAAAGTAAGCGCTGTGTTGTGTGAAACGAGGATGCAGGTTCTGCCTTCCATCAAGGGGCCGGTAATACAATTATCATAAATCCATGCCGCGGTGTGGGAGTCCACGGCACTTAGGCAGTCATCCAAAAGAACATGCCTTGCATTTGAGTACAGCGATCTGGCTAATGATATTCTCTGTTTTTGACCACCAGACAAAGTAATACCTCTTTCACCAATTTCAGTCATGTCACCGGCTGAAAAAATCGCAAAGTCCCGCTTCAAACCACAAGCTTCAACAACGGCCTCGTACCTTGTTTCGTTGTAAGGACTATTGAATAGAATATTATTTCTAACTGTGTCATTTAGTAACCAAGCAGCCTGTGAACAGTATGCGATCGAATTGGTCATACCATCAGCTTCCACGGTTAGCTGCTGTCTTGGATCCAACGAGGGCACAATTATCTTACCACTCATCAGATGCATCTCTCCGAGCAATGCCATTAGTAGCGAAGTCTTACCAGATCCTGTGGGTCCAATAATAACGTTCAATTTACCTAGTTTGAACTCGATATTCAAATTTTTCAATTTAAAGTCAGGTCTGTCTTTATCCCAGGTCACTGTAGCATTTTCAAATCCAATTTTTTTTCGGTCCTGGGCAACGTTTAATTGACTATATTTCTGTGTATCATTTTCCTCTAAAAACTCTTGAACTCTGTCCAATGATACTTTAGATTGTATGACAAAACTTAACATGTCGGAGAGTTGATCCAATGGTGTCCGCAATAAAGAGAAAAGAGAAAGAGCAGTGAAGGCGATTGGTGTGGTTAAGACTTCGCCCTGAATGTAAATGTAGAACCAAAAGGCGACACTGGTAACAATTGTTGGTGTGATATACCAAACGAAGGAGCTCATCGCCCAAACGAGAGATCTTTTCAACAGGAGTTTCAGTTCAGTTTCTCTGATATCATCTATATCTTTTTCAAAATTCTCCTCCCAAGAGAAGAACTTAATGATGCGAATAGCTTGAAAGGCTTCATTCAGCTTCTGGATACGTTTATCGGTAACCGACAGATTTTCCTTCTGTAGCTTACCCAATAATGTGGCCAGTTTGAAGTTGAGTGGCATCATCACGATAATTAGAACCGCACCCAGGATGGCCGCTATACCCAGGAGATGGTATAGCAAGGCAATGGCAACCAATGCCATAACAGTCGCTTCCACAAATGCGTGTAAATAGGCACAAATTTCGCTTACTTTGAAAGCATCAACAGCCATGAGGTTTATGATCGCACCCAAATTAGCTGAAGAAGATGATTCTTCATCACCATCAATTTTTTCTTGATCGTTCAATTTCTGAGGGTCAATTTCATCTGTCGACTGTTTTCCTGAGTTCACAGAGATTTTTCTCTTTAAAGCCTTTGTATAGATTTCGGATATAATGATGGCTTTCATCCTGATGCAAACTCTCCTACCAAAGAATAGAGCTTGTCCTTGACAAATGGCAACGAAAACTCTACAGAAGAACATGCCAAACACATAAAACCAAGCCAGATTAGCCGGAGCCGAATCTCTGTCCTCAACATACTCCAGAATTCTCTTCAACAACAAAGTTGGAATGAAACTCACAATACTTTCGATGCATGCCCAGAATCCTTGTAAAGCGAGATATTTAGTAAAGAAAGACAATAGATTTACAGCAAAGCTTCGTTTCTTGCCAAAACGCTTAGTGTAATGCTTGAATTTCTTTACGACGAAAATTGAATAATCCTCTAGCGATAAACCCCAGACGTCTTTGCTCTCGATTGTAGACTTGTGAGCCGTCCAAATAAAGCGGTCAAGCCAGCTCCAGCTTATGAAGCTAGCAACAGAGGACACCGGCTCTGGCGATGGTATGGTTTCGTCATCAGTCTTGTAGATCACAGGATACTTGTTGCCGGTAGGGGAGAAGAAAAGAAGCAGGAACAGAATCAAATCAATGTATGTTTGGGATAGGTAATAGTTTCTCACCAGCTTCTTCTTAATGTGTCCGATATATATGGAACGGAACGGTAATAAGTTGGAGACAAACAGAAACAAGTAGCTAACAAAAGAAATAGCCCAAATGTTACCGGGGTATTTGTTAATCCAGTGAATAGATTGATTGATGTTAATCAGACGTAGAGAAACGATCGCGAGAAGGAACCCCCATTGTAGTACGCCCATCGCGGAACTTTGAACAGGAAACTCCGAGTAGTTCTTGGAATAATTGATGTAAACAAAGCAGTGGAAGACAAATTGGGCCAACACGAGTAGAAACTCAACAATCGTCCTTGATTTCTCTACAAATCCTCTTTTCACAAATTCCGGCTTACCGTGTGGCTCGCCATTGGTTTTAACACATTTCAACTTTTCGATCGAAAAATGGTTTTCCATCAGCTGCTCGCCGTTCGGAGACTCTGTACCGTCAGTATAGCGGTCTCCATTCAAGTTCGAGATCAAAGGCTTGTCCTCCTCATCGTCATTTCCATCACACAGAATCTCGTCAACTAAGCTCCGCTTCTTCAAATGCAGTTTATCGTAGTAATAGTAATGCGACCACACGTTGTATAACAGAAACAATACGGCAGATACTGTCAGACACAGTGGCAGATAGTAGTTAATATATAGAACTCTGCCACATTTCGTCACATCGTCATAGATCCAGAAGCGGCAATGGTCACCACTGAACCCATTGGAAGAGTGCATCAGTTATCGACCTTCCAATGACAATAATGGACCTGGATAGTGAGAATGGTACCTTCTTAAGAGTGATGGTGGTTCATCTGAGCACTTATTAGTTGGTTACACAAAGATGGCGATCACCCTAGACGACAAACACTGCCCTGAACCAATTCCCAGTATCGCACGTGACTCCAGAAGAATAGGCCAATATAGTGCTATTACATGATATAGTTGTATGAATACACATAGAGGCGCATCAGTCCTGTGTCGGGGTCTGTGCAGCCTCCTCCGTAGGGGCGGCTTCACCGGGCTCTTCGCGAGGAGCCCTTAGCGCAGCCACGTCGACCACGATCGGTCTTTCCTGCAGAGTCTTGCCCTGGAATTCTTCTACCTTCTTGTTGATATCCTGGGTACCGGTCAGATTCTCAAAGGTGACGAAGGCGATGCCTCGGTTCATCTTTTTGCTGAAAAACACGCGCTGGGTCTTGGTGTCCTTCATTCTTCTCATTGGGAGTACGACAAGTTCCGGTTTCGTGCCAAAGAACTCTGCTAGCTCCTCTTTGGTGGCAGAGTAGGGGATGTTATTCACATACAGTGTGTCGTTGGATCTTTCCATCTCCTCCAAGGGCGTTCTGTCCTTTCTAGGGGGCGCTGGTACGGCAGCGCCCCGGTTGTTAGTGAACTTGGCCCCAGCGCGGCCTCCACGACCGTTCCCACGTCTATTTCTCAACCTCTCCTGTCTCTCCGCGTCTCTCTCCTCCTGGGTCAACGCCTTTCTGATGTAAATGCCCTTGTCCTTCACCACCTGCTTGTCGTACTTCTGCTTAATGGCCTCGACATCGATTTTCTGGGGAAACTTCACGAACGCGTAACGGTTGTAGAACGTACGACCGTTCTTGGTCTTGGATGGGATCTCCACTTCGACTGAACCGAACTCGCCCTCGAAAACCTTCTTTAGATCTTCTTCACTGCAGTCTCTGGCGACGTTACCAACAAAGATCGTCGTCTCGGGATCAACAACAGGCACAGTGCTAACTTCAACAGGCTTGGTCTCTTCAACGGACATATTCTTCTGCTACTTTTTCAAATTTCAAAATTCCAACGGGACAAATCTCGCTACACTCTCTCGCAACACTCGAATACAACACTAACGTAATTGAAACTCCAATGGCTATCCGATAGATCAGTAATGCTATTCTATTCAAACTACTCTTGCCATTAACAAAGACCATTAACGCCACCTATCGTCGCCCCTTGGCCTTGTCTCCCTTTGGTCATCTTGGACGAAGGATCCGGTGAAAAATTTCGATTTAAAGGTGCCACGTGACCTATACGGTCAACTGATGCTGGATAGTTCGTAGCCTTGATCTGCTGAATGGTCTATTATACAGGTGGTAACAGCTTCAAGAGGTATGTAGTGGTCGTACTTATGCGGGATTGAGTCGAGGACCGCTTCTGTAACTAGCTTTCTTGCAAACCGATCGACCAACGACAGCAGCTCCACTTCAATAGAGATGACCTGTTGTTCCGGTGGATTCCAAGCACCCTTCAACATGGCAAGAGCCACTGTAAGGTGTTGGGATTCCTTCCCTGCAACACTTATCTCCTATAATGGGGTTACTCTCTGTGGTTCTCGTTTGCAATACTTGCCAGCTTCAACAAAGTAGATCCTGCGGTGGATGTGGGATAAAGTTGTTATTAGAGTAAAAAGTTCAATGCAATTGGGTCAAAATGATATCTATTTCATATATTTTGGTTCGGATTGAACTTAGGCGGAAGCAGCCTTGGCTCTCTTGGCCAACTTAGCTTGGGCCTTGTTACCCATGACACCACCACCCCAGTGCTTCTTGACTTCGTCGTATTTGTCGGCGAAGTTGGCGTTGACGGTGGAGATGATCTTGGCCAAAGCGGCTTCGTCCTCCTCTCTGACCTCGGTCAAAGCAGCAACAGCGGAGGTCTTTTGGTTGACCAAGGTACCTAATCTGGCCTTACCCTTGACGATGGCGTATGGAACACCCATCTTCTTACACAAAGCTGGCAAGAAGACGACCAACTCGATTGGGTCGACGTCGTTGGCAATCAAAACCAACTTAGCCTTCTTGTTTTCAACAAGGGAGACAACGTGGTTCAAACCGTACTTGACAGCGTATGGCTTTGGAGAAGCCTCCTGTCTGGTCTTACCCTCAGCGATGGCAGCAGCCTCCTTAGTCAATCTCTCCTTCTTCTCAGCAGCAGTCTCTGGTCTGTACTTGTTGAAAAGCTTGAAAGTCTCAGCAGCAGAGTTTCTGTCCAAAGTGTATTGGAACTGAGCAATAGCTGGAGGAACCTTCAATCTGATCGACAAGATCTTCTTTTGTCTTTGAAGTCTGACGTACTCTGGCCATTTCACGTATCTGGACAAGTTTCTCTTTGGTTGAATGTCTTGACCAATACCGAAACTCTTTGGAAAAGCGTGAGTCAATGGGTTCTTTGGCTTGCTAGACTTGGAAGCCTTGGAAGCAAATGGAGCTGGAGCAACTTTCTTAACTGGAGCCATCGTTGATTATTCACGATTCGACTTAAAGATGAAATTAGCCACTATCTCTGATATCAATGCTACCTATATTGAGCAGTCTTTATACTAAGATGCTATAGTACTGAAAAATTTACCGATGGTTTGCGTCGCTCTGGAAAATCTGTATTCTGAAAAAAAAAAAAATTCGTGTTAGTTTGTGGGTGTATGGGTTATGAGTTACAAGAACAGTCACATAAAGAGCCATTAAACCATATACAGATATTAGTTGATTATTGAAAGGAGTGGTAATTCGTAAAGTTGGTCAGTTTTAAACGTCGGATTCGTCTATAGAGTTGATAGACGATAGCCAGCCTCTGGATCTCTTTACCGCCTCTTCCCAGATTTTCCACTTTTTTCTTCGTTCGGAGTTGTTGGACTCACTGATGAAGATCTTGAGATCTGGCTTTAGCTCAAGCGGGCACTCTTGGCCTTTCTCAATCCCGTTGTAGAATACGTATTTCTTGACATCGCGAAGATCCTTCCACATGAGGCGATCCTTGGGGTCTTTGAATGCCATTTCAGCGGCGATGGCTGCACCGAGAGCGGTACATTCATGTGTGGGGGATCTTCTGACTTTGATGCAGGGACCTAAGATGTTGGCTTGTATTTGCATCACCTCATCGGAACGGGACATTCCTCCGTCCACTGCCAATGTGGACAAGGGAGATTTTTCGTAAGTTTCATCGCTGATCTCTTCTAGAAAGTCTTTATCCTTAACGCCCAGGGCGTCGGAACTCATCGCCTTGAGAATGGCCCGCGCTTGAAAGCAGACGCCTTCGACTGCAGCTCTCGCTATGTGTGACGCTGTAGTGAATTGCGACATACCCATGATCGTTGCGCGTGCTTCGGGATCCCAGTAGGGGGCAAACAGTCCGCTGAATGCTGGCACAAAGACGACGCCACCTGAATCCGGTACACGGCTTGCCAACGGTCCAATATCCTCTGCTTTGGGGATCAACCTCAAGTTATCTCTTAGCCATTGAACCACGGCACCAGCCACGGCAACAGAACCTTCTAGGGCAAAATGCGGTTTTCTAGCCTCTTCGTCCTCGAGATAGGGAAACCAATATCCAAACGTTGTCAAAGCACCGTGTTGCGAAATAAGCTTAGTGGATCCTGTATTGTACAGCAAAAAGCAGCCTGTACCGTAAGTACATTTAGCAGAACCCGGTTTGAAGGCCAACTGTCCGACTAAAGAAGCACTTTGATCACCCAATGATCCTTGTATGGGGACTCGAGGTGTCCTACAGCTGAATTCCTCAAGTAATTCCCAGTCCTGTGCACTGATGTGTTCCTTGGTCACTTGCGGTACGCAGAAATCACCATAGTATTCTGCAGATGACACAATTTTTGGCAAATGAATTTTCTCTCGGTCTATACCCCAATACTCAAGAAGTTCCTCATCGTAGTCCAGAGTGTCGAGGTTCATGAAACCGGTACGTGAAGCGTTAGTAACGTCAGACACAAATGTGTTGCTAGAAGTTAAATGATAAATCAACCACGCGTCAACAGTTCCAAACATAAGGTCACCCTTCTCATAGGCTTCTGCCACTTTTGGCTCGTTATCGAGTAGCCAGCGCAATTTTGAGCATGAGAAGTACGTCGAGTACAGGGGTAGTCCAGTCTTATTTCTAAGACGAGCCTGTTCCGCCTCGCATGTGTTATTTCTCTTCTCAGTAACAATCTCTGCATTTCTGGTGTCATTCCACACTATACCATACTCTACGATGGGCATACCAGTGCTCTTTGACCACACAAGCGTGGTTTCTCTCATGCTTGCGATGCCGATGCAATGAATCCTGTATGGCGGTAATCCATCAGGGATACGTTGGCTGTTTATTTGCCGAGCAAACGCCAAAGTCTTAGCGAAGCATTCAACAACGTTGTTCAAAATATTCAATGGTTTACATTCCACCCAACCGGGCTTGGGAAACCTCAAGGTGGGATCACCTGTTGTCTTTATCAAGTCTTCAATCTCCAAAAACTCATTCTGTTCAATAGCTATACCTTCTGCCGAAAAGATAGGCTGATTTTCATCGTCAACAGCAAACCTCCTCTTACCAGAAGCTGCGTACTTCTCCTTCGAGGCAGACGTCGAATATTCAATCTGATGTTTAGCAACTTCTTGTCCCAGCCTGTTAAACAGGATGGCGCGCGACGATGTCGTCCCGACATCGATCGCTGCAATCAAAGGAATAACTTCATTCACCGTTATCTTGGAATTCTCGTCTGCTGTCATATTCGGCAAAGAGTACTGACTTTTAACGGTATAGTTAGGTCTTTTCCAAACAGTGAATTCTCTTTGTAGCCTTATGCTCCTTGTTGGGAAATGTATTCGAACGCAACGACCAAACATACCACGATTGACATCTTTAATAGTCCTCCGAGATCTTTAACCCGCAAAGTTCACATACTATTAATCGTGCATTCGCGGCCATTGCATCATGTCCACCCTCGCACGAAGGGGCGATGGGCTTGTTCTAGCGTGCGCGAGGCGCTTCCGATGCTCCGGGAACTTGCAATTCGATTCTAAAGAGACTCCAGCCGCTCGCTTCTGGCCGGCAAAGGAGTTCTTGGCGTGGATACATGGAAGTTGTCTTGACAATACGACTGTTTTCAAGCACATGGCCGCTCTAGGCAACCGGTTGACGAGGGGCAAGCATAGTCACAGCGAATATCATTGTGCTGTTAGGTCAGCAGGCCATGTTCTACCTCCGGGACGGTCTCTGTGCTATCTTGCTATACCTCGAACTGGCAATTGCCTTCGTGCCGTTATTGATACCTTAAGGTCCCCATGCCACTGCCACTCAACCCTTCAGAGAACTTTCTTGCTGAGATGCTATTCTAGTTACCGAACATCAGATCGAACTCGCTATCACTCACCAGAAAGCGCTGCATTCTATTGTCACCTGCAGTGATTGGCTTATTCGATCAATCAGTCCTACCGTCCACTGCCGACTTCTTATACCTGATTAGTAGTTCATTGCGTGTTAGAAGCTCAGAACAGGCGGGACTAGCCGCTGAGAAGTTTCACTAAAATGAATGTTATATAGCAAGTATACTATTTTTTTATCTGGGACCTCTCTATTATGAAACTGGAACGGCGCTACCAAACCAAACTTTTAGCCGCCCAAGTTGAAAAGAAGGCGTTTCAACTTTTAAGCATCACTTTAAATGTTCAGTGCCAGTGAGCTGGACGTTCTCTTGGATGCCGTCTGGTATTTGATGTGCCTGATGTGCTTGCCGCCACTATACTGGTCTTTCTCGGCGGCTCGAGTACTGTACGGTAATGAGTGCTTGGTTAACTCTAGGAGGATGTACCACAGAGCTCGAAGGATGTTGTGAGTGATTCCCGGAGGACATTTAGCTGGTTATTGCAGCAGCACTGGAAAGAAGGGCGTTGAAGCAGTTTGGGGGACGGCAAATTTCAAGAGAACCTCGGTAGAAGCATTATGCGACAGGATCATTAGAATGCTGAGTTGTTATTAAGCAGTTTCTGGAAAGAAATATGCCCTTTAATAGTATCTTCCTCATCCCACAGAAAGACGCCGGGTTGAGAGCGGATCTGTCAGCAGCACCTGGATCCCATCAGTTATCTATTGCAATAAGCTTGACTTGGGCTGGCAATGACTCAACCTAAACAACGAATAAGTGAAGTTTCTTTACCCAAGAGCAGAGAGCCGCAATAAGCGGTACGCAGCTGGACAGAGAGCAGAACAGCTGATTCACTTGGAAGACAACTCAAATAATCAAGAACGATGACAGGTGTCGTATCGGAAGCATTCAAGATTTACATGCTTAAGAGATTTTGGAGCCGAGTCTTTCTTACGAGAATCGATTTTCGCTCGGTTTACAGCTAGATAGACTGACAACTGAGTTAAATGCTACAGAAGCAGAATTCATGGCGAGGATAAGTTAAGCAGTCCGATAGTTCATTGATATTAGAGCCTTGATTCTTCCTCCATTGCCCGGTACTTTTGAGCACGGGTTTTACCTGATTGCCAAGTTCGATCGTACAGAGGAAACAGGTGAAGTAGCGTTTCGCCAGTTCCGTTTTCTTTGAAGAAGGCCTCCAGGTGCAGATTATTGGTAGAATGGGACGACTGTCCGTCAGTTCGAAGGATTCTGACCGTTCAAAGAAAGATAGTGGTTCTAAAAATGCTAATGCAGATCCTAATAAAAAGAATAACCCTCAGAAAGCTCTGAACGATTTCTTGGCGGATCCTCAGGCTTTCCCTGAGCCCAAGAGGTATCATAATGATATGCATGAGACTGACTTCGTGGAGAGTAGAAGTCGCAGCAGCAGTAGACATACCCGCAAGAGTTCGAACGACGGCGATGAATATGACTACGAAATGCAAGATTACTGGCCTCAGCCAATCACCTCCAGGGGACGCTCAAAGACGTCTTATATTCCACAGTATACGATAAGCAATGCTTCTCAATTTCAAATTCATGAAGTTGTGCCAAACACACAAATGGCTATTTCCTCCAGTACAGATACAACAGGTGGCCTAAATGGGAGCTTACCTGGTACGGAAAATGCTCGTTCAGAACTTAGACCAAGAGGCCAGACGGTCTCATCGAACCTCTTGCATCTCGGGGACATCTTTAAGAACAGTGAAGATGCCAACTCGCATAATGCATCTACCTCAGGTCCACGATCAAGACATGGGTCGGAAAGCCACAGATCCAATGTTGAAAACTCTAATGCAGCACAAGATATCGAATCGGATCCTCGCAATGTTCCCATGATGGTTAAGCCAAAGACTCTTTACCAGAACCCACAGACCCCGACCGTTTTGCCATCCACCTATCATCCAATCAACAAGTGGTCTACAGTAAAACACAGTTATTTAAAGGAATTCCTAGCCGAATTTATGGGGACCATGGTGATGGTATTTCTAGGGTCTGCTGTGGTATGTCAAGTTGTGGCGGCAGGTAAAATACAACAAAATCAATTCAATGAAGCACTCGCCAACCTGAACAACGCATCAGAAGAGCTTGTGGCCACCACAAGAACTTTAACAAACATCGTATCTTCCGTGTCAGGAGGTACATTTGACGACATCGCATTTGGTTGGGCCGGGGCAGTTGTTATGGGCTATTTTTGTGCTGGTGGTAGTGCGATCTCAGGCGCCCATTTGAACCCATCAATTACGCTTTCCAACTTCATTTTCAGAGGCTTCCCCGCGAAGAAGATGCCATATTATCTAATCGGTCAGTTGGCAGGTGGCTTTGCAGGTGCACTGACATTGTTCATATTTTACAAAAAGGTTATTCAGGAAGCGTACGATGAATGGTGGAAAACTGAGAGCGTAGCCTCTATGTTTTGTGTCTTTCCGAAACCTTACCTGTCGTCCTCACGGCAATTCGTGTCAGAATTCATCTGTACAGCGGTACTGCAAGCGAGCACCTTCGCTTTGACTGATCCTTATACCTGTCTGTCGTCGGATATCTTCCCACTGCTGCTGTTTGTGCAGATTTATGTGATCAACGCTTCGATGTCCTACCAGACGGGGGCCGCGATGAACATGGCTCGCGATTTAGGTCCTCGCCTTGCCCTCTATGCCGTTGGCTTTGATAGAACCATGCTATGGGTGGCACACAGGCACTTTTTCTGGGTACCCATGGTAGCTCCATTCCTTGGTTCAATGACTGGAGCCCTGATATATGACGTTTGCATTTACCAAGGGCACGAATCACCGGTGAACTGGCCACTATCTGTATACAAGGACATGATACTGAGGGCCTGGTTCAGGCGGCCTGGCTGGAAAAAGAGGAATAGAGGCAGAGCCACGTCGGACTTGAGCGATTTCTCCTATGACGACGACGATGAGGACAACCAGGAGCGTCACAGTGCCAACCCATTGACCACGCCGAGGACGAGAACGCTATCATCAGTTTCGGACGTCGAAGAACCAAGACAGAAATCTGTGCAGTTCAAATCCGTTCAGGGCAGAGGGAAAAGATACTACGGCGGCGTTCCGACTATTCTGGAAGATGAGGATTCCATTGCCACTGCATCCCTAGGGGACGCGGCTTCGGACTCAGTGATATTGTCTGATGCCTCGTCTCTGGATGATCATGACATTAAAGCCAATGATCAAGACCTCTACCGGAAGAAAAAGTGATGGCATACCAACTTGTACATTAGAAGATCTTACATACTACCATGTAAAGAACAGAATCAGCACACAAACCACGATTACTGTCGCCAATATTATAGCATTTTTCCTCCTCCTCACGCCAATCTTGTTAATCACCTGGTTGATTCCTGGAACCCTCTGCAAAGTCTGTAGCACTTTATTGTTCGCACTTCGTAAAACCCCACTCTGTGCGCTGAATTGATCCCTAGTCTCCCAGGCCTGCGTGATAAGTCTATCGAGGATATTGTGCGATCGGTCAACCCTTCTGGTCTCGTTCTGGAAGTATTCGTCCTCGTTTCCGCCGGGATTGGCTGCCGCTTCGAGAGCCTCCTGCTGCTGCGCAATATCATTCTTCACATTGAACAACAGATTCAATTTATTCCGCTCCTGCTGGATTGACGATCGAATATTGCGGAAGTTTTTCCAATGTTCTTGTAATGCTTCCTTATGACGCTGAACTTGCGAAAGCTTGGACGCTGAAATATTCGGATTCTCATCACAAATGTGCGTTAAAGTCTCCAGCACATCCTGCCTCTTGGTTAAATTCTCCTCCAGAAGTTTATCCAAATTTTTCTCCTTACCTGTAGGTTCTGAACTAGTTGTCTGTGCAAAGGTCGAGTACCGGGAAAGCAGCGAATCGGTTTGGGACTCCAGCGATATTACCTGGCTTCTTACAGTGACAAATGACTGAGAATTCGACATCTAGGCTTCTTATCCTCTTCTTTATATCTGCTAGAGTAGTATCTTGGACCATTTTTTTCAGCTATTTGCTAGCCAGCTGAACAAAAAGATGCTTAACCATCTGTTCAGATAGCCATTCTTGAACTCTGGCTTGTCTCCGACGATCTCTGCCGTGTCGCACGGATGGAACGCGAACCAGGTTTCCTGGGAGTGCGAAGAGTTCGAGAAGAAAGCGTCTAAACTGACCGTAAAACTGTCGTCTATGCCCAGCACCTGTGCAACATCGGGCGGGAACCAGGGCGCAAGAAGGTCAATTTCGTCGTCCTGAGACTGGGCCCTTCTCCAGAGCCTGAATAGCAGCTGGGGTTCCTGGTAGACGTGCGAATAGCAGATCTTGAATTCGATGTAGCATAAGATATTGTGCTGGGCAGCTGAAGATGGTAGCGCCGTTTGGAACAAAACTGTACCATCAACGAGCAAAGGTCGGATGTTGGTGACCAGATCGCTGCTCTGGAGGATAGAGTCGCATATTTGACGCAACTGGGAACAGTACTCACCGTAAGTGAGCATTCTTTTGGTCTTAGTCTGTAGAACAGTGCTTGCAATTGGGTATACAAGGAACAAAACGTTAAAACGACCATGAACAATCGTGATGCCCTCGGCCCAGATTAGCGGCAATGAATCGTAATGCATACATATAAATAAGTA
This sequence comes from Torulaspora indica, assembly GCA_931305995.1. Lineage (NCBI taxonomy): Eukaryota > Fungi > Ascomycota > Saccharomycetes > Saccharomycetales > Saccharomycetaceae > Torulaspora > Torulaspora indica. The sequence continues at coordinate 16,627 of CAKNUP010000008.1, read as the reverse complement.
GAATAAATATCAAACAGGACACGTTTCCCACGCAGTGGTATCGGCCATCGCTCCGAGCGTTGCGGCTTCAATCGGTCGCCATAGCTTTCTTGATCTCGGCGATCGCTAAACCAGGGTTCAAGCCCTTTGGACACGTTCTGGTACAGTTCATGATGGTGTGACATCTGTACAGCGACATGGAGTTCTGCAACATGCTCTTTCTCGCAGCGGAAGCCTCGTCTCTGGAGTCGATCAACCAACGGTACGCCTGCATCAACACGGCGGGGCCCAGATATTGCTCCTGGTTCCACCAGTAGGAGGGACACGAAGTCGAACAGCACGCACACAGAATACACTCGTACAGTCCGTCCAACTTCTTACGGTCCTCGACGCTTTGCAACACCTCCTTGCCGTCCGCTGGGAACGTAGACCGCTGCAAATACGGCTGGATCGACTTGTACTGCTGGTAAAAGTTCGTCAAATCCGGCACAAGATCCTTGACGATGTACATATGCGGCAAAGGGTAAATTTTCAACTCCTTGGTGTGATCCTGGTCAATCTTACACAAACAGGCAAGCGTGTTTCTGCCTCCTATGTTCATAGCACACGATCCACAGATCCCTTCTCTACAAGATCTTCTCAAAGTCAACGTAGAGTCCTGCTGGTCCTTAATTTTCAAAAGAGCATCCAAAACCATAGGTCCACAGTCATCCAAATCCACCTGGTAGCTCTGCAAACGTGGTTTTTCAGCTGGTTTGTCCGGATTCCATCTATAAACCTTGAAAGTCTTCAACCGTGGTGCCGCTCCGGCCGTTGCCAAACCTCTCCTGCAAACAACTCCCACTACACTCCTCTTTAAAACACCACTCATCATCATACTAGGCTTCCAGTGGCAATAAACCGTCCTTACAGCCCACACTGCTTACTCATTACAATCCCTCCAGAACCCTCCCACCTTATATACTCGCGAGAATCTCCGGGGTTGAAAATCTTGGAAATTTTCGGAGCCGATAAGGCGGTCATTCTGTACGGAAATCTGCAATACGGTCACGTGCACTGAAATCACCATACACGGAAATCACGACGTACGGAAATCTCATTACGTACGGAAGGTCACGTGCGTAACATCACTGTGCACGGAAATCTCGAAATAATACTAATATATGGCTAAGAGTAGTGTAGATGAGCATAGATGGGTCTATGTTTCGAAGGTAGCTGGTTCATAGCGTTGCCTCGCAGTACTTGTTGTACTCTGTGACGGCTATGGCGATGTGCTTGTACATGTGTTTTCTTTCTTGTGTGTCTGAGATCGGGATAAAGTACTCGGACTTGGTCTTGAGTCTGATGTGGATTCCGCCACGCTGTAGGATGATTCCCTGGATACCGTGGTAGTCGGTGACCCACATGGTCTCCTGGGAGGCGATGTTGATCTCGATAATGTGTTCCATGGAGACGAGCACGGCGAGTTCTCGGCCGGGCAGCACGACGTGCGTCAAGTAGTTGTCGTTCATGAACAGGCCGCCGTCGACGCATTTGAGCCAGTATTGGCCCTGGGATTCCATGAGATTGAACGGTCTGATGATCTTTTCGTGGTAGTCGACGTAGCGGGGCAGCCTTACACGCATCGAAGAGGGAGCGTCCAGCGCGGAAGCAGTGCTCTTGACGCCCTGGCTCAGGTTGCTGGTGAGATCAAGGAAGCCGATGGCGGTCTTGGTGGGCAGGCCAAAGAGACCCTTGCCTAGACCCTTGATAAAACCCGCGGCACCTTCTTTCTGGGCGCCGTTCATGGGATCAAGCGCCATCCCGGTGAAACCGCTTCCAAGGGTGTTGACAAAAGTCTGGGCAGATGAAGAGATTACGCTCCTCCGGTTCGCATTCATTCTTTGCTGTAACCTTCTCTTTTCTTGAAACTCCTGGTCCTGCGTGAATGATAGACCCTTGGCCATCGACCCTGTGAATTTGGCCATGCTGTCGGATAGACCGAATACGGTCTTCTTGGCGAAACTTAAACCTCCCTTGGCTAGATGAATTCCCAACTCCTGTGGTCTGTCATTCATCATGTAGCCCTGGTACGGCTCGTAAAAGATATCCCAAACACCTGAACTGATGGTGTTGAATAGTCCCACTGGATTACCAAGGAAATCGGCAGATCCCAAAATCTTGTGAATCTGGTAAAAGAACTGCTGTCCGTAATGAGTCTGAATGGCTTGCAGTAATGTGTCAATCGGCACCCTCACATTGGCCATATACAGGGAGTTTAACTTTATGGGGGCGTCATTAACATTGGCCAGCGTCATAGTCAACATGTCAATTAAAAACAATATGGTGCCTTGCGATTCCAAACCAAGTCTGCTCTGTTCGCTTTCGAGGAAATTATGCTGATCTGATCTGACAAAAGAGATGTGTAATAGCATGGGTTGAACGTGAAATATCTCAAAATACATGTCTTCTGCAACTTTAATGTCTTTGCACTCCGGTAATGTGATTGTATCACTATAATGGGTTTGTGTTCCGTACTTATTCCAAACAGCACCAGGGAATTTAGCAAAGTCCAAAAGGGAAATAAGTAATTCTTCATCCAATTGTATTGAAAGCTCCTGGAGCAGTAGGGTTGCGTGCTTGAAATATTTCAAACCATGCGACTCATCCTTCACCTTCGAAATCGATCCGGAAATCACAGGATGATTCTCAACTTCTTGAGCTGTATTTAATACAGTCGCAGGGTACAACATATTTTGAAAGGGGCTACCAAAAAGCTGATTATCAATTTGAACCCATTTCAATTTCCAACTTAAAGTCTGATATAGGTCCGACTCATTATAGCGCAACTCCAAGCCATTGGCATAGACGTACAGGATTTCTTGCAAAGAGGCGTTTATTAAAGAAATCCCAACACCCTTTAACGATACGATGATTTTTTTCTGGAAGTTTTTATCTTCTTCTTCGGCTTCAAATCCGTCAGCGCTGCTGTTCACCGATAATGACGAAGAAGTCTTCTTTGATCTTAATTTGTAAAGACTCACTTCTGGATTGTATTTTGTTATGACCAGCGCTTGCGTTGGTCCATCCGCAACTACGTTCAAATCCACAGTAATCATATCTTCGTTAGCAAGTTTTGCTGGAAGCCTCATGGGTTTGAGATTCCCAATCTCTGCCAGTTGGATTTCTCTTCTCAGACCTCTGGCTGTTAGGACAATCTTTTTCTGCCTGGCTGCCGGATAATCCCATGCATAGGGCATGACGCTCTTAGGAGGCAACCTATAGTAAAGTGGCTTATATTCAATTTCGTCAAGCTCATCAAAAGTATCATAGTCATAGTAGTCATCGATGACGCGGGGGTCCCTCTGGTAGAAAATGAACTCCTGGTCACTAAAATTTCTAATTGAATAAGGCCAACGGTTGTCAGCGTCTTTCAACCTGATGAATACGGTGGCATTTTCGAGAATGATTTCCACTTTGAGAAGCATATGGGTGGAGTCTTGCTTCAGTACTTTCAGATAAGTCAATCCAATATCTTTGATAAAGAATGGCGCGGACCAGTCACAATTAGTGCCAAGAAACTTAATCATCAATTGCTTATTGACTATGTTTCTCATTTTGTACAAGGGCTTGGAATGATCAGCGTCGAGTTGCGATACATTCGTCGATCCCAATTCACATATCTCCACTGGTAAGTTCAAACAATTATGAATGATGTACCGAGGCGCAATCTCAACAATCTTGCTGAAAACATACTGTCCTTCACCTTCTGATATAGTAACGCCGAGATTGGACTCCTGCTCCTTGTTTGGAATGTTCACGATAGCGTCCAACGACTGTCCAATGGCATCGAAAGATAGTGGTAAACTCCAATCTGATTCTTTGAATCTGATACACGCGCGATTTTTATTATGGCCATCGGTTTCGAAGGAAAACATCTTTGGCGCTGTATAACGTTGACTGCCAGAAGTTTGAACCTTGACCTGAGCAATATTTGTACGATCTCCCTGTATATATAAGTCCTTGCCAGTCTTGTTGAAGATGATGTATGGGGAAGATATCTTCAAGATCTTTGCTCTAGTTCCGTCAACGGCTTGATAATGGAGGGCTGCGCGGAAAATCTGTCCGCCAGCAAGCTTGGTAGTTATTTGTGTCTCCGGTTTTAAAGAGCTGCGAGCAGCAGTATTGACAATGGAAGGTTTTGAAAGTGGTGCATCATCAACTAATGGTTGTATGCTGAGTAGGAGGAAGTTATCCAAGGACACATCGTGAATATCGACTCTTGAACTTTTTTCCAGCAGTGTCAAGTTTTTATGCTCTTGCCTCTTATCGTAGAGCGTGAATTTTAAATCACTTGATAACAGATTCTCTATTACTAGGGGTGGAGACACGATAATTTTCATTCGGGGATAAATTTTAGCTAGTGGTTCTTTGGCATCAAATTTCCCATTAACTTCGAGGTAGAATTTTTTATTTGGATCTGCAATTGATCTGCATTCCACCGATAAAGATGATTTCAACAAATCGCGCCATGATATGACTTGCTCAGACCAATCGTAATCTTCCCCAGTTGATGGCTTGATCCGTAGCTTTGAATCATAGGAATAGCTTACGGGTACGGAATGGGTTTTCGAGGGATCAATAGTGCTAATTACCGGCTCCAAGTCATCCGTAGCCTCTACCTTCAGTAACACTGGTATCGAAGTAGCATTCTCCATAACTAAAGTAGATCGGAAGGTTATGGCCTTCACATTGTCTTCACCCAATTGCAATTCACAAGCCAAACGATTGTGAACATGGTTCACAGCAGGTTGTAGCACAAAAAGAAATTCTCCTTCTTGTGTTGCGTCAATCTTCATAGTGGTCTTGTAACTTGATTCAGCTACTATAGCGGCCAAATTACAACCTTTGGTGTCCACGTCAAGCTTCTCTCTAACTGTTCGCCAATCTTCAAATTCCCAGGGTATGGTGTCCCTTGCTTTCAAAGTAGTCAATCCCCTTCGCTCTTCGCCATTATCTGTGGCTATCCATATCTCCAAATCGAATTCCGTGTCGTTAATAATTCTATATGGCTTTTGAGCACCTCTTGAGCTTATATTGATATCACCAGTCAATGTGCCAGGAATTTGGGATAACATCGCTATAGTTCTCGAAGATAACGTCAATTCTGCCACTTTTCTTGATACAACGTCGAATCGAATGAGGGCATCTCGCTCAGAACCTTTCGAAAGATGGAATGAGATTGGGAATTCTTCAACCAAGGGCTCCCAACTCGATCGGGAATAGTTGAAAACGTTAATAAACGTCTCCAAAGTAGCGAGGGCATCGACGTCCGTTGACCAATTTTTCACTGACGCCTGAAATGGGTTGACATTCATATCCAAAATTGGCAGCTCATGCACATCACCAATAAGCAGCAGCCTTAAGCCTCCGAAATCAGCATCCAACTTTTCTCCGCGAACCACGGTGTCGACTTCTGTTGCTCGTCTACCATCGTGACGGGAGCTAGCATTTAGAGAAGAGACAAAGCTGGGAGCATATCTTGAGAGCTTTTTCTCAAATTCCTTCGAGAACGCACCATAATTAGAAACCTGGTCGTTTGCAGATGGAGCGTCTGAACCGTCGTCCATCTGCGACATGAGTCGCCGAAAGATTAACGTCGCCAGACGAATATCCCTCAGGGAAATACTCAAAGTTAAAGGTTCCACCGATATCTGGACGTTAGTCAACATTCTTTCTGGTGTAGAGTTCCTTTTATCTATAACCAACGATGAGGAAAACTCATCTAGCAGCCGAACTTTCTGTTCACTATCGGAGTTCATTCTCACAAATGACATTCCAACGTTGTTGGCAGACAAAGCTGTTATATTTTGAGCTGATAACAGAAACTGTCCAACATTGAAAACCACAGCTTCTGACCTCAAATCCGACGGATCAGCCAGTAATATTACAGCGGCATCGACGATGTTTAGCGAATAGTGAAGCTTCGTTTCACTCCCCAGAACTCCAATATTGGTAGGGGCTGCGTTTGAATCATCATAACTGGGCGTATCGGTTTCGACTTGCGCCGATTGACTGGTAAAAGCCAAATCACAAAACTTTTGCACGGCAACTAAATAATCCATTGCTAGTATAACCTGTGGACTATCGATTGTGACCGATAAGTTAATCAACTTCCCTTCGCTCAAGTTCTTAGCAGTTATCGAGCTCATGAATTGATAATTTTCGTTTACAACCTTGGGAATTAACTCAGTATGTCTATTATCCTTCTTATCTCTTATATCCACCACGGAAAAAGTGGCCATATGAGATTCTGCTTCTCCTGTTCCATCATTGTTGTACCTGGCCTTCAACGCCAAATCGTGAAAGGTTAGCACGGTCAAACCCTTTTTATCAAGTTTAGTCGCTTTAGCTGTATCATTAAATAGCGTCAGTGAAACTTCAGGAGCATCAAACTGAAAGTCTAGTTTCAGACCCTCGAGACGCTTCCGGTCTCGCTCAACGTCAACGGGCGATGGAGAGTCAATGTTCGTGCTGGCTGCAGCGCTATCTCCAAAAGCGTTGGCATATATTTCGTCCTCTCCAAGTTCCTCAGACGTAAGTTCGTTTATGTCAAAAGCTGCGGTTACTTTCTCGGAGATTCCAACCAAGTAACGCAGTTGCAGTTCTGTGAGCGATGTTTTCAAAGGATCAAAATAACCTTTAACTTTGAATTCCGGACATGTGAGGGCTGCCATTGGGTCATGTTCAACATCGAAAGTTAAGCACATATTGTCAATAATGTGCAAAAGCTGGTTATCACCATTTTCTAGGTTGAAGTTGGACAAGAGTTGTCCTTCTCTCAAACCTAACTTTAGGTGATTGATTTTGTGTGTGTCTGTGAGATCAGAGAAATCGTTTTGAATAAAAAATTCCCCCAGATAAAATCTCATGCTATCGTAGATATCATTGCAGGGATCAATCAGTTTTGGGAACTCAATTATAGGTGCTTTTATGAGTATATCCATTTTCAAGTTATTGACTGACTCAATCGATGGAGCTTGATCGTAGGCTAGTTCACGCGCCTTATCGAATAAATTCTTTAGCTTTTGAAGTTTGTAAAAGAAATTGACAAGCTTATTGATTGAATGCTCAATGAAATTAATATGCAACGAACCCGTAGTGTATTTTAGGACTGAGTCATAGTTGTTCGGATTATTGGCTGGATCAAAGGTCTCGTACGTTAGTTCAGCGAGCTCCCCATCACTCATACTGATCACTTTTCTGAAAATGGAATCTCTAGGGAAACTTTCCGAGACCTCATCTGTGAGTTCCAGTCCTCCCAACCTCATACTCACTTTCATTTTTTCAGGGAGTAGGAACATTGTAAACTCTCCTGCAGATAGCACTAAAGTTGCCAGTTTTAACGAATCATCATTGAATATGATAACCATACCTGCCATATCAACCGCAAGATCGAGCTTTTGTGGGGCGTCTTCTCGATTTTCTTTATTGTGTCTCAAGACGTCAGCCGGTACTTCGGGAGTTGACGGATCTGTGAAGGTGGTTAGAGCAAAGTTCATCAAAGTAAGGATTGATTTTGGCGTCAAGACAACGCGCAACTGCTCCATATTCATTTTAACGTCTTGATCGAAAACTTCAATGCGTAAGCCATCATGAAGAACTATTCTTTGCTTCCGGTTATAATCGACGGTGAAGAGATCCTTTTCCCCTGTAGGTTCAGCAGCTCCGGGCGAAATCAAGTACCGAAACTCATCATTATCGGTTTGTTCAATAAAATCCATAACACTTATAGAATGGACGTTGAGTTTTATCTCTATCTCTTTAGCTTTCTTCACTAACATCATTTTCACGTTACTTCCCAGGAAATCAAGCAACTTTTTACAACTCATGGATCTATTGTCCTGACATTTGTAGAGCGAGACCTGTATAGAGTCCACTTCAAATTGAAGCTGGAACAGCTTTTGGGCAATCTGTGCCGGAGTCATCTTCTCAAGGGCCTGCATAGTCTTTTTAAGCTGAATTTGTAACTTTTTGTCTTCGTTTCCCATGGCAGCGTACTGCTCTTTAAAGTCAATATCTGATTCGAAGTCCGTGAAATTGGGAATGCTCTTCTCAAGGAGTTGCATGATAACCTTATATTGATAGTCGTTCAATGAAAGATCCAACTTCTGAAGATGACCGAAAGCCTTTGCTCTCGGAAGATTATAAGCTCTGGGCAGAATTGAGATATCAAGAGTAAGTTCCAGTAACAGTCCACTCAAGATGCTGTACTGCTCACCTTCTGCAGAACCATTCAGGCTTGAAATCGTAGAACGGACATCAGGACCAACAAGTATCTGAGTGTCTTGCAGATATAACTGGAATCTATCGAACATCAGGCCTTTCAGCTCCAAGTCGTCAATTTCGTCGTATTCCTCGGGACTCATCTGCCTGATTTGCTCAATCCTCTGTTTAGGCACTAGATCACTCACAAGCGCTATATGACCAGCATCGATGACGGCACAAGGAGTATCCCAAACGTGAGGATCTAGAGGTATTATAATCAAGGGAGCCTGAAGATCAAGGGTTATATTTGCAGTCTTGTGCTCCTCCAATAAAGATTCAAGCCCCATCCTTGTCTGAGTAGTCCAACCTTCCATAGTTGCCTCGGCGGCGTTGATTATGGCAGTTATTGTTTCCATATGCTGCTTTGGTGGATTGAAAAAGTGAATAATTTCGTTGATAAAATGTACGTGGTAGAATATGGTCATACCACGTAATGTAATGTCCACTTTCGAATCAGCAGATTCATCCAAGGGATTAGACTCAAAAAAGGCTTTAAATAGTGGTTCAGGGTTCCCATCGGCATCAACGAGAGAATCAGCTTTGAGATTTTTCACGCTGATGATATGTTTGTAAAGAGTGTTTGGAGAACCATCCTCAACCTTGAACTCATGCAGTTTAAAGGATGTTAGGAAGGACCCTGTTCGTTGCAAAAACTCAAGTTCGCAATTGTTGAAGATGATCTCGCCTAGTTGCATACAGTGAGCCCTGTTCTTGATTGTAAAAGCACCTTTCTTCAGCAAACCAGTTATCTTCATGGTTGTCCGGTCTTTTGGTATCTGTGTTTCCATTTCGCTACTCTCGTCAAACTCAATGGCATCATACAACTCTTGCCTCTGCTCTTCAGTGAGAAGAAGGTCCTCCGCCTCATTATTTGTTTCCTTTCCGCCTCCCCACCATGACGAGAACCAGCCTCCAGAACTGCTAGTTGCTTGCTGAGTGATTGAAGATGCGCCATCTCTTGTGGTCAACTTCTTCTTGGCGTATTCCTTCTTCGCTATTGATCGGAACAGTATCAAAGAATCAAAATCAAGAATCCTGTGCAGCTCATCCAACTTCTTCTCGTCTTCTTGAGACGCCAACTTTTGATCGATGTTGCCCTGTTGAAGTTTCTTCATCCAAAGCTGGACGTAAAGTCTTCTTTGCTCGCATCTTTGCTTGATATGCTCCCATGTCCATGCCTCATTCTTCTCATGAATTTCATCTAAGACACAAGAAGCGACGTACTTGAACCATCCGCTCGGATTCTCATTAATCGAATATTCTGGTCTTTTTTTCTTGAATTTTTGCGTCTTTTGACTCAAATGTAAACTGGAGACAGTGTGAAGAATATCCGCATACTCAGAGTCATCCAACTCGAATCCTAACTCATCAAAAAGTACATTGAGTTCAATATGCGGTCTCTCTGCAGTTGAACCCAGCTTATTAACACTGAGCCTCCCAGATCCGGTCACGGGTTTAAGAATATACTGGAAACTGGGGATCCCCTTGCCTCCGCTCGCCACGGCGTTCTTGAACTTTGATATCAGGATATCATGATCTAGGATATCGTCCTCCTCCTCTATCGTAACAGCTTTTGTATTCCAATACAGACACAACGAGTTCAAAGTCACCAGCTTGTGTGTCACATCCTGCGTCATCGATATGAAGCTGGGAGTCCAACCAGAATCGGTCGAAACCGCAGATAGCTCACTCAGCGTGATACCAATCGAACATGGGCCCTTAGACAAAACCTGACTCATATCCTCGTACCTCACATGAATGTTCTTGATCGTAACCTGAAGATTATCCACTATCTTGGTCATAAGCGACTGCATAAAGGACTCATTCTCATTCCCCTGACCGTTCGGGTTCTCTGCGGCCGATCTCGCCTGGTTTGCCAGCTCCCACTCGGCCAGTTTATGCAATTTGACCCGCAAATCGCGCTCTATCTGCTCTTCCGAGTGCATCGAAGCGTTATCCCTCGGCGTACAGAGCAGATAGCAATCCTCGATGCTGATCTTAACCGGCTTGTTCTTCAAGCTAGACCACGGTACCGTTAAAAGAAGCTCTCCGAGCACCCCAAACTTAACATCCACCGGTAAACTCAACCCATCTAAGCAGTCCTTCCTCAATTTCAAGTTCGTCAACCTCACATTACCACTCCATATACCCAGATTCAGCTGTGTCGGATCAAAATTCTCCACATACGACCCCAGTATCCTGTTAAGCAAAGTGGCTGCCAGTGATTCCAACATCGTTGCTGCTCGACTTCTTCAAGGCTTATATAGTCGTCTTATAAGGTCTAGATTAGAGCTAAGTTCCCTTTATTCCTTTGTTATGGTGTCCTTTTAACTAGAGCTTAGTCCTTACCCGAACAGCTACCGCCACCGCACTAAAGGTCGCGGTTCAGAGGCTATAAGAGGTGCTGATTGGGCTGGTGGTGGCTGGATTGAGACTGGTAGGAGACCGTTGGGATAGCTATGAGCAGCAGGCAAGTTTCCGAGGCGAAAGAGCGAGATTTGGTGGAGAAAGTGGAGCTGAGGTTGGCGCTGGCGGATAGTGCTGAGAAACTGGAGAAGAGCCTTGATACGTTTGTAGCTCCATTGCTGCTGAAATTGGCGTCACCTCATGCTTCTGTTCGGCAAGCGGTTTTTAACGTCTTGAAGGACGTATTGGCGAGGTTGAACTCGTACAAGGAAGTTAAAGTGCCGGTGAGAAAGCTAGTAGAGCAGGCTCAGAGGCCTGCAGTGGCTTTGGAGCAGGAGGATAGTAATGTGAGACTGTACAGCTTGCTGCTGGCGTCCAAGGGGATCGATCGATTGAACGCGGAGGAATTACGGCCGCTGGTTCCTGTTGTGATGAGCGGGATCTCGCAATTGCCTCGAATTGCGGCGGCAAGGATGTTTCACATTCTGTGTAAGATACTGCTGCGTTGGACGGCACCGTTGAAGGGGTCCAAGGAGGAAGACGAAACTCGTGAGTTTCTGAGACTAGATGATGAGGAGGATTTGAAGTTTCTGCTCGAGAAATTTATCCAGTTTCTTCTTTTAGCACCAGCAAGACCAGATCCACGGTCTGGTGCTATCCCCCGGGGTTATTCATGTCCTGGTCTAAGCTCAGACGATGTTTCCTTTCTCACATACGAAGCTGGTGTAAGCTTTACAAAGGAGCAAACACTGCGATTTAAGTGTGCGATATTCAAGTTTGTCAACAACGGGTTTGTACCAGAGGATAAATTACTGGCCAAGTTCCTTCTGGTTGCGTCAGCGGATCCAAGCGAGATATCGGAATCTGCCCAACAAGGTTTAAAGCGCATATATATTCCGTACGAGGATGCCGACTTCATCGATTCAATATCAGCACTCTATGCTGGTGATAAAAGAAAAGGTTCTCCACCTGCTAGACCGGAGCTACAGGAAAGAATATTGCGAATCCTGACAAGGAGTGTTGTGGCAACTTCGAAAGCTGATCAAGTTACCGCTATCATCTCCATAGGAATGCAATCAGAGAACTACAAGCTCAGAGCACAATGCCTTCTTTTCATCCGTCATGTTGCTAAGCATAATTATCGCAGCATAGCTGGGCAGCAAGAAAACAATATTGGCATAGCACCACTGTTAAGGAACAGTTTATATGATGAAGGCTGGCCCAGGCTACAGTTAGGCTCGTCGACACCAAGTTTAGCGGCCATTATCGATCGAAGAAGATTACAGTATGAGGCCCTAGGTGATGTGCTTAGAAAGGATATTGATCTTCTGCTCGATCTGTCCTACGTTGAATTTCTATTAGATTCGTTGAAGCATGATATGCCTGAATTCCGGGCAAGTATACAAGAGGCACTCGTTTCTTTGACGCCGAGCTTGCATCAACTTCCGGATACCACTAGAGGAAAACTGAAGTTATTGATTCGCAAAATAATGATGGACGAATCTGCAGAGGATGATAAGGAAAAGAAGGAGGGAATTATGGCCTGCAAATACGTTTGCATCAAGTACTGCAACGCCGTCTTCCCTTTCAATGATGCAGAAGCCCGAATGTTCAATGTCTGGGGAACCTGCAGAGAGAATAAGTTTGATATCATTGAAGAGTCCTATAAAGGACTCAATCCATATTGGTTCAGAAAAAATAGGGCCATCAACACGATAGAATACAAGTCAACTGCTGAACTTCTTGCTATTGAGATAAAGCAATCTCCTCTCCCGTCTTTTCAAGACTTTGTTTGCCTGATGTTAGATGAGCTAGAGTATGCATCTAACCAACAGTCTTCTATCATGCTTAAAACATTAGATGTCGCTGTTACTTTCAGTAAACAATGTTTGATCTCACAAGCAATTGGCGACAAAAAGACGATGGTGGTTCAAGACGAGGATTGGTCCGTGCGAATCGAAAAAGCTCTGAATGTTGATGAAATTGTCAGAAGCAGTGTTCTTGAACTCCTGTCAGAAATAGAAGAGGATTTGCTTTTAAAATTCTTCGTTAGATTGTGCGCGGAGTTTACAATTAAAAATGAACTCAATAAACAAGTTAGCCTATTCACCTATAATGCTGTCGTATTTGGTGAAACATTGCTAGGCTTGATACGCTTCTGCGGTAGGCATGTCTTGAGCTCACTCCTTTTTCTGATTCCTCAACTTATGAATTATCTGCATTCATCCGAGACTAATACCCACGAAAACCTGCTATTAGCGGCCAACACTTTAGGAATTATTGCTACCAGTGCTCCAGAATCGGAAATTGTGCAAAATATCCTAGAAACTGTTCAAACCTCCCCGATTCATCAAGGACTTCCCTGGCTTATCGCTAAGTGCTATATCGTTCCCAGAGTAGCACTTGAAAAGAGATTCGATTACCCTGGTAACATCATCAGTACTGTAATCGGTAACTTATCCGCCTTGCTACAGAACTCAACGTACAAGAATGTTGGAATGAACTTATTGGCACAGATGATGAAATATGGTACTTTGCGCTGTCTCGACCCAAAGACAAGAAGTAGTTTCCTATCCGAAGTTTCTGATATTCTGCAACCTAGTCTCATGAAAAACCCTGAAACCGTCGAGTTGTGGGGATACCTGTCCATGTATGCCGAAGATGACCGTACGTTTGAATTACAACTAGACAGAATTTGGGAAACTCATGTTTCAAAACAAGTCGATTTCCTGTTTTCAACGGGAGAGGCTTTGACAATCATGGCAGGAGGATGGCGGAGTAAGATTTTATGTCAGCAGCTTGACCTATCTTTTGTTTCACTATCGTGGTTAGAAACGTTTTACTGCAGCAAAAGGACTCCAATGATTCTTGATAGGATTCTGAGGGGCTGCGATTCGACGAAACCTAGTCTTAGAAGAGCGTCTTGCATTTGGCTATTATCTTTGGTTCAATATCTGAGCGGCGAACAGACGCTAAAGGAAAGATCGACTGATATCCATTTTAAGTTTATGAAATTCCTTGCTGATCGTGATGAGTTCGTTCAGGAATCGGCAGCTAGAGGTCTTGGTCTGGTTTACGAAATGGGTGACGGAGACCTCAAAGAAGAGATGGTGAAAGGCTTGCTAAAATCTTTTACTGACAGTAAAGAAGCTATGAATATGGCGGCTGGATCTGTATCAGGAGAAACGGAGTTATTCGAGGAGGGAGCTCTAAGCACAGGCGATGGGTCCGTTAGAACGTACAAGGACATCCTCAATTTAGCCTCCGATGTCGGTGATCCCTCTTTAGTTTACAAATTTATGTCCCTTTCCAAGAGCTCGTCATTATGGTCATCAAAGAAAGGAGTTTCGTTTGGGCTTGGAGCGATCATGTCCAAAGCATCTTTACAAAAGCTGCTTTTAGAGGACAGGAACTTTGCCATGAAGCTTATTCCCAAACTCTATATATATAGATTCGATCCTTACACTGCTGTGGCACGATCGATGAACGACATCTGGAACTCTTTGGTGAGTGATTCTGCAACGGTTACTTCGCAGTACTTTGATAATATACTGCGCGAAGCTCTATCAGGAATGTCCAATAAAGAATGGAGGGTCCGTGAAGCCAGTACCCTAGCTCTCTTACAGCTGGTACAAATTGAATCAAACAAGAAGTTCGCAGAAAACGTTCTGGAGATCTGGACTATGGGGTTCAGAGCAATGGATGATATCAAAGAGAGTGTTCGAGAAGCGGGTACAAAATTAACGACGGCCCTTTCTAAAATACTTGCGCGATCCATCAATATTAAAGACGGCATTAAACCTGATGATGCTCAGGGTATTCTTTCGCAGCTTTTGCCATTCTTCTTGGGACCTAAAGGTCTAAACAGTGATGCTGAAGAGGTACGACACTTGGCAATGAAGACTTTACTAGAACTGATTGAGAATGCTGGAGGCGCGATGAAACCATTTGCTATTGGTCTAGTTTACGATCTTACACTTCTCTTCTCATCTATTGAGCCACAAGCCATTAATTACTTGTCCCTAAACGCTAATAACTTCAATGTTGATGCGAAAGCAATTGATTATCTTAGGAGAAACGGTGTCGGCAGATCTCCTCTAATGAATGCAATAGAGAAACTTATCAATGAATCGGATGAGACCTTAATGGATGGTCACGTATCCAGCGCTGTCAAAGCGGTCAAAAATTCAGTTGGCTTGCCGTCTAAGGTAGCAGCATCGCTAGTATTCAATTTACTGGTGAAAAAGTACTCACTTTCTTTGAGGCCGTTGTCTGGAAAGCTGCTAAAGTCGTGTGTGACATCATTCGAAGGTAGAAATGCATCCGTCAAGGCTGCCTTTGCTGTAACTTTCGGTCATGTTTTCCGAGTTACTAGTTTAGACAAGGCTATCAAATATAGCAAGCAGCTGAAAAATATCTATTTCGCTGGTGATACTGACTCCAAAATTATCGTTGCCACAGCCATTGAATCTGCCCTGAAATACGCACCCTCAGAGTTCGAGAATGTGGCAAGTATAATAATGCCACTGTTGTTCCTTGCATCCAACGATGCAGACAAAGATGTTAGCTCGCATTGCGAGAACGTATGGACGGAGGCTGCGACGCAGGGCTCAGGTTCTCTAATTCTATATCTGGATGAGATTCTTGATCTGCTGAGGGAACATATTGGATCTAATGACTTTTCTGTTCGGAAGACTTGCGGCCAATCGATATCGGTTTTATGTGGCAAGGTTGACCGCTCCATAAGCGAAAAGCACATAAAGAATTTGTTTGATATAACCATTAATTCGCTTTCTGGAAGATCGTGGGATGGTAAGGAGGTAATTTTGGATGCCCTGCAAACTCTAGCAAGTAAATTTCGAGATCACGTAGCGGAGAATGCGGAGCTGAGGGAAAGGCTCAACGATGTATTCTATACCGAGATATCCCGCAAGAATATGGCCTACGTTAGTAATGCCTTCTTCCCTACTGGTGATTTTATCTGCAATTTTCCAAATGAAAGATTAATCAAAAAGATAACCGATGTTGGCAGCATACTGCTGACTAGAAACAGCGCTAACGATAGTGAAACCGCTGATGAAAGCCAATCAACTAAGAGAGTGAAAGCGGACTCGGAAATCAGTAGACGATCGTCGAAGCAAAACATCGAGAATGAAGTGCAGAATATCAAAATTTTGAAAACATGTGCCAAGATTTGCAAGCTCTCCGAGCAAGAGGGTTCGTACCCTTTTGATCTGCTCAAATTCATCATAGAGAATACGACGAACGCTTTCAACAACAAATCCGTGCTTTACACTTGGAGGAGCCAGGTTGCTGCTGCGGAGATTGGCATAGAATTAACAGAGCATTTGACCACAAGCATAGTCAACTCCGACGTGAAAGAATTGATGCTGCGTCTCTGGAGCCAGCTATTTTTACACAATGGAACAAAAGAGACAATAGAGAATGCTCAGTTAACAACTATAAAATTTGGAGACGTCTTGAGAAGACGAATCCCGGACCTGAAACAACAAATTGATGCAGATCTTAGATCTCTTGCAGATATAAATCCAACATCGAGAGTTGAGCTCGAGCTACAGAAGCTCGGCATACATTGAACATAAATGAGGTAGGTAGCAAAAGTCTATGCAATTACTTTAAAATTTACACAATTCTACCTAAATAACCGGATAGCCTAAAACCCACCACGTAGTCTCAACACCAGGTGTAAGGTGGACTCCTTTTGAATGTTGTAGTCCGACAAGGTTCTACCGTCTTCCAACTGCTTACCAGCGAAAATCAATCTCTGCTGGTCCGGTGGAATGCCCTCCTTGTCCTGGATCTTACTCTTGACGTTATCGATGGTATCAGAAGATTCGACTTCTAGAGTAATGGTCTTACCAGTTAAAGTCTTGACGAAAATTTGCATACCACCACGTAGTCTTAAAACGAGGTG